>NW_017547234.1:1292905-1455769 GCF_001854935.1 Bemisia tabaci | reverse complement strand
GAGCTGAAGAGCGCGTCGGCACTCGAAACTTTGAGATTGAAGCCTGTAACTCGGTAGCTGAATGCACCTAATTGAGGAATCGGACAGATTCTACTAGCAGGCGGCAAGTGGCGTCGGCTTCGGCTCAAAAGTAAGTTACAGAAGCCGAAAAACTAGCGTCGCTGTCATATTTAGAGTGCACTCTGAAAGACTGACTTAATCACCGAAAACTTAAAATGAGACAATAGTCGGAGAAGAATTCAAGTAAGAACTGGAGATATATTTTCAAGAAATATTATAGGTTAGTTGTCTGTGATGATGAATGTCCGTCAACTTTCTCATAATATGAAACATGTCGGCTTTTTGGGTGAAAGTAATCAAACTTTTGAGCCTCATTCTGGCTGAATAATGTCTGCTACAATGTAGTTAAGTCAGTTACGCTAAAGTCATAGAGTCGATTTTCGATGGCTTAAGCTTATGGATTGGAAAAAAATAGCACGGTCCGTCCAAGAGCCAAGTTTCTACGTTCAACGAAGATATCGCTTATGACGTCATCCACCGCGTTAATGGTTTCTTCCTTTTTGATTTCATTAATTTGAGGATACACAAATTTGCACTAGGCACTCGACGTAAAACACAGATGAAACCAATGTGGAGGAGAGAACTGTAGTATGCACTACGACAGTGGATGACGTCACACGGGAAAAAAACTATCTTAATCCCAACTATACTCTTAGCTGATTTTGGCGCCAGCTATAAGAGTAGTTGTTGCACCAGCCAGAGGTACGATTGAGTGGGGCCGAAAGTGTGGTTGGATCAATCATACTTCTTTCTGGTGTAACTACTATTGTTACTGGCTCCAAAATCAGCCAGGGGTATAGTTGAGATTAAGATTCTTTTTTGTCGGTGCATACAGGGTGTTTTTTAATGAGTTTTGTTTTCATCATACCTATTAGACGCAGAAACTTGGCGTTTGAACAGATCTTGTTGAATTTTGCTGATCTGCAACCTTGCACTTGATCCTGCGACCACTGCAACTGACCCATTCTACCTTTACTAGGGTTACCCTCACCCCAAAGTCGATCTGAGTGACAAATCCCCATAATTTGATCTCGTGTGGCAACCCCGACTTGGCGCACAATGCAAGCGCTGCGGTAGCCCTAAGAATAACAGCTACCGAACGGCGGACAGTTGGAATAATAAAATTCAGAAGCTGCCACAACGCAGCGACCTCGTTTTCGATCGATCGAAGACCCCCTGAAATTACTATGAACTTTGACATCCGTGGGGCGGATTACGTAGCACTAACTATGGGATGGGCTACCGTTCTCACCCGTCCGCACCGTCAATGCGTCGCTTTCCTGACGTAACTGCACATTGAGATGAGCTCTGTCGGCCATAAAACTGCATTCCCTCCAGGGCTCATGTAAGATTGACTTGCGTCGTTTCGTCGGCAAACCGGTGAATGGTCTCGTCATCCAATCTGGACCGCGCGCGCCCGCGCCTCGATCTGTCTGTGTTTCATCACCTACAGGAGGCCACACGCAGAGACGAAATCATGTCCAAAGGACCGCGCTACCGATCGATTATCGAAATTCGATTAGCGACCTCCGACCTTCGGCAAGGAGGATTAACACATCTCGATATTGATGTCATCAACGGGTGTAAATATTTCGCAGTTCGTGTGATCTTTGATTAACTCATCTCAGATTCCTAGTTATGGCCAAAATCATAAATAATTCTAAAATACATTATATTATTGAAAGAATTTTTTCACTGCACTGAATGAAATAAGTTCTCACAGCCTTCATGTCTGACCACATTACGTTTTAAAAATAGTATGACATGACGTTTCGTCTGTTCAGTTCACTCGGTTAAGTTTCGTTTGTTCACGAATTCATTTGCTTTTAGTGGGTCAGTTGCACTGGTTACAGGATCATGTTTTGATGACTGATTTTGTAGATTAGCTAAAAATAATAAGATCTGTCCAAACAGCAACTTTCTACGTTCAATATTCACCGAGATATCGCCCTTTGAAAAGTCGGATTTTTGACGTCATCCACCCTTGGTGACACCCTTGGTTTCATCCACCTTGCGTTCATCATCAGTGAGACGCACATTTGTACTGCGGTTACTCAACGTGAAAATCGGATGAAAACAAGATGTAAGGAACCAAGGGACCGCGGTGGATGACGTCATAAACTGAACTTTTCAAAGCGTAATATCTCGGTTATTAAAAATATTGAAGATAGAAAGTTGCTGTTTGGACAAATCTTATTATCTTTAGCTAATACACAAAAGGATCAAGCATCATAATACGATTCTGTGACCAGCGCAACTGACCCTTTCTCGCTTAGACGCTAACAGGCATACAGGCATTTATAAGCATATTTCCATTCCATTTTTGGTTTATTTTAATCTGTTGAGAACCTCGAGTTAGGTTGGGTTAGGTTAGGTAATTTTAGGTCTGTCCGTTTTCTCAATACTTCATTTTTGCATTTATAGCTCTCTTGGATAACATGGCGTTTATACATTTAGAAAAAAACTTCGTGCGTGGGACCCGAAGTTGAGGTCATATAGATCTCTGAAGTTTTTGGATCACCTATCTAAAAACTTGAGGTCCAGCTGCCGAAGTTCGGGTCAGACATCTGAAGTACTTCGATACATACCGAAGGATTCGGGTCACACATCTGAAGTACTCCGGTACATACCGAAGTGCCTCGATGTCCGACCCGAACTTCGGCAGCTGGACCTCCAGTTTTTAGATCCGTGATCCGAAAACTTCAGAGATCCATATGACCTCAACTTCGGGTCCCACACACGAAGTTTTTTTCTCCGTGTAGGCATATTTCCATTCAATTTTTGGTTAATTTTAATCTGTGGAAGACCTCGAGGTTAGGTTAGGTAACTTTAGGTCTGTCCGTTTTCTCAATTCTTCATTTTTGCATTTACGGCTGTCTTGGATAACATGACAGAAGAGTCAAGAGGCTGCGATCTGGGGCCCGGAGCTGGGAATCAAGAGCGCACGCACGGGCGCCCACAGGAAGAGACAGGTTTAGATCCAGGGAGAAGGATGCCGATTAATGAGCTGGCCGTGGTCGCGGCCGTGGTGACAGGAACAACCGGGACTCGGGACTCGGGACTAGTCCGTCAAAATCCAGGCCTTTGCGGAGCCCGAGCGGGACCCGAACGGAGTCCGGACCACGGAGTGAACGGAGTGTGGACAAGACCTCCAACGTGGGGTCCTATTGATCCGGCCTCCGCCTATCCAAACAGGCCCGCCATCAAAAATCTTCGCTTCGTGACAGCCAGCGTGAGCTCCCGGCCTCTGTTTATTTAGATATCCGCCGTATAAAAGAAGTTTGAGAGCTATATTCGGCTACGGGGTGTTCCTTGTTCCTGGCCCCGGGAAAGAGCTACAACTCGGGAGTGCGATGAACCACCGGACATACACGGAAAAAAAAACCTCGTGCGTGGGACCCGAAGTTTAGGTCATATGAATCTCTGAAGTTTTCGGATTGAGCATCTGAACACTTAAGGTCTAGCTGCCGAAGTTCAGGTCTGACATCTGAAACTTCAGTCTTTACATCTGAAGTACTTCATAAGAAGTTTTTTTCTCCGTGTAGGCTGATCCAGGGGGGCGTAGGGGGCCTTGATAGGGTATGGCCTCCCTAAAAACCGATTGAAAAGGGAAAACATTTTTCATAATAATTTACCGATATGAACAGGATTGTATGGGTCCACATCATTCCGCGGGGAAAACAAGGCCAAAAATTTCCAAAAGTTTCATTAGGACCAAAAGTTTGAACTGTATCGGCGCAAGACTAAGAAGGAGATGGTTTGGCTGAGGCAGATGCCGAAGATTTTAAGTATTATTTTTTAAATCGTGTATGTAGTTTCAAATTCACTAAAATAACAGGGTTCTTTTTTGAAAAAATCCCCCGGGAGAGCGGCCCCCTGATTCCCCATCGGGTAAGGGGTATCAGCTCAAATCTCTCGCCTAGAGTTTCTTTATAGTGATAGCTGAGACAACGCGGCTTATGGATGTCACAAACGGAAATAGAGATTACATAAATCGGACGTTTTTTGTAATCTTTGATCGATCCATTCCCGCGAGTTCTTATTTCCGTTCTCTCTATCATTCCATTTGTTCCTTACCGTACCTTCTGTTCCCCGGTCCATTCCAATTTAAAATTTTTGCAGTTAGTGAAAATGTAACCTTTATTCCCGTATGTGACACTGTGAAGGCCTAAAATACGGTAATCAATCAGAAATGGATTCGCATTGTCTTTACTCTCAGTATAAAGGGACTCCACTCTCACCTGGAAATAATACGTTTTATCGGACGCTTGAAGCACCCTGTACGCGAGGATAAAGGAGTAGCGCTCTCTGAGGATGCCCTCCTTGAGTGTCTTCATTGACCGGTCTCATCCGCTTAATCCCTGCTCTCCCATTTTTTGAAGGCATCCCTCTGCAGCGTTGCAAAATCTCACCGGAAAATCATCTATTTCGGAGTGAAATGCGCGTAACTTGTCACCAGTCGCATTCGGTGTGGAATCTAGGAAGCAGGCTTTGTTGACACGACGCAGTCCACGTTTGTTACAGCCGGAATACGCAGAGCAAACACTCTTTTGAGCACTCAGTTTTTAATGCAACGCAAGTTTTAGGCGTGGTTTAATTCTCCCTGAGCGAGATTCTTAGCACTGCGTCGAAGAAGAGAAATGAGATTGAATTTTGCTAAAAGGAACTAAGAGCATTCCAATCGCGCCAAGATAGTGCAAATTTTTCTACCTCGCAAATATAAACTGAAAATCTCAACGAGTTTTATCTTTACTTCCTATGAACAATAAATTCAAGAAAAAAATTACCTTTGTAAATTTAATTTTTCGCATGATTTCAGTAACTTCAGTGATAGGGATGTTAATTGCACAATTCTAGCAATATTAAAATGCTCTTGGTTCCTTTTTGCAAAATGCAATCCAATTTATACCCGTCGCGAGCAGTCGCAGTCACACACTTGTTGTCGAAGCGACATGTGTATTAATTCGTCACATTCCTATAATCAGCAAAAGTCCAACCACTAGCAAAAGTTCATGGAACTTTGCGCGAAAGTTAGGTTTATTAGAAATGAACGAAAAAATTATGAAAGAACAAACATGAATAGGGTTTAATGATCTTAACTTCCGCCGCACCGCGCTGACCGAACTGTGTTTTTGCGCAATGCGTGAAGTATTCCTACACTCTTGCAGGCGCTATGCGTTTCTCGCCGACCGCTGCTGAACGCACTGTGTTTGACGCAATGCGTGAAGTATTCATGCAGTCTTGTAGGCGCTATGCGTTTCGCGTCGACCGCTGCTGGCCGCACTGTGTTTGACGTAATGCAGGGAGTATTCATGTATAGTCTTGTAGGCGCTAATATGTGTTTCATGTCAAACGCCGCGCCGAGGGCTTCTATTTTTCATCTCAAGTTCTCGTCATCATTGTTCTCTGCACCGCGCCATTTCAGGCCAAATTGCGTGTTAGGTTTCTCTCTTAACTCGACTAATTAAAGGTGATGTCTCCTGTATCACCGAAAGACGACAAAATTAGAAATTACTATACTCTCAGGAAATGAGAGTTTTCGTCGCCTTTGGCCCGTGTGGCTACCCCCTAAATCCGGCCCTGTTCATGTGAGAGGAATTTAGTCAGAAAGTAAACAACGAATGTAAAAAACTAATTGACGACCGTCGAAAACTGATTGACGACAGAGAAAAAGTAATTGACAACAGAGGAAAAGTAATTGACGACAGGGAAAAGTAATTGACGACAGGAAAAAACAATTGACTTCGGGGAAAAACTCCTCGACGTGACGATAGGGAAAAACTAATTGGCAACAGGAAAAAACTAATTGACAACAGGAAAAAACTAATCGATGGTAGAAAAAAACTAATTGACGACATGAAAAAACAATTGACGACAGGGAAAAACTAGAGTCCCTTTATACTGAGAGTCAAGACAACACCCCTGCTCATGGAGTCACAAACGGGAATGAAGATTACAGAAATTGAATGTTTTTTGTAATCTTTGATCGGCCCATTTTCAAATTCTTTTCTCCGTTCCCTCTCTCATTCCGTTTGTTCCTTGCCGAACCCGTGATTCCCTGGTCCATTCCAGATTACAATCTTTGCAATCGGTGAAAATGTAATCTTTATTCCCGTTTGTGACACTGTGAAGGCCTAAAATACGGGAACCAATCAGAAATGGATTCACATTGTCTTGACTCTCAGTATAAAGGGACTCTAGAAAAAACTTACTGACGAAAGAAACCAATTGACCGGCAACATTCGAATGTTCATACAATCATACGGCGTTATTTCTTAGCATGGCGCGGCAGTATTGCTTAATGGCAAACAGAAATGCGGCAACGTCGACAAGTTGCGTGGACCGATCGAGACAATCGTCGACGTGGGATTCGCGTCGGACCAATGAGGAGGGGCGGGGAGGCAGGGATGCAGGCGCGGTCACCGTGCGGCACCCGCCCCCTTTCCTCCCCCTCCTTCCTCCGGAGCTGAAAGTCCGGCATCGACCACCCCCACACCGAGCCCCCCTCCCCGTGACGTCACGTCTTGCCTCATTAAAATAATTGCTCGCGACGACGCGACGGTGACGCCCCTCCTTCCCTCCCCGTCCAGGTCGTAGCCGCAGCTCACCATTTTGTTCTCCCCCCTATAGCCTCCAATGTTGCCGAGGTGTGCTATCAAGCAAAACATCTATTGATGAATTTGTGCAAATTCATTACACGAACTGGAGGCTCTTCCTCTATTGTGCGGCGAGTAAAATCTAGAGTCATTGCAGTTTTTTGCAGCAACGTTTAGAGAAAGAGGGCCAACTCCTGGCAGCAGACGCTGCACTGTTGGAAATCTCGAAACGAAATCCGTTGCGCATTTTACGACGAAACCTATTTTGCTCCCATAAAGAATCAGAATGAGAATAAATTCAAAACGAAAAATATTTCTGCCAAAAGAATAGATTCCGCCTCGCGTTTCTGTAGTTGAGGTTTTTTGGGGACAACACCAATACCATTTCGTGCCCACAGCTGACACCCGAAGTTTAGATACGTACATCTGAAGCTTTCGGGTCATGCACCTGAAAACTTGCTGACATTCGATGTTCGGGTCACACGGCAAAAGCACCACGGTAAAAACAAAGAATATATCATATCTAACATCACTTCTCAGTAATTGTACTTTGTTACGACTTGTCTTAACTTATTGAGGAATTACCGGCGATTTTTACATTCTTTTACTTCATATTTCATTGAATAATCTTACAGGAAAGTTCTTGGGGAAAATTAACCGGAATATTTTTTGATGAGTGATTCCTATGTAATTTTTGACGCTAAATCCGAATTTTGCATGTGTGTAAAGATATTTGCACCGCTAAAGCCGCCTAAATGCCAAAAAAATGGCCTAAAATGGCCTACAATCCCGTTTTTTAAATTATCTCGTTTATTTTTTATTTTTTGACCAAAGTAGCCCAAGTAAAATCCCGCCAAAATTCAAAATTCGCGCACCTTGCGCTTTTTTCGTAAATAACTTTTCTTAGGACGACTCTACAAGGAAATACTCATTATGAAACCTACAGAGCAACAAATCTACTACTATAAGCTACTTTTTTTCATTTTGTTTAATTTGTCACAGCATTGGCAAGCTTTTGAAGTCGCACTGAGAAGATAAACCGAGCTTGGACAGGGTCTACTCGTATCTCCGTAATTACTCTCCTGCAAATTTTTCTAGGAGACATATTTACGAGTCAGATTGTAAACTTTCACTGGTAGCCCCCCCCCCCTAAAGACCATAATCATCAAATATCACAAATTAGGCCATCACCATGATGAGACCATTTTGAGGTACTTTGATGATTCCCCTGTCCTCTGGTGCATTTCAGAAATTGGCACTATTTTTAATTGCCGATCTAAAAAAGAATACTCAATTCAAGTCCGTTGTCATGTTAATTACAATCCTCTTTGTTTTAAGAGTGTGAACTGCAATTACCGTCGCTGAAGTGGACACTCGCGAAACTTCCGCCGCGATGAAGAGCTCTTATCTCAATAATTATTTCTACATTATATCTACTCGTTGATCAATTTGATGAAAGTAAAGAGATACTTGTAAATTACCTGATGGGAAGGGTATTTATGAGCCACTTCTCCACCTGTTAAATTGCTTTCAAAGTTTCATTCATCGCGAATCCATTTCACATCACACGGATGGGGAACCTATATATAGTCATAATCTGCACCAAGAGAAGAAATTTGGCAGTGAGTTTGGATGTTAAAAATTTAGTTGTACTTATTTATCTAAATAATACAAACACATCGGAATGTTTCCAAAATTCTGCAAGTTACTAGATTTAATTTTTGAAACTCATCTAACTTAGATTTTTAGCACTATTCGCTATGATATCTTTTAAGAATGTAGTATGTTTATTCCAACTTATTGTACCATCATGTTATATTCGTATTTAATTGCGACCATCCTAGGAAAATTCTCCAAAATTAAAATTACCAAAATAATGCTCCCTTTACACCAAAATAGGAATTAAGAATACTCGATACATCTTTTTGGTACGATTTAAATTACTGCAGTCTCTCAAAATAAAGGGAATATGAACATCATACAATAATCTTTGATAATGATAGGAATAACTTTGTCCGTGATGAATTTCATTCGATTTTTTCCCATCCGTTTTGCACACTAGTTCTTGAACATGTGTATTAATACTAGTCTTAATGCATTTTCTGTGAAAAATTTGCCCAATTTTCAATTTTTAAGCATCAAGAAGGTAGTTTGAATTTTCTCTCCACCATTAAGATCTATGTGATTTCGAAACTTCAAACACGTATACCTATCTCAAAATAGCAAAAACTTCACTTATGCGCCTTGTCCTCCAAGCCCCTCCATATTGTCTCTTAAACGCCCGTGATCTCTCGGACTCGTAAATTTCCGATACATTTTCTCCTCGAGATACAGACCTATCTTCGCCAGAAATCCATCTATGTCGCCTTGGATATTCCGACCCACATAATCATTGATAACGGAACATTTTCTCAGTTACGGGAGATTCCGGTTTGGAAAAGCGTCACTGTAACGTGTTACGTTTGAGATAAATGAGACCAGTAAATGCAGCGGTGACAATGAAGAATCAGTAAATCCCTCATTTGATGAAAAAAACACGAAGTCACCAACTTCCGACAATTACAGAAATTGCAGCTTCTTTTCTCCTCGTCCTTCCACTTTTTCATAATAATCAGTCAGGAAGACAGGGAGGAGAGGAAGAGATTTTATGCAATCGACGCGTCGCAGAAAAACCGAGCCACAATGCGTGCATGTTGCACACGTTTCCCGACTTCCGCCAGCAATTGAAAATCGTCCTTGTCACGCTTTCAGTGATCGCGGTAATTGGACGTATTTCTGCCAAACGGAACTATGTGCATCAAGACATGAGCCCTGGGACCCATAAGAATATATGCAAAACAGGGCTCACGTCATAATGCACATAGTTCCGTTTGGCAGGTTGCGTCCGATTCGCGGGCGGCTTCCACGATTCTTCGCAGTTACAGCCTTGCAATTTGCAATTTTCATGCAAGCAAATTGATTGCTGCAAGGTTGACCCGGGAGGCATTTCGGTTATGCTGAAGTCAGTGATTTAGACGTATAGGACACTGGAAAAAAAACATATTGGATCGAGAGTCCAGACTCTTGAAAACATTGACCAGAAAAAATACTCTTGATTCAATCAGATTTAAGCTTAAATCAAAAGGAAATCCGCTCAAATTAAGAGGTTTGAGAGGATTTTGGTTCTTGATTTAACCAAAAATCCGATTGAATCAAGAGTGTTTTTTCTTGTCGATGTTTTTAAGAGTCTGGACTATAGATCCAATGTGGTTTTTTTCCCAGGGGACAATCGATTTTAGGTGAGGCACAGTGGCGTGGCGTGAATTGCGATATATCGATTGTTATGCCATTTAAACCTATGGTAAAGAATCGATTATTGAGGTGTCTGCTGCGAACACCCCGTTTATCGATCCTTTTCCATAGGTTTAAATGGCATGACAATCGATATATAGCAAAACACGCCACGCCACTGGTGAGGCAGCTTGCCTTCAGTTCAGGAGAGGCTATTAGAATTAAAGGACTGAAAAGGTCGTCATCTTCCGGCCGAAGTGTCACCAGCGCAATGCGACATTTCAAAATTTCCGCCGCCATTTCATTTTTGTATAGAGAAATTGTGTAACGAAGCTGTAAGAAAATGCCACTGTATTTCCTTTGTACTGCCGATAAGTTTCAGTGAGATTTTCAAACACATTCAACCAACAATGTCGTTGTAAAAAAATAAAATGGCAGCAGAAATTTTGAAATATTGCATGGTGCTTGTGATACTTTGACCGAAAGGTGACGATATAATATTATCAACCATCGGTGGTCCGTTTTTCATGCGTCTCCAGTTGTAGTGCACTTTTAAGGTGCGTAAAATTTTACCTCGAAAGGGATGAAATGAATTGAAAAATTGTTGTCATGGCGATGCATAGGCAAAAACAATTAGGGGGGAAAAATGCATGGGAACATTATCAGCTGACGCTTGGAACGCAGTTAGAGGCTCGTCCAATCATGTTTCCTAGGTCCTTCCTACTACAAGGATAGCGGCAAGTGATTGGGCAAAAAAAATTACCAAACCACCTGCGAGTGACCGAATAAATAATTGATAGACTTCCATGGCTTTCCCCAGCCTGAGCAGTCTGTTTGAACGAAGCGAAAAGCCAATCTGCTGTGCTTAGAAAAGACTCCGTATGAACATTCGAACGCTGCCAGATTTACGTGTAAAACATCCACTGTCGTACTGTTGGTAGGGCTTTTGACCTACTTTTGTTACCATCACAAAGGACTTCCTTCAAAGTTACAAAAGGTTTGGTTTTGGTAACAAGATTCCTTTAGTAACAGAATACCTTCTATTAACCCAACAAAACCCTCTTTGACGTTAGTAAAACATTTTTGTGAGACCTTTTTTAACGGTAACAAAAAAATTTCAGGAGCTCTAAAAGAATAATTTTTTGTATGCATTCTAACATTTACTTCGAAGTAAATTTATGAATAGTATTCAATAGTTAAATTTGCAGAATTTTTAGGTTCAAAGAAAGGCGCTATGAAAAGTGCAAAGAAAACTTCTAGGTGGCGGTAGCCACCCCGGCCCAATCCTAAAAAACTCCCCCTAAAAGTTGACGACCGAAAAATAAAATTGAAAATACGCATTATACATAAGTTTTTAAAGGATATTAGCCTTTTAATAGCAGACATTTGGTAACTTCTGAGTGCACGGAAGCCGTCCTCCTTAGCACAGGAATGACAAAAAAAAGAAGGTGGTATAGAATGTCGGGCATCTTGGATTTTGTCGATGCCGTAAGTAGGTGCAGAACAGCAGATATCTTTGTCATCAAATTTTCGTAAATAGCGTGGTTAATGGATGATGATCATACTTCAAAAGGTTTTTTTAATATTTTTCGTATTGAATAAAAATCCAAAACAACGGACTTCCGGCTCATTTCTCATACTTTTAAATTCGGGTTTTGTAGGAAATAAGGCATAGATATCCACAACACTGAAAAAAATAATACATTGTTTTAGCATCTAGGAAGTAAATAATGTGTCTGATGATCCCAAGATACTACCTTTACTGCCCCCGCAGTTAACTTTACATCCTGCGAATGCAAATTCAATAACACATGGGCAATCAAGGCAGCGTCTTGGGATCACCAGACACAAATTTTTGACATCCTAGGTGCTGAAACAGCATACCATTTTTTTCGATGAATTTTAGGGCGTAGGATTTTATAATATGGTAAAATTGACGCCATATTGTGCCCACCTACGTCACAGTGTAAACCATTTTTACTTTCTCGCTCCCCTAGGGTAGAGAGGAAGTATTGTCATCCTCCAAGAAAAGAAAAAAAAGTTGAAATTTCATCATTTCTAGACGTTTTAAGGTCCCAGGAGTCAAAAAAACCATGCTTGAAAAAATGTGTGTCCGTCCGTCAGATGTCCCCCAAATCTGTGTACAGCGATATCTCAGGATGTATCTGTTCGATTTCATTCAAAATTGGCACAGAACACCATTTCTATGGTCTCCTTATGCACGTCAAACGATTTTGGGGTAAACTAAAATTTGGAGGGGGGGGGGCTAGGGTCAAATTGGGTTAAAGGTCCATTTTCAGCAAAATCACACGAAAAGCTCATTTTGAGGGACTGTAAATTTTGAAAAATGCCTTTATTTTCGGTGAATTTTAGGGCTTAGGATTTTATTATTTTGTAAAATTGACGCAATATTGTGCCCACCTACGTCACAGTGTAAACAAATCATAAACTGCCACCACTTTCTTTTTTTCCTCCGCGGTAGCATGGCAGCAGGGCTCGGTGTACTCGCCACTCGGGCCGGCATAATTATGCTGTAGGGAAACCTCACGTCAAGCTCACCGTCACCGTAGGAGTCGGGGGGTTGCGCTGCGTCGGCACAAAACTGGAGGGGAGGACCCCATTAATTATTCATTCCAATTCATATCGGGGCGCGTCCAACCTAACCAGCTTTACATTTATTCCCCCGGAATTGGTTTTAAATAATGCAAATAACTAGGTGGGGGATCACACTTTAACCCCCTCCCTCCCGGCCTCGCGCGTTCCCCTGTTCTTGAGTTCAACGTGCACCGGTCCCTCTTTTTCAATACCTCAACTGGACGTGTTTATGCTGAAAGGAACTATGTTACACGCACACCCTATGCACATAGTCCTTTTTAGCAAAAATACGTCCGACTATCCGTTTGTTTATTTATATGGCTTATTTATTGTTCCTTCCTTATCACTCTTATCAATGCAGCCCGCTTCGTTCTGACAGGGTTTCGCATGTCATATCGTCCCATGCGTAGATTCTTAACATGGGCCATGGGCCCATGGGCGTAGCCTGGAGGGTCCCGGTGGGACCTCCATAGAAAGGTTACGATCGTATATATGCAGCCACTTAATGTCAATAGACCCCCATAATGGGCAACACAAATTGTCCTATGACTTGTAGAGTCCATACGTTCCTTAATGGAAGGAGTGACGACCTTTCTAGGCTTTGGGCTTGTTACTTTCTAGAAAATTTGCAATTTTTCATAATTGGAATAATGAGAATTTGTTGGTGCGAAGGATTTTTTTTCTGATTTTTACATGAAAATTAATTGAGCCACAAATAGTTGCTATACATTTCATTTTCCTTGTCATGAGAAATTCACATGATCATTGCTACGCAGCTCTGATGGCCAATTTGTAGAAGAAACTGAAATTTTTTTGTGTAAGTAGACGCATCGCTCTTCAAAAGTATACAAGTCAGTCACTTTTTATACTTTTTGAACTCATTCATTATTCAAAACAACTTATTCATTTACGGATTTGCACGTGGGTGCTATTCTGTATTTCATTTATTTATATTGACTTTGTATTCATGAATTTTGTGTTTTTCGAATGTTTCAGTATCCAGGCTAATGGGGTCACCGGCAGCAGGTGGAATGAATATGGGCAATATGTCTGCTCTCTCCTCCTGTTCTGATACCAAACCTGTTCAGTTCCCTTTAGCTCAGCGTAGGAAAAGACGTGTTCTCTTTACTCAAGCTCAGGTAATAATAATCAAAATTATCCTTCCTTCATTGGTTTCATCCTCGATCAAAATCAATCATTTATTGCAAAGACAAAATGATTTTGAAATCCGCACACGATTGCAAGGTGTATTGCCACGCACAATGTGGCTGTAACTCTACCACAGCTACACGGTCGGATCCAGACACCTCGAACGAGGGAGGCATTAGGGAGGTCCGGTCGCGGACCTACCTCAAAAAATATTTGAATTTTAGAAGCATCTATTACGCAGTTAGAGTAAATTTCGTCATGAACTACCAAATGTAAGCGTCTTTCTTTCTTCTTTCCTCCGTTCCTTCTCTTTTTCATCCTCCTTTTTTTCGGGTTAAAGGGGGGGGCGCAAGCCCCCTACACCCCCCCCCCTTGAATCCGCCTTTGCACAACTAAAATATTATTGGGATTGTTTTGGATGTTACCGCGTCCCTAACGTTTATAAAAGAAAAAAACTGTACTGCCTGCGGACTGGTTATTGACATTGGGAGACAAAGCTATAGATAAAGAGGTCAAAGGGGAGAGAAAGCGATCCTATTAGTTGAAACAGGTTGTTGTCATAGACTAAGGAGGAATGGACTAATTATGGGGTCTCTCGTGGGTTGTCGTTAGTTTAGTCTATTATTTACCTCCTCCGTCTGTTGCAACCATCCGCTTTTTTCATGCACATAGGATCGCTCCTCTTTCTCTTTGTCTTCTTTTTCTATGGATTTGTCTATCAGTTTCAAGAATCAGCCTGCAGCTCTGCCTTGCTACGCGGAAAAACGTCGTATGAATATTTGATCCTTGCTCAGTTTCCTCCGAGAAAATATTATTTATTTTCGAGGAAAATTTTTGAATATTTTACCCCGAAATTTTCGCTTAATTTATATCAAATGACAACTCAATTTCTCTGGAAAACTGGAAGAAAAAAGATTCACAAGTTTCCCGCATTATTCAGATGGAAAAACATTTCATGAATTTTTTAAGGCTAATAGGGTGTTTTTCCATAGCACGGTAGTGCTGTTCGTGTGCGTGGTCCTGCTTTCCTTGCTCTCTGCGCCAAAAATTAACACAAACATAGAACTCCATAAACAATTCCGTGAAAATCCACACCAATTCCATCTTTGAATTAAGTTACGAATCTTTCACATCGGACGGCTGGATGTGACCCCTATCTGCGATCCTCAGTGCTCAAAAGTTCTTTCCCCGCTCTTGAAAATCCTAGCTGCACTGCAGGGAGTCGGTCAATACGCCACTCCGCCGGCAAAAGGGCTTAACTTTATTTCCACATGAGCCTTGGAGAGCAGGGGGTTATACGCTCAACTCACGTTGCAGATACGCTCTTTTGTAACGAATACATAGAGCTTCCAGAGAGCGGAGAATAACGCCTTTCTTTCGCCCCCCGAACAGGATTAGTTTCGACGAGGCGGCCCGATAAAACGCAATGAAAACAGGGCTACGGAGCAGAATGGCGGAAAGAGTGGGAAGGGGGGTGGAGGGCGGGAAAGGGAGGGAGCGGGGGGAGAGAGAGGAGCGAATAAGAAGACTTTAAGGCCCAGGGGAGCCGCGAATCCAATAAATGAAACCAATGCTCTGTCGAAGAGCAAATAGCGGGGCTGCGCCCCATGTGGAGAGCGCGGAAGCATACATTGCTTAAAGTAGCTGTTGTCGGATTTGTTGTTTATTATCAACTTTACTCGCGTTTCAAGTCTCATTTTTCTCTAAAAGGTGCCCTAGAGCCCCTTTATACTGAGAGTCAAGACAATGTGAATCCATTTCTGATTGGTTCCCGTATTTTAGGCCTTCACAGTGTCACAAACGGGAATAAAGATTACATTTTCAACGACTGCAAAGATTATATTCTAGAATGGACCAGGGAATTATGGGTTCGGCAAGGAACAAACGGAATGAGAGAAGGAACGGAGAGAGGAATTTGAGAATGGGCCGATCAAAGATTACGAAAAACATTCAATTTCTGTAATCTTTATTCCCGTTTGTGACTCCATGGGGGGGTGTTGTCTTGACTCTCAGTATAAAGGGACTCTAAGGTGCCCCAAAGGTATCACAATGCAATTATTACACAATTTAAAAAGCGGGTAACAAGGCTAGTTTTCACAAATAAAACCAAATCGTTTCGGCTTAAAACTCACACTTCCTCAGTTGGATAAAATGCTAAAAAGAAAAACGGTAAAAGTCTAAAATAGTACTTGGCTGTACCTTTCAAAGCGAGAATGTTGTTATCAAAAGGTATCACATCAGATCTGAAAAAGTGTTTCTGTGATTCAAAATAAGTTTTTTCCCAGTTTAAACATTAGCTTTTCAAAAGTGCCCTCAGTCGGAGCGGCGCTTCGGAAAGTTTCGGAAAATCATAGATTATTTTTAGGGACAATTATGGACCTAAAATAATGAAAAGTGGCTACTTTTTATGATTTAAACGATAAATTTATGCATGACCTCACACATAATAAAAGAGTAAGTACCCTGGTAAAAATTGGCAGTAGAATGTGTGTTCCAAAATACTATAGACTTAAAGCCGGCTATAAGATTTCCAATAGCTTCTGTAGCCGGCTGTACAATTTCTTATAGCCTTTTATAGCCGATGGCGATTAAGCAACAGCCAGACAATAAAGTTTATGCTAAACGTTACTAATTACGGATACTAGGACTTAGTTAGTTTTTGGACTACCGCTCTCTTATTGTGCCGTAGTATCTTGATTTATTTTGCGAGGAAAGCTCCGTACTTTTGAAGGATGCCTGTCATTCTTAATATGTTGGAGCGCCTTCAATTTCTTATGATACTGTGCAATACCTCTGGTGTGAAATAGTTGCTTCAGACGCCGTGGCACGCTGCGGCGCGGCGGGCGGGCAGAGAGTGCGAGACGCGCATTGGTGCCTACAAACCTAACAGGGATACTTCACGCATTGCGCGATGCGTGAAGTATCCCTGTTAGGTTTGTAGGCGCCAGTGCGTCGCCGCTCCGCTTTGTGTTAGGCTCTAATATTTAATCTCGCGGAGTCAACGTTTTTCAACTCATGATTTTGAAATGTTTGCTCACTCTGTATGGACCATTCTCATTTTAGTTGATGAAAAAAATAAAAAAAAAATACGTTTTAAAATATAATGTGTGTTTTGTAAATACTAAGGTAGTTCCGTATCAAACTTAAGTAATGATTTCCAAAGCACACGAATTTCTACACAATTTCTTTTAGCCTTTTATAGCCAATGGCGATAAAGTGTAAAGCCCGGCGATAGGAACTATAGCCCGAGGGTATACTTTTTTATAGCTTCGTATAGTCCGGCTACATGATTTGCTCCGCTTTCTACAGTCAGCTATATGATTTTCAACAGCCTTTTTTAGTCGGCTGTAAGAACTCCTATGGTATTTTGAAACGCAGCTCCTATCGCCAATTTTTACCAGGGATAGAATGGGAATTTCAAGGGATTTTGGATCTTTCAGGATAAATTAATCCCCTCTCTTTAGACCTTTGGAATAGCTCTTTATGATATTGTGAAGTAGCAAAGATTCGAAATATTTTGGATTCAGGGCGTAAACCTAAGTTTAAACGAACTTAAACTTCGGGTCCCACGCCCGAAGTTTTTTTCTCCGTGTAAAAACAGCGTCTGTGCCGTTAGCTTCCCTATGCAGATACGTGCTTCTGTGGATGAGCCCAGAAAAACATAGTTCTTCATTGCGAAATGCAGTTCAAATTTTCATTCGAGGCAATGATGACCACGCCAGGTCAAACCATGCTACACACATCCAATTTCGGGTCTGACGGAGGGACTCGACTGAAGTTCACTCGCTACGAGGAGTCGGGACTCACCCACCGAAAGTCCGATGCACAACCTCGAATTTCAATTAGACGTCTAATGGCACCTCGGAAACTCATTTGGAATCCCTCCGAAAGGAACCTGATAACACACAAAGCTTTTAAACGCGGAAGCTCCTCGGCAAGGGACTCGGGGCTCCGCCGAAGGAATGTTGATTTAAGGAGCGAATTAGGGGCGCCGAGCATGCACCACCAGCAATGTTCCCGTAAATGAAGCTAGTACAGCCGAATTAAACAAATACTCCAAGCTCATTCTTACTGCGCGCGTGGTATCCCAGCTTCGGGGGTCCTAAGCGAGAAGCGCGCAACTCCTGTGCGAGGCGCATTGAGGATACGCGGTTTCTGCTCGGAAGGGTGCAAGGGTGCCGAAAAGCTTAAAATGGATTCGAGGTATGAATACGAAATATCCCCCACCCGCTTTATTCGCTTTCCACCCCCGCCCCACCCTCCTCGACCCTACTTCGAGGGGTCTAGATAACGCACCGCGCTACTTAAATTGCCGTTTGGTATTTGGTTCGGCGTCGAACCGTCTAGATAAGCAAACACCATCACTGAATTTTTCGAAATCCGGTTTTTTGCGGAATATGTTTTAAGCGTGCCGGTAGGGCTCGCTTTTTTTTTAAATGCAGACTCATATTATAGTAGTAAGCGCTAATGCTGGAATTGATATGCAACCAGTTTCATTAGTTCATTAGTAACATTAGAAAAATCGAAGTCTCAGTGAAAACTAGGGTTTCANGGGGGGGGGGGGTCTTAGACTTCAAAGGCTGATAAATTGTTTTTGGGCGTATAGAAACGTATTTTGCGGATTCTCGCAGTTGACCCCAATTTTAACTGAGATTTCGATTATCCTTGAGTACCCTTGCGGTCTATAATTTTATGATTCATACGATGTTTCCCTTGTTATAACTGCATTTTAAGTGGTCTTTAAACTAGTTTAGTACTAACATGGCAACAAATATTCACAAGTGGACTGATTTAAACCAAACGGAACTATATCCATTATGGCATGAGCCCTGTCACACATGTGCTCTTATGGATCTCAGGACTCATGTCAGAATGGATATAGTTCCATTTGACTTAAAGACGTCCAAGTATCTGATGTGTTGCTTCGGAATCACAAAAATGTCACGTTTAATGACTTCTTTGATTGGATGATTGCTGCGGAGTCGCGGCTGTTTTGAAATGTATATTGACACTGAGCTTGATATTATTTCATGATTTCTATTTGTTTAGGTTTACGAGCTGGAGCGAAGATTCAAACAACAAAAGTACCTGTCTGCACCCGAAAGGGAGCACTTAGCGAGTCTCATTCACCTGACACCCACTCAGGTTCGTGCGTCACCCACTCACTCTAATCACTGTTTGTAGTTTTCTTTGCTCGGGGGAAAAATGCAAGTTGCATGACAAGTTTTTGCCGATTTCGTTGACATTGATGAAAAGAAAATATGCCTTGTCAATCCGTGAATTTAAAGGCAGGAATAAGGTGGTCATAATGGTCGCATTAAGATTCACATTTTATATTTTCCTCAAATTTTGAAACGCCACTGGGAATAATTGGACGTATTTCTGCCAAACGGAACTACGTGCATCAAGACATGAGCCCTGGGACCCATAAGGATACAAGCGTAACAGGGCTCACGCCATACTGCACATATCTGTTTGGCAGAGATACGGTCAATTTTGACTGTGTCAATATGACACAGATTGATTATTAACGGCGGAAAACCTATACCGAAGGCCAAATGGCGAAACCGCACGTATCTTCATGACGGTGTTTCAGAATTTCCGCTCCAATTTTATTTTATCGAGAAAAAACAAGGCGACTTCATGGTTCGAAATTTTTATAAAATATTCTGCTACTACAGAGAAGAAAAATCGAGGCGCAGTTTTCAAGAAATCATGTTGCCGGCCAGGTTGGCCTAGCGGTCAGCGCGTCTAACTCTAGACTAATAGGTCCCGGGTTCGAATCCCGGTGGTGGCGACACATTTTCACGGAACTGACATGAGAATCTGCAGAAACAGATTCTACTCGGCCTTAATCCCTGAAAATTTGAAAGTCGGAGCATAGATGTCCCTATCGCCCTGTTGTCTACGGACATTAAATCTCTCTCTATAGTTGGCTGTAGACCTCTGATAAGAGGTGTAAGCCGTTTAAACTGCAAAAAAAAAAAAAAAAAAAAAAAAAAAAAAAAAAAAATCGTGTTGACTAGTTTTCTAAAAAAAGAAACGAAGTGTAACAGGAAGTCTGTAATAAAATGTAGCAAAAGGAGAAACGTGGTTTTGCACTTCAGCCATCGATACCTCAATTAAGGCACTAAGTATCAAGCCTTGCAATAACCAACTAGGTCAACTTTCGGCAAACCGCAAAACCTGTAGTTCTTGTATGAGTTTTCATTACTTATTTGTGGAAGTTGGCTTGTGATCGCTGCTGATAAGATTCGCGATATCGAATGTCTCAATAACATACCAACGCCAGTTTTCTTCAAATTTAGAGAACTTTGGAGATTTTAGGTTTATGATTCTTTTCTGGTCTACATTCTGAAAGCATCGAAACACGAACCTGCGACTAGCAGAACTGACCCTTTGATTTTGAAGCAGTGATCCCAGAATAAATTTTGTGAATACTCCATTTTTTAAGTGGTCGATCCCTTCACCGAGTAAGATGGGAATGCAAGACTCCGTTTTTATTCTAGGTTACACCCCTACTAACAGATTTACTTCATTCATTTTTAAAAAAGTCTCTGAACGAATGGAAAAAAACTACGAAAATTATTGGAACCACACGCTGTGGTTCTTAAAAACCCATCCGAGTGAGCGGCTAAGTACCCCGCCGCAAAGTGGTAAGAGTCAATTGAACAAGTCGGGCAAAACAAGGAAACTTTAAAAGCTTATCCAGTAAACCTCGGATTATCCGAACCCCGGTTTATCCGAACCGATTTTTGGGAGGACAATCTTTTTTTATTTTGACGCGTTTTTTGCACTTTCTCTTAGCCGTCAAAGAAAAAGTGTGTGATAAACATAAGAAAGTGAACGAAGGGAAACGGGGGAAAAGTGGTCATTACGTTGGCGCAGAAAGAGGAAGCTTTAAAACGAATTGATGCGGGAGAATCGCCGAATGAATAAATGAATAAATATTAATGGCCTCCGGACTATCCGAAATTCCCGTTATCCGAACCGGCTGACCGCCACATTAGTTCGGATAATCCGAGGTTTACTTTAACCATATCAGTATGAGATTTAGAAGTTTTTAAAAGGTCTCGTTGGTTTTCTCGTAAAAGCTCCTTCTTAAGTACCTTTCACTGGAAAAAAAACACATTGGATCTAGAGTCCAGACTCTTGAAAACATTAACAAGAAAAAATTCTCTTGATTCAGTCAGATTTTTGCTTGATCAAAAGGAAATCCGCTCAAATTAAGAGGCTTGGTTTTTTATTTAGGCTAAAATCCGATTGAATCAAGAGTATTTTTTCTTGTCGATGTTTTTAAGAGTCTGGACTCTAGATCAAATGTGTTTTTTTCCAGTTTTTGCAAATTTAATGTAAGGAAAAAACGTCAAAATTTGAAAATTTTCTGTTCAGCCTCTCTGTAAGTTTCCCCACTGTGCGACGGGCGCTAATCGGTAAAAGTTTCGATCGACGAAGGGTGAAAGAGAATGGTACGGATGAGGGAGCGCTCGGAATTCGGGGCGGGGGCTCGTCAAGTTGGGCACTAACAAGGGGCAACGATGGAGGTGTGAATACGCTCCAAAATCCGCGGCCCCGGANGGTGGTTGACGGGGGGAGGCGCTTTGGTTGCAGAATCCGGTGCCGGGCTGTTTCGAGAGCACTTGAACCGCGCTCATTGGTCGCTGGTGGCAGATGGTCGGTGAGGACAAAGACTGGTTCTTGCTCCGATGGATGGTGCTCACCCTCGGCTCGATGCAGCAAAACCTCATCGATTGATAGGGATAATCGATGGTGAAAGTCGCGAGATCCGTATCTCGATTGGAACCTTTCAAAATCTCTGTTGTAGTCACAGGGAAGTTATTTTAGAGACCCCACGCTGCTATCTTCCTTGAGCTGTGTTTCCACGGTCAAAATAAGGCATCGGTGCGACTGTTGGGTGTTGATCATCAATATTAAGAGAGGTTTCTAGTTTTTGATCAATGTAAATCGCGATCACCGCATAGAATAATGTAATTTTCTATATGTATACTCGTTCGAAGTTTATTTTGATCACAGAGTTTAGAGGCACCCATGAAAACGAGCCATCAAAACGACTGTTGTGTGTTGCAAATTAAAATCAAAAGGCTCCGTTATTTTTTGATCTGCATAAATCGCGAATAAGTATCGAATAAATGTTTTTGATATCCTGCTCGCGATTTATGTTCATCAAAAGTTGGAAGCGCTTCTTAAGTTTGATCGTCAACACTCAACAGTCCCTTCGACGTTCCGTTTTGATCGGCGCATTTTGACCGCGTACGAATAGCTGCTCTTGGAGGTTTAAGTTACTTAAGAAAGTCGACGCTCAGATTCACCTAATTATGATTTATTACAGAAGAGTCGAACCATTGGTTCGACAAAATTTCCAAAAACTCGTACAGTAAGTCGTCTAGGAATTTGACGCTCAACAAGTTGCTCATCGATCACCATTAGGCAAAATGTAGCGCTGTCCCCCGAACTTACTTTTGCCTTCCTCGAGTACATTGCTTTGCTCGCTAGTGCGAAGTTCCTAAAATCGTCGACTCCCGGATGAAGAAACGTAACTGTGCTCCAAGGTTGCCAGATTTATTAAATTATTTTATTTAAGACATATATTTATTTAGACAATTTATTCAATTTACAAAAATGTATCTGTGCAATTTTCTTCCAAAATATTCTGATTTTTGCATGGAATCGGAGGCAAAATCAGTGAAATTTTCTGTTGAAAATGCCCAAAATTTCCCTGGTCAGTATGCAATTTACAAGAGAAAATTTGGCATTATTGAAATACAATGACGTCCTTTCTCAAAAAAACGACGAAATTTCTCGTCTCCGAGCCTTTTCTCCGCGTTTGCAGAGGCGGATCCAGGAATTTGGCAACACTGAATTGCCTCCATTTAAAACTATGCTAAATAATCGATTCTTGTCGGAACACCTGGCCCCTCCAAGAATCGATACTTTCCCATAGGTTTAAATGGAGAAAAAACAATGTTGGCCAAATTGCTGGATCCGCCAATGACGTCGATCACCTTCCATTCGATGGATCGAAACCTTTGCTGTGTGGATTTTACTAGGTGCTCTCGCAAATTGAAGCATATATCGATGGTTGATCGTTAAGTGTCGCTCGGCGCCCCGGGGACACCTCGCTTGATCCTAACCTCCCCCTCCACTCTCCCTCGCGAGTTTATTCATGCGCGGATAAGCTCCTAGCTCGCGGTCCAGACTTGAGGGGCTTTTTACACTCTTTCAAGTGCTGTTGGTAACAAATCATACCCTGCGGCGCGGCTCTCTCTTGTTAAATTACACTTTAGACACTCCGTTATTTTTTCAACTTAAGGTGATTCTGTAGCTCTTTTGAGAATGATTTGATGGTCGCTATCCATCAGATGGTGATTTCCGAATTTTAGCATATAGAAATAAAGGAGGTGTACTCCTGTATCTTTAGGATTGTTTACCCCGCGACGTAGGTCGGTACAGGTACTCTAGCAAAATCCGGAATTCTAAGTATGAAAAATGGACGATAACGTCCGATTGTTTTGCTTAAATCAACTCATGATATCATTTATTCGTTAAAACCTCCTTCATTTTTACTCTCTGTGAGAAGAAAATGCTGTGAAAATTTCATGGAATAATGTTGATTTGTTCTCCTTCAAAAAAACAAAAAGGGAAACGGAGATTTTGAAACACCGCAAACGAGATACGTGGTTTGGGAGCTTCACCATCGATTTGTATCTCAATCGCAGTGATTCAGAGACTTGAACGATGTTTAATTTTATTTTTGTTGATGAAAATGATAAAGCCATAATGAACGAAAATGTCGCGTCAAAATTTTCTTTGATTTTTGATTTGATATCATTTAAGCGTTTTTGACTCTTCGCTCTGGTTTCCAATCATTAAAGAAAAAATGTTTATCTTTATGCAATGATTCAGAAACTTGCGTTATAGCGTTGCAATTGGAGATAAATGCGCTGTTTTCGCGTGCAGGCGTCGATATTTGAATTCATTCATGGCAGGCGCAACGAGATAACTATTCGACCACGGGTGTAGGCATCTTGCCGCCAGCTGGATTGAAGGCGCGTCCCTCTCCAAGATTACTCCACCGCGTTCCCTTCCCTGGCTCGTGCGACATAAAAGTCTCTGCGAAACATGGTTATTCTACGATTGTTTACGTGCAATTCTCATTCAGTGGTCGGTGGCCCCAGTCTTGTCCGTCCATGATTTACAATACTCTCACAGGACGTATACTTTCGAAGTTATTTCAAAGAGTTTCTCGGTCAAACCTCGTATAGTTTGTAAGTGTGAATATGATACTACTTTGAGCTCCTAGTATCCAACTCTGAAAATAGCGATCCTTTTAAAAAGATAATGTTTGATGCTGATACTATTGAAAGCAGCAGCGTAGGTCTTGTATCTCAAAAGAATAAACTTTGAAAGCGTATTTTAAAAGCTAATAGTAAAATCTAGATCTGGAACACGATTTTCGCTCACAAGACTCGTGCGAGGAAGACAATTTATAACACTTAAAGAGACGGCTGAATGCTCAAGATTGGTAAATTCAAGGTCGTTTCACTTAACCCTTCTTTTTCGGTATTCAATTTAAAAGTTTCAGAGGACACGTCTTTGTAGTTTTTAGAAGTCTTGCTTTCAGAGGTCTCTATTTGCCTTTGGCTCTGATACAAAGCAGCGTTTAAAAAAGAGATCAAATTCCCTAAGAAACAATAATTCTGCTTGTAAATTGCGAGCCTCTCTTCAAGGGGCGTGGCGCTCATGGAGCCAGGGTGGGTAAGCCCCCCCCCCCCCAATTTGAGATATTATCATCTGTCCATCTCTAGGAAATCTGCACACTAGAGAATAGCTTCGAAACCAGTACATTTCCTCATTTCACTACAGAATGCGATTTGTAAAAGGAAAATGTTTGAAATTTTTTCGGGAAATTAATGTAAAGTTGAATTTTCAATTTGCACGCGACTTTTCACTTGAGAGTGATTCTCAATTGCATTTAAGAGAGGTCAGTTTTCAAAAGTTTTCCTGGGTAGTTTCGCCCTCAAACCCCATTTAGTGCGAAAAAATCTAGAACTGATTCTTGGAAGAGTAAGCAGTATGGAGGCCAGGCAAATCTCACAAAATTGCTTTCCTAGCTTCGCCAATCGCCTAACCTTTAAACTTACAGCAACGACCCTCTTTGCGCGGGAAAAAATTCTCACCACGATCCGCTGAAGATTCACCGTAATTTTCATCTAAATTACTCGGAAAGTTGGTCTCTTTGAGGCGACGAAATGAGTTTCATGCGTGCTGGATTGATATCCGTTTTTAAGCCGATACACCCGCCCACGCGCTGAAGGATAGCGTAAGGCAACAACAAGGAGAGAACACAAAAAGCGGAAGCCACAGGGAGCGAAATTATGAAAATTGAGTTAAAGCTTTAAGCGAACAAACTTAATTTCTATTCCTTGGCAATTTGTACTAAGTGGTTTTTGTTTAGCTGACTGCGCACGGGGCCTCGCCAGCTAATATTGACAAGATCTCCCCCTCCGTGCCCTCCCCCTCATCGCTGTTGCCAATTTTAAGGCTTAAGTTCTTTTTACAGTGCTGCCGTACGGCCATGCAAAAGAAAAATTTCGCGCGAATATACGCACATTGCCGCATTTTTGTCATTCTAAAACAGGATAGGGGAATTAAACGAATTTTAAAATTAAACGAGTAGTTTAGAAATTTACCCGGCTACCATATTTTCTCAAGTAAAACATGAATCTTTATGAATCCTCA
Organism: Bemisia tabaci; assembly: GCF_001854935.1. Lineage (NCBI taxonomy): Eukaryota > Metazoa > Arthropoda > Insecta > Hemiptera > Aleyrodidae > Bemisia > Bemisia tabaci. Next base: position 1,430,339 of record NW_017547234.1, on the reverse strand, counting down.
TAAATTCTTCAGTTAAAAAAGATCATAAAAGAATATACAAACAAATAATAGAAGAATTTAGACACCAAAACTCAGAAATACTCAACAATAGAATTAGAAAAGCAGGAAATCAATTAAGACTGAGATTATAAAAGAATCTGTGTGGATCATTTTATTAGTATCTAAATTTTTCAAGATTCAAGAGGCAAGAGAAATCATGAAAAACCCCAAGGAAAAATATAAGACCGCGTGCTTCATGCCTTGGTGTACAAACATAAGATATGTCGAGAAACCTTCACTGTAGAGTGCCTTGATGCATGATTTTTCAATTTTCATTAGCAATCAGCAACGTGTAAGTTTCCGCTTGTGTTTTAATCCTAATATGAAAAGTAACTAACAGCTTCTGTCGAATTTATCTGTGAATTGTCATCGTTCATTTAAAAAAGAGCGATCCTATTGGTTAAAATAGGTAGATTCTATGGACTAAAGGGAGAAAATGATGAACTATAATTTTAGGATCTCGCGCGGGTTGCCGTTAGTTTGTCTACTGCTGACCTCCTTTGTCGATTGCAACTACCTGCTTCCACCAGTAGGATCCCTCCGTATCCTTCTAGTCTTCTTTGTCTACAGCTTCGTCCATCAATTGGACGTATTTCTGCCAAACGGAACAATGTGCATCGAGACATGAGCCCTGAGACCCATAAAAATATACGCATAACATGGCTCACGTCATGATGCACATAATTTCGTTTGACAGAAATACGTCCAATTTCAACGATCGGTTTGCTGAAACTCAAAAGTGAGTTTCGAACACTGGTAAAAAGTGAGGGAAAAGATCGAAACGGTTCAAAAAAATCTTGCCAGAAATGTGAGTGAAAGCCGAAGCTGGAGCGGCACGGGTCTAATAAGGAACTTAAAAGGCACAGATCGCGGGTTAATGTTGCTGCAGACTTTTAAGTGGCTCGCGGTTAACCCGAAGGCGATGGCGCGCGGAGGAAGCAGGAGCGCGGGCTCGAGAGGTTTCGATTGGTCGCGACAATGCCCGCTGAAACAAACGAGCTTCATTTGCGTTTTCCATCTTGAGCCCACTCGAGCTTTGCACTGCGCGGCTTTTGTTCGCGTGATTACGCCATTGTCGGCCGACCCCTCGTTTTTGCCCCTCGCCAGACAAAGGCGGGACCCCCGGCCCCGGGCCCCGGGGGGGGAGGGGGGAGGGGGGGCGAGAGCGGGTCCTTTCGAAAAAACTGACTCCCCGGCCTCGGGCTCGGGAAACGCGGCGCTTTCTTCGGGATCCGAGGTGTGGACCCGAGGACCGGATGGCGGCGAGGAAGGAAGGAAGGAAGGACGGAAGGAAGGAAGGGAAAAATAAAACAGAGGAAGCGTTTTTGAATCGACGGCGAGGACGTGCCCTCGCCCTTTTCAAGGACGCCGCGCCGCACGGTGGTACGAACTACAGTAGAAGAGGTTGGTCAAGAAATTTTTGGCTAAAATTTCAAATTTATATGTTGATTTTGCCACAAATCCAATTTTGAAGGGTGTTACCGGGAGGAATTTTCACGATAAAACCAACGAGATCATCCTTTTGTTTCATATTTTCGAAAATATAAGCTTTCAAAGTTTCTAGATTTAGTTCGACTTCTCCCATTGATTCAGTCCAGTGTGCGCCGACGCCGCGTCCCGGAAAAATTCTGAAGGGAGCCTTCAAAAATGGATCGCCGTACTGCCATGCTAAGTAAAAATACCGTGTGAGCATTCGGACGTTGCTAAATATAGTACAAAACGTGTAGTTTTAAGACCAATCATGAAAAAGTTTCCTCAGTTACATCATTTTTAGTTACATCATCACTTCCGAGAACAAACTTTGATGAAAAATGATCAAAAAAAAACAATTTTCAAACATCCCAGGTAATGTGTATTTTTTCCGAGGATTACTTTCAATTTTTAATCACGTAGCAACGACGTAGGTTGAACTAGAAAAGTTGAATGAATGCGTCGTTATTGTCAAATTTTAGTGTGTCTTCAATTTTATCCGATGCAACATGGCCATCCACCAAGTACGAATAGTTGCATGAAGGCGTTGTTACGGTGAAAGACGGTGCGCCTTCAACTCTTGGCCGATGCGACATGCGGGCATCCGCAGAACACGATTAGTTGTAATAGTTGTAAGGTCTACACACCATGTAGTTGTAAGTTGAGCACATAGTTGTGCAATCTTACCATTGCTAAGCTGACACGTCGTTTCCATAAAGAATGACTAAATTATGAACGTATATATTTGCGCTAAAATGGATATGTGTGCATATGGTTGTGTGGAACATAGTTCCTTTCAGTATACATACGTCCAATTGAAAAAGTTGTAAAGTTTTGTCGATAATTCTCGTCTAAAATATTTATGATTTTTGTTGCAGGTGAAAATTTGGTTCCAAAATCATAGATACAAATGTAAAAGACAACAGAAAGAAAAACTAATGGCCGAACAAAATGCTCAAAACCAAGTAAGTGTAAGCAACGCCACTTATCAACTATGGAATAGTTACGGCATTGTCGTTTCAGATTAACTCTTAAGATTTCCGACCTGTTTGAGTACGAAGTACCACGCATCCGCGGGAGCCCGCCTCGACGTAGCCGACGTGGAAACGTAGGTACGTCCTCAAGATGACTTACGTAGGTATTTTTTCCTGTCATAGTTGCCGAAAAAAGAATCATTCATAATGAAAGACATGAAATTGGCGGTAATGTGAGCTCAAAAGTTATATACCCGGCTCCTTGAGTGCGTCAGTATTGTTACCTTCAAGCGTAAACTGATGACATAGAGAAAAAACAGAAGTTGTTTGCATTCCGAGCATCTTGGATGACGTATAGTTCGGTACAACGAGTTTATCATCGATTTTCGTGGAAATGGTGTAATTTATGGAAAAAAGTCACTCTATAAAAAGTGCTTGAAATTATATCATGAGTTGATTTAAACAAAAAAAATCGGACAATGTGGTCCGTTTTTCGTATTTCAAATCCCGGATTTTGCTGGCCAGTTTGTACCGACCTACGTCACAGGGTAAACAAACCTCAAGATGCAAACACCTTCTTTTTTTACTCTATGAGCTGATGACATGAATTCTCGCATAGTTTTTGTTAAAAAGTGACGTCATCCATGAAGCCATCGATGCGATGGATAAGTCAACAGATGGCTGCGTCGATGACCATAGGTAATTAAAGAGTGACAGCACCGAAAGTTGTACCGTTAACGCTATGAACGATCCTCTGATCATTGAAGTCTCACGCAACAAATATAACGTGCTCTTTCAAAATCAATGACCTCATCATCTTAAAGAGGTCATTTTCAGACTGATTACCATTCAATCAAAATGATGATAAAACTCTGATCCAGACTGCTGTGCATGGATCCACCATCAATCAAACATTCCCTTTCCTGCAAGTTTAAATAATATGAGAGTGTCACCCTTAGCCCGGTCCATTCCAATTTATAATCTTTGCTATTGATGAAAATGTAATCTTTATTCCCGTTTGTGACACTGTGGAGGCCTAAAATACGGGAACCAATCAGAGATGGATTCCTATTGTCAATACTCTCGGTATAAAGAGACCCTAGCTCCGCCACTGCTCAGCAGAGGATTTATAATCATTACGATTGGAGGTAACATACCGAGTTAATATATCTTGAAAGCGTCATGCCAGAGCTAATTCCTCTGATCCGTCATAATACGCGATAAGTTAAGCTGAAGTGGATCGCGCGAAATTCGTCGCTTTGACTTGCCCGGGGAACTAATCCAATCTCTGACGTCACCGGTGGCGCCCTCCCCACCCCCGCGGCGAAAGACAACACTAATCGGAGCGTCGAGTGTGTATCTAATGCAGGTATTGGATGTGGGAGCGAAAATTATGGCTCGGGAACAAAGGGATATTGAAATTCCAGATATGTTTCCGTAGAAAGCGACCGGTGGCGCATTCCGAGTTTTTGCGCGGGGTACAGCGCAAATCCTTTTACGACATTCCAACGCGGGGGCTCAAAGAGAAATTGAATTAGTTGGCCAACTTCGCATCCCCAATCCCGAGCCGCGCTCGCTCGAGAGTCGCCCACTCCGGGACGCGCACTTCTGAAAATGTACAATTTATGACCCCCAACGAGAGGTACTTAGTTACCGACCCCCGCGCTTTATGTTTATGCCCGAGGATTAAGCCCAACTTATCGGGGCAGGACAGCGAATGCCCGGTCCGGTCGGCGTCTGAATTCCCAAAGCAGAGTGCTTCGGTTGACAATATGGATTGCATTTTGCAAAAAGGAACCACTAGCATTGTAATGATGCTAAGATTGTGCAGGTTCATCTTTAGCATCCGTAGAAAAATTTTAAAAAAATACAAAATTAAATACCGCAACCATGGTACACATACCCATAAGGAGTGTGTGGGGTCCTTTAACTGCAAACTAGCTGCGAGGACTATCAAGCCAGCATCCAGGGCAGCACCAGACCTATCTTTACATTTACATTTATAACTTTTGATCACAATTTTCGGTGTAACTTCAGTCAATTTTAGAAACCTCATTTTTTCATGTACGGCTCTCTAACTGGAGAGTCTCTAACTGGGCGCTTTTTTGTGCCCCCTCCCCCATGAAAAGTTTCTAACTCCGCCCATCTGCCGTGATAGCGAAGAGAGCAGTAAGTGTCAACTTTTCGAAATCGAGTTTCCTTCAAAATTCGTCTGATCTCTTTCAGATGAAATCACTGAAATAGCTAAAACAGCAAAATTCATCTTAATCGTATCAAAAAGAGACATGTGAGAAATCCGTAAGTGCGCAAAAAATGGCGTTGTTTCAGGCAAGACAGCAGTAAGAACAATATTCCTCCAGGAAGCCAGCGAAAACAGTGCTTTCAAGTGAAGTGCCACCCTCTTCTGCCAATTTCTAACCTGAAAATATGTTTGTTGCGTGTCCAAAACGCCAACTCAAAAGCATGCAGAAGATAGCACTTACGACTGTCTTGCCTAACAATAACCTAGCATGAAAATACCTACCCTTTCTATGAAATTGAACTAAAATGAGCCGATTTTTAATCATCTAAACAATTTCTACGAGTCTTCTGGACGATTAGTGATAATTTAATGCTTCTGAGCCCGTTTTCTCAAAACTTCATTTTTGCACGGAGAAAAAAACTTCGTGCACGGGACTTGAAGTTGAGGTCCTATGGATCTCTGAAGTTTTCGGACCACGCATCCGAAAACTTGAGGTCCAGCTGCCAAAGTTCGGATCAGACATCGGAAGTACTTCGGTATGTACCGGAGGGTTCGGGTCGCATATCTGAGGTGCTCCAGTGCATATCTAAGTACTTAAGATGTCTGACCCGAACTTCGGCAGTTGGACCTCAAGTTCTCGGATGTGTGATCCGAAAACTTCGGAGATCCATATGACCTCAACTTCGGGCTCGATGCACTAAGGTTTTCTCTCCGTGTGCACTTACCGCTGTCTTTGCCATCACGGCAGCCATACTTGGGGTCTCCCCATACGGAGTTTGATATGACTTGTGTGGATTGTGTGTGATCTGACGGCATTGAGCATGTGCAATGTGCATCGTGCGCTTCCTGTTTCAGGCTCAAAGCTCTCCGCGGCGGGTGGCGGTGCCGGTGTTGGTCAAGGACGGGAAGCCCTGCTCGGGCCCCTCGGAGTCGGGCGGGGGCGGCGGCGGCGGGATGGGCGGGCGGCAGGGGGGCCAGTCGGGGCACTGCAACCCCCTGCCGCACCCCCACTCGCCCGGGCCCGGACTCCACCAGTCGTCGTCGGCCTCGCAGCATCAAGCGCAGCAGTCCTCGCTTCTCTCCAACATGAGCTACCAGCGGCAGAACCTCCAGCACCACCAGCACCAGCAGGCCAACATGTGTTCCTCCTACCTGCCGCTCCAGGCGCGCGCCTGGTAAAGTCTCCGCTCCCCCGCCGGGGCCCGAACCCCCCCCGCGGGGCCGCACCAGTTCCCACGGGTGATATAAACCTTTCATTGTGATATTATTTTTCATTTGCAATTCGCCTCGCCGCACGCAATCGGATTTCCAAACAGTCTCGTCCATCTTAGATTACCTCCATAGCCCGTATCATGCCGCAATCACACGCTGAATTTAGCAGCTGAATGTGGAAGTCAACAGTCATCGCCCGACGGCTGAAATTTAGCAAATTCGAGTTATTTTCATCCAGATGTGTATCAAATCTACTCGAATAGTTCAGACAAATTAAACATTAGTCCGAATTTTGCGCGTCACGCACAAAATTCAGGCATCGGGCAGATGACTTCCACATTCAAGCCACATTCAGCGTGTGATTGCGGTATCAGACGATAAAAGTAGCGGCTTCAAAGATGCCTCATCGATGGCTTTCCTGGGCCGCTCATTGGCCAGCGGTTTAAGTCGGGGCAATCGATGAGTCTCTTTGAAGCCTCTACTTTGATCGTCTGATACGGGCTTATCAGACTGCTGCACAGTGGATCGAGTCAATTAGAGAGGTCGGTCATGAAAATTTTGACTAAAACTGCTTTTGATGTTTATTTTGTCATATTTTTAATTTCAAGGGATGTTTGTAGTAGACAATTTCACGAAGAAACCAATAAGCCCACTTCTAGAACCTCAAAGTTGTGTATGAACGGAGTTATAAGCGTTTAAAGTTTCCAAATTTCGTCCAACCTATCCCATTGGCTCGATCCACTGTGTGCTGTCCTGAGGAAAAATACAGAATGATTCGAAATTCATGATTTATCGAAAGAGATTTGGTAACGCCTGAAGGCTCATACGGCGTTTTTCCTTAGCACGGCAGAGTAAGCCATCGAAACATCTCGTCCCGACATAATCTTACACTTAGATGGGACCGTTTTTGTCGGAAACGGCTGGACTTGCAGCTTGGTGCGAGTTTCCCTCTTGGTCGAAAAATAAAGAAGATAAAAAGAGTTCGTCTCATCGTTGCTACTCCTTGACGGAGCCGTTTCGATGGCTTACGGAAACCAATAGAACACTCTTAACTTCGAAATCACGTACCTCCATTTCGAGGGTATTGTTACCATGCTAAGGAAGAGCGCCGCGCCGCATGAACTTCTAGGACTTAGAATTGAAGGCGCTTGGATACAACTATTCGTACCCTAAGGATGTCCATGTTGCATAGTCAAACAATCGAAGGCGCGCCAGTTTTCTCAATGGAGATGCTGCACTATACTTGCTGCTTTCTCTATACTTGTTGGTGCTGCATAGACAAAAATTGAGGACTTTCCTCCGATAAAATACAAACTTGCTGGAATGAGTTGGAAATTCGATTGCGAGTGGATAGCTTGTTAGTCAATAGGGAGCTACGAAATTTGAATCGTATCTCTCTCATTTTTCTGTGTAAAATTGTAAGTAATTTTTGTTCGGTTTGCCTGGTGAATAAGTAATGTACGATCCCTGTAAAACATTGTATGAGCTGTTTAAATTGAAGAAGAGGGGTTTTAATGATTTGTTCGACGGGATGCACTGTTGAACTAATGTTTCAACGCATCTACTGACAGTGCTCAATATCTGTTCTGAGATGAGAATGCTCTTGAAAATTTGCTCCGTAGACAGAGTGTCAATTGCTTCTAAAGCAGTACTGCTCATGGTCTCATTTTGAGAGAAAGACTAAAGAAATTGATATCTCTTAACACTGAGCAGGGATTTTTTTTTCTATTTCAAATAATGTTTTTTTTAAATACCTATCCATTTTTTCTTATTTTCTCTTTAAATAAAGAAATATACATTAAAATGAAGGAATTACTGTCTGTAATAAATTCGCAAATTTTGAAAATAGAAAAAATGAAGGTTTCATCTATTTCTTTAGAAACCTCATTTGAAGTGGTATAGTAAAAAAAATCTTTCCTCAGTGATTCATAAAGGTGCGATTTTAATGATTGAGAAACTTAAACTTGTTTCTTTAAGTTTTGATTGCCTGCCTGTGATACGTTGTAAGATACCTTAGAGTTGTATTCAATTCTTGTAGTCGGAAAACCCCCCATTCTTTTCGATTAGTACCATTAATTAAGTATCTGAGCTAGGTATTGACTTCAAAAGTTAATCCATTAATTAATGACCAAATTACCTTGGTGAAGCATAGTATGAGCTCCGAATGAGTTTGAGACTATTATGGTCAGGATTAAATTCTGTTTACACAATGTCCCTTAAACTGTCTTTGTTTTTTTTGTCAGCTTGACTCCAATCATCCGTTTATAAGCGGAAACCAATGCATTTGTAACAGAAGATACACATGTAGCCGAAATATATGTGTAGCCAGCAGCGGATCCAGCAATTTGGCAACACCAGATTGCCTCCATTTAAACCCATGTTAAATAATCGATTCTTATCGGAGCACCAGGCCCCTCCAAGGATCGATATATTTCCATGGGTTTAAATGGACGAAAAACAATGTTGCCAATTTGCTGGATCCGCCAATGTGTGTATCTCAATCGCGGTGCCTCGATTTCTCCAGTCATGCGTATTATTTTTAATAGTAACAAACGGCATCCTAAATACCTGGAAATGATATGTAAGAGGTGAAGAATAATCGCACAACTTAGCAGAAAAAAAAACTTGAGTCTATTTTTTTTTTGCTTTTCTCTGACATACTACCAAAACTGCCGTGCTAAGGAAAAACGCCGCATGAGCCTTCAGCTGTTGCCCTGTTACCTTCAGTAAAATTCAACTGCACACGGAAAAAAATAGACTGGCTGGTTGTGTCGACTACCCTATTTTTTCCGTGCACCGGGCAAATTGTGCTTATTTTTATTTCAAATTTTTCAGACAATTTTGTTCGCAATTTCATTGAACATTTTTGGGAAAATTATGCAAAACTTTCCTCACAAATACATGTTTTATTTGAGGAAATTTGGCAACTCTCGAATGTTCATACAGCGTTCTTCCTTAGCACGGCAGAATAGTGTCTTTTCATCAAGCACCAGCGGACTTATTGTTAGTCTTGCCATGATACAACTCTGTTAATCGACTATTCTCTCTCGAATCTAAATTAATGCATGATGGACTCCCACAGCCGCAGAGGCTCCTCCCCTCCCCCTCTCCTCATCCCCCTTCGAGCGGAAACGAACTGCAACAAAAAAAGAAAATATTTGATCGAGGAATTGTTGGCTCCTATCCGGGCTCATACCGCAATAGGGGTACGGGGACTTCTTAATAAGTCCTGCCAAAAGAACCAGAGATGAAGCTAGGGGTGGCGCTGAATGCTTCACAGCCAAACCACTTCAACGCACTACCGTTACCACCCGCCCCTTGTTTGCACGGCAGCCAAATCTCCCGTGAAATTGAATTCAAAGTAAACTATATCCTCGGTAAAAAATCTTGGAGAAAGATCCGGAGTGAATTTCACTCTGAGGCTATTTTGTTCCAAAAAAACCGAAGCGTGAAGAAGAATTAATTTTTGCGGGATTTAGCTCCTTGTTCATAACTCTTTGGTTTTTCGGGGGCACTCTAAACGCTATTACAAGAATACTCCGCTATATCGAACTGGATCCAAACGATGATAATGACATGACATCTTTTGATGCTGACATGGAGAATAAATCGGTGCATATCGACGGTGTAAGTCGGAAATCACATAACTCGATTTACGACGCCGACGTCGCAGACTTCCTGTCGTACTTTACTTTTTAAACGGAAAACTACGCAATGGAAATTCTTTAAAACTGACTTGATTTTTCTTCTCCGTGCAAAAAAAATTCTGCAAAAACTTCCAGGAATGATTTCAATTTGTTCTCCTTTAAAAAAAATAACATAGAGCCGGAAATTTTCAGACACCCCAGATACGTGATTTCGCGGACTTACACGGCCGATATTGCTTTTCTTTTCGCTTCATGAAAGCTTTTTCCCGTCGACGATAATACACTTTTTATACACAATCCGATTTACCTCAGAGGAAATATTCGGCTGATTTGGCAGCCGTGCTTGCATGGGTTGGCTCTCTATACTTCTCGAGTCGTTGCGATTATTATTAGACACGCCAATCGAACCCCCTGAATGGGGATGGTCCCGGGGAGGTATTACACCCCGTCGTTATTATGTTAGGCGATTTACCCTTCAATTAGAGGTTGACCGGGTCCTCGCTCCATCTCGCCTGCGCGCGTGCCACGCATCAACCCCTATCGCAGCTCTAATGCTCTAATGAGCCTCACAATCGTTTCAATCTTTTACTTATCCTTCCTTTCTCCTTGTCTGCAAAAAAAAGAGAGTTCACGACGAATTCCTCGGGCGACGATAGACAATTTCACTCACAAGGAAAAACTTTACTGAAAAAAACAAATTCTCGAGTAGATAACTAATGCCACACCAAGTGTGTGTATGTGGCATATATCGAAAAAAGAAGGCCAAATAGTAACTCAGTAACCTCCTCCCCCCTCTAGTGTCAATTCTGCCTACTGTACAATTTCAGATAGCAACACCACTCCCCGCATCACAGATGCAGTTTATACGAAAGGCAAGCTATTACACAAATTCGGGATTAGATAACTATTGCTGCACCGAGAATGTTGGTGTAGCCTACGTTGAAAATTGAAGGCGAAATAAACATGTGCGCAACGACCATTCTCCTGCCGTGGAAATTTCGCTTCCTGTACATTTGCAGAAGAACCATTGCCCCTCAGTTCTGTAAAAGAAAACCATGACGTGTTCAGATAAATATTTATATTTCGCGGTTTTACGATTCGAATCAGGGAAGCATAAACAAAACAGGAGGTGTATAAAAACATGGAAATATTCAGTGACATCGGACTGAAAGCTGTCGGACCATCGAGAAGACTTATCACGACAAATGCAATGCTTTGCCGTCGAACTGCCAAAATAACGCCAACTGTGATAACGGTGGGGAGAAATACAATTATCCGGGCACAATATACTGTTGTTAACGACAAATTGTCATCAAGCAGACAGATTCCCCTGAGTGATGGACAAAACACCTTTAAAATCATTGTTGTCAAACTGTGCAATTGCGCTGAAATTTCGACGCCATTCAAAATTGATTGATTCACTAGACAGAATGAAAAAAAGCACCTCAACGTATGCTAAAATATCAATCAAAACTTGGCAGACGCTTCGGAGAGTTCAAAACATCTCTTTAGAAAAACATTATAATCCACTTAACCTACATAAAACTAGGTCTGAGCCTACATCGACCAGTAGTGAGGAATAAAGTCGATTTGAGTGCAGTTAATATGAATATAGATGAAACTTTAATGAGTTAGAAAACGTAAGAACTTAAAAATCTGGGTCAAAATATATACCTATTTCAATGAAAGTAGTTGATAAAGTAGATTGAAGTACATTGAGGATATGATTCAAAAACTTATCCTGAAGGGGATGTATATTCATTCTTTTTTCAAGGAAATGGCCTTGTTGTAAGCGTTCCAAAATCAGATGCCCCTTCATTTCTCTGCATAGATAATAAAATAATCTATTAAGCGGATACAGCTGTATCCGGGTGTTATTACAAGAAACACCTGTAGGTTCCCGCATATGCAACACGGGCATCCTATTGGTGGAGGCGGATGGTTGCAATAGACAAAGGGCGTAGGTAATAGACTGACTAACGGCAACCGACGAGAGACCCGACAATTAGTCCATCATAGTCTATAAGACCCTTAGTCTATGAGAATCACTCATTTCAGCCAATAGGATCGCACTATACTCCTTATGTCTTCCTTGTCTATAGCTTGGTCTATCAATTTCAATAATCGGCCCGCAGGCGTCCTCTGGCACACGTGGTTTTACAACTTCGTGCGTTGGGGAATCAAGGGATACTGATCGGAGGGAAAATGTTATCATTCGATCTGACGGCGTCGGAGCGATGTGGGGCGGCGAAAGAGGAGTCGACACTGGCCGCAATAACACTCGAATGTTGATTCGAGATAGATCTAGTGGCCTGAATAAACAACGCTACCGAGTCGGGAATTAGCATGGGTCGTGCCGCTAGAATTTCGAATTCAGGTGCTCCTGTTTACGTTTACAGATAGCTGGCCGCTACTTTTTCATCGGCTGATTATCGAACGAAGCATTTCCGGTCCCGCTACCCTGATTAGAGCCTGATTTTGTCAGCGGCATTTTCAATCTTTGCCGGAAAGAATTGGGACTGAATTTTGACGGCTCTTTTCACACGGAGACGCAACGTTCATCGATGAGTTCAAACCGCACCACTGGCCAATCAGAGGCGCTAAGCCGGACTTAGGTGCGGTCGAGACTCATCCTAAGTATATTAAAGTACGGTGGTGGAGGGATCGATAAAATTCGGCCCCTGACTCGGAGGGGGTACTAAGGTTTCGCACATTTATATTCCGCCTTCAATTGTTTAGGTAGACCACATTTAAATCGTATTGTGATCTATTCCATGTTGAATATTGCTTCAATTCCTACCTTTTTAAGAGTCGATTCTACATTTTTCAAAAGAACATTTTTTTATTACTACATTTATAGTTTTCTTTCGAAATGTAAATGGTTGAATTAGCCGAAAAAGAAAAATCTTGCTGATTAAACTCGTATGGTTGGAGTAAGCTTTATACAAAAACTGCTTTCTATTTTACGAAACTTATTTTTTATTATCCAGAAAAAAAGATAAAAAAAAACAAATGACATTGGTTATCCTCCCTAATTACAAGTATTATTAAAAATTTGATTCACCTTTTCGATATGACTTTTGCCTCGGGTTATGAGACAAGAGGAAAGTCGCACATAGTAAATAATGATATTCCGTAGACATGAATTTAGGATGTATTGTTTATTTTGTACTTTTCTGGTGTAATTTTAGCTCAATGTGTTGCACATTTAAATGTATGTAGAGTGGATCGGTAAAATAATCTATAAAAAAGGAGACACAAAGAGGGAGGAAAAATAAACGAAGTCCAAAGTTGTACATAATATAAAAAGTTGAGTTTCACTATATTTTAAAATATGACGTGTTGTATTATATGTATAAAACAATTGTATGTTATTTCAGTTTGATGTTTTATAGCACTAATTTTTTTATATCTAGACAGATCTGAACCGTGAGCTCCACATTTGGCTCTGTTCAGAATTTACCTGCCTCTGCAACGTGTAAATACTTTCAAAGCTATGTAAAAATATACTTCCTGATCTCTTGAACAAAATATGAAGGTTATCATTTTCCTTAACTGCCCTTAACATAGTTACCTAAACAATTTTTTCCATATCGATGGTGAAACTACCCTATCTCATTTGTGGTGTTTAAAAATATCCGCTTTTATTTGATTTTTTCGAAGGAGAACAAATCAATATCATTCGTTGAGGCTCTCACAGAATTTTCTTCGCACAAAGAGGATAAACTACAGAAGTTCTCAATTAAGAATTGACATTGAGTATAGTTTTCCATATAACATATATTAAGTGTAAAGCAAGTCTGCAACATCGCAAATCGAGATACGCGATTTGGTGGTTTCACCCTCAATATGTGAATAAAATCATATATTCATGAATACAAAACGGGAAGAGTCTTTAGTGTCAAAACACTCAAAATGGATGTATTGGCATACATATTCACGCCTCTTATTTGTCGTTTACGGCGATTAAAGTTAATGCATTAAAATGTATTGTACAGCCTCTTATTGGCACAAAAATGACCAAAATCACCCTCGTAAGAATTGGCGATAGGAGCTGCGTTTCAAAATACCATAGGAGTTCTTATAGCCGACTAAAGAAGGATATTGAAAATCATATAGCTGGCTGTAGAGAGCGGAGCAAATCATATAGCCGGGCTATACGAAGCTATAAAAAATCATACAGTCGGGCTATAGTCCCTATCGCCGGACTTTACACTTTATCGCCATTGGCTATAAAAGGCTATAAGAAATTGTGTAGAAATTCGTGTGCTTTGGAAATCATCAAGTTTGATATACCTTAATAACACACGTTATATTTTCCTTCAAAACATTTTTTTTTCATCCATTAAAATGAGAGTAATCCATACAGAGTGTGCAAACATTTCAAAATCATGAGTTGAAAAACGCTGACTCCGCGAAATTAAGTATTAGAGCCTAACACAAAGCGGAGCGGCGACGCACTGGCGCCTACAAACCTAACAGGGATACTTCACGCATTGCGCAATGCGTGAAGTATCCCTGTTAGGTTTGTAGGCGCCAATGCACGTCTCGCGCTCTCTGCCCGCCCGCCGCGCCGCAGCGTGCCACGGCGTCTGAAGCAACTATTTCACACCAGAGGTCAGTATCATAAGAAATTGAAGGCTAACCATTTTTCAGATAATTTAGATCACTGTTTTACCTAAAGAGTCTGAAAATGTAAAAGAAAAATATTCAGAACTTTCCTCAAATATGAACATTTTATCGAAGGAAATTTGGCAACTCTCGAATGTTCGTACGGCGTTCTTCCTTAGCACGACTGACTGACGCACTGAGGAAGAACGCCATGTGAGCCATTAGACGCTGCCAAATTTCCTTTGATAAATTACGAATTTTCAAGAAAATTTGTGAGTATTCTTTGTCCGATTTTTCAAAGAATGTTGTTTGTAATTTTATCAAAAGTGGCTGAAAATTTCAAGAAAAAATATTCATAACTTTCTTCAAGACTGCATTGTTCTTGACAGGAAGTTGGGCAACTCTCGAATGTTCATACGGCGGTTTTCCATGGCACGATAGTCTAGCACTTTGCCTCGGTGAACCCTTGAGCAAGAGGCAGCAGTTCCTTTTAAATTTCGAGGATAGTCAGACAGCTCTCAGGAAGACCAGACATTATTCAAACAGTTTGACTCATGACGACAATATTAGGATATTAGCCATAAATTGCATTTGGAAATGATATCTGAGCCCAGAGGTTACTCCACATCCAGAGTGGAACGGAAAAGTCAAGAATACCGACGATGCATGACTTAGAAATATTGGTCGGAAATCTTGCCGACTTTTTTTATGCAATCGGGAGACTATTTTCTTTTCCAATTCTTTCGTAGAAGACACATTCAGAGAAAAAAAGAATGTACTTATGCTTTGTTCGCGTCTGAGAAAGAAGCCGAGAACGCGCGTAAATGGGTAAACAGACATTTTTGCCATTAGTTTCATCGAAACTGGAAATAAGTAATTTTGAAAAAGTTTTTTAAATCATATTTTGTGTTGAAGTACGTCAAAACAACGGACATTCCGATTTTAGCTGTTCCTTGATTCTCGGACTTTTCAGAATCATCGATGCCTCAACTGCCTCATTTTACCTATCATAAAAACATCAGAAACTGCCACAAACTTATTTTATTCTCTAGTATGCGTAAAAAAAAAAAATACTTTGATTCGTAAAATTGCCACTATCTCAATTGAGGGGCTTGGAGGACAAGGCACAAAAGTGCAGCTTTTGATATTTCGAGAAGAGCGTGTTAAAAGTTCCTAAATTATATAAAGCCTAATGGCAGGGAGAAAGTTCAGACTCACATTTTGATGCTTAAAAATTGGACTTCACCAGTGAATTTGTCACAGAAATTATTTCAAACTTAGATTTAGTTAAATCACTAATATCTCAATTTTTTCGAAAACTGCATTTTTGCGCCTTTCCCCTAAGCCCCTTAATTGTGAGTTTTTTGTTCTTTTTTTTTCATTTCTAGTACAGAAAAAAAACACTATTTTGGTGGTCGGTAATATGAACAGAGGGTCACATGAAGAAAGAAATTAAGGCGGATGGAAAACCATCGCAAGATGCGCTTCAGATAGAATCTACTTATCGGTTTCAAACCTTTGACCAGCCACCAGTGGTACGTGTGCTACATGCAATGCTTTGTTACCTTCCGAACGGTTACCACCGGCTAAATGGCTCTCAGGAGATGAAAGGGGGTTAGATGGAGCCTTGATAATTACGTTTCACTTTCATTCTGATCAAGAAATCAAACTGGCGGTAGCCGCAAAGAAATACTGTTCCCTGGGCACTACTTTGAAACTCATATTTACTTAGAATGACTCTTCAATTTCATTATCGCGGTCCACTTCAACCTCCAGCCCAGCCTCTCGACCACCAGGCAGCAGCTCTCTATGTCCGATCTCCGATCTCCCGTCATACCGTCGAACATCGATGAATCGAGAATCGATTCTCTCCAACCAACGTTGCGCAAACTATCGAGTCTAAAAGCTGAGGCATACAATCGGATTTATCTTATGTTAATCTTGGCATATCGATGGTGAAACTACCAAACCACGTATCTCGTTTGCGGTGTCTAAAAATCTCCGCTCTCATTTTATTTTTCTGGAGGAGAACAATTCAATATCATTCCTTTAAGTTTTTACAGAATTTTCTTCGCACTGAGAAGAAAAATCACGGAAGTTTTCAAGAATTGACGTTGAGTACTTTCCCATTTAAAAATTAAAGTATGGCAGGAAGTCTGCGACGTCGCAAACCGAGATACGTGGTTTGGTAGTTTCACCGTCGATATGTCATTATAATCCAGAGTCCCTTTATACTCAGATTTAAGACATCTCGATTATCAGCTGGCCAGGGCTGGCCATGGTGTCACAAAAGTTGCACCCAAACGGACAATTTTGAGGGGTAAGGATAAGGAATCCTGCGATGTCTGTCATCCAAAAACAACAACGTCAACAAAACTGATCATAACCTAACCAAAGAAATTGCAATAAAATAAAATCAGATCGATTTGTGAATAATTTCTGAATCTATTTTCATTCTGGTGCGATGAAAATAACAATTTACTCTGGATAAATCACAATTAGGTTATATTTTCATTATTTTTGTTCACGCATTCGAGCCACCCTCATCTTGGTGCACTCTTTTTTGACTCCATGAGCGAGAACCAATCAGAATTGGATTCTTTTTAGGCCACTTTCAGTTGTCTCAGAGTTAAGATGTCATAACTCTATCCGGGTAGAAGGGGACTCTAGTTACAATCCAACGTTAACGGATCAAGAGTCTCAGTGGCGTGGCGTGCTTTGCGGTATATCGATTGTTATGCCATTTAAACTCATGGAAAAGGATCGATAAACAGGGTGTCCGCAGCGAACACCTTAATAATCGATTTTTTGCCATAGGTTTAAATTGCATAACAATCGATACATCGCAAAGCACGCCACGCCACTGGAGAGTCTGGAGTCTATGCTTCCGAATTAATTTCTGGCAAACCGTCCAGGGTCCACTGTATCGATGTTATCCAAGAGTTTTTTGTTACCCTCGAATATGGATGGACTGGGAATCTATATTTTTCCCTAATTGGGCTGGGAAAACTGTCGAATACATCGATTTTGTCTTTCCATCGAGCATGGAGAATCGAAGTTCTCTAATCACAGCCCAAGCATCATGAGAGAATTTAGATATTTTTTCAGTAGCGTGGCGTGCTTTGCGATTTATTGATTGATCTGTCATTTGAACCTATAGAAAAGGATTGAGAAACAGGGTAATTGCAACGAACACCTTCTCATAAATTATAATCGATTCTTTGCCATAGCTTCAAATCGGGAAGTATCGATAATCGATCATTCACGCCTCGCCACTGGTTTTTTTTTATTGCCGCTTAAGTGTAAAGGAGGTGCATCCGGTCTCAACAGTAGGAGCATCAGCTTTGGAGCAGGACATGACACGCATGATCTCAATGCGAGAGCTGGTAAGTTTATGAGGAGATAAGTTTTAACAGTTATATATAATTTTAAATATAAATAATTTTAGACAAGTAAATCGATAATTACGAAAGCCTACGAATCATTCTTGAAAAATCGAAATGCAAAATGAATGTCATGGATACCGTGGATGGTAATCTTGGTATCAGCTTATTTTTAACCGAGATGGTAGAAAATACGACTGGTCAAACTTTGATACTACATATCGACGGTGAAACTACCAGACGACGTATCTCCTTTGCGGTGTTTAAAAATCTCCGCTCCCATTTTATTTTTTTTGAAGGAGAACAAATCAATATTATTTCTTGACATTTTTACAGAGTGTTTTTCCCGACAGAGAGAACAAAACGCAGAACTCTTCACGAATTGACGTCTAGTAGTTTTTCATCTGAAAAATAAAGTATGACAAGAAGTCTGCAACGTCACAAACCGAGGTACGTGGTCTGATAGTTTCGCCTATCTAAATGAATCAGTATTTCATTCGAGCGGAAGACTGCGGTTTGCGGTTGCAGACTAATTATTTGCTGATGACAAAATCTGCACCGGAAAAAAAAACACATTGGATCTAGAGCCCAGACTCTTAAAAACATTGACAAGAAAAAATACTCTTGATTCAATCAAATTTTTGCTTAGATCGTCAAAAAGAAAACCGCTCAAATTTACAGGATTGGTTCTTGATTTAAGCAAAAATCCGATTGAATCAAGAGTATTTTTCCTTGTCGATGTTTTTAAGAGTCTGAACTCTAGATCCACTGTGTTTTTTTTCCAGTGTGGTAACAAAATCGTGGTCATAACTTTCATGAAAATTTTATTGCGAAGGGGTGTAGAGTTGATGCGGGGTGGGGGCAGAAATAGTATATTTGGACGTATTTTTGCCAAACGGAATTATGCGCATTAAGGCGTGAGCCCTTTTATGCATATATTCTTATTGGTCTCACGGCTCATGCGCTCCTGTCTAAATGCACATAATTTAGTTCGGCAGAAATACGAATGTAACTTTTACAATACAGGGAAGATTGCATGTGCGGATTTTCTAAAATAACATTGTCTCTGGATGGAGGAGGAGGGCATCTACAACCATAATCGCCCTGCGAGCTGATTATTGAAAATGATAGACAAAGCTGTAGACAAAGAAGCCATAGATAGTATGGAGCGATCCTATTGGTTGAAATGAATGATTCCTATAAACTGAGGGAGAAAATGACGGACCAACTGTACGGTCTCTCGTGGGTTGCGGTTAAAATCTATTGCCTACCTCCTTTGTCCATTGCAACCACCCGTTTCCACCAATAAGCTCCCTTCATACCACTTTTGTATTCTTTAAGCGAATTTTATTTGAAGGTTCGGTGCGACTTTTGTCCCTGAACCTCCGAGCTGCCATTCTATTTAAGTTCGGATCTTCCGATTCGGTGACTAACGAATCGCAACGTTGGTGCGTGATTTCAGTACCACCTCGCGAGATGGTTCTAAAATAGGTTCGACCTATCGAAAACCAACGAATCCGATTGGTCGAAACTGGTAACAACGGTGTCCACTGGTGTTGGTGATTGATGAGACAAACCGTGACAGAACTTCCCAAAGAGGTTCGTAATTTTAAATGGACGTATTTCTGTCAAAAAGAACTAACTGCCATAAGGGGAGGAGGGTAGAGGGGGGCTTGGATTGGTGGTGGAACCGAGCGTCGGGCTCATTCCGTCCTATACTAGCAATGCTTTTCCATGGCGCTTAGTTCCGTCTGACAGAACGCTCCATCCGGCATTCTAAATTCCTCAAAAGGAACTCAAATTGGCGCTTAGTTCCGTTTGACAGAAATACGTCCAAATAGTATTCGCTTTTTGTCCACAGCTTTGTCAATCGGCCCACTGGGCGTCAAAATACCTAGCTAAGCCGTCGTCAGACATAACTCGAGTATCGTTCATTATTCCTGCACTGGAAAAAAAGAACACGTTGGATCTAGAGTCCAGACTCTTGAAAACATTGACAAGAAAAAGGACTCTTGATTCAATCAGATTTAAGCTTAAATCAAAAGGAAATCCGCTCAAATTAAGAGGCTTGGTTCTTGATTTAAGCTTAAATCTGATTGAATCTAGAGTATTTTTTCTTGTCAATGTTTTCAAGAGTCTGGACTCTAGATCGAATGTGTGTGTGTTTTTTTTTTCCAGTGTGTACTGGCAAGTTTTTCCTAATCAACCCGAAACAAACTCTCGTGACCCGAATGACCCGGCGCCAAAAATCAGCGAATCCGCCCGACTCCCGCGGGCGCGGAGCCGGCAATAATTACTCTAATGTTCTCCCGGACAACAAAAAATGAGCAATTTCGCCGTTCCTCACCTCAGGCTCCTCGAGACTCGAGAGCCCCGTCATGCTGAGCAAGTGAAAATTTATTCTATCAAGTGAAAAACAAGAACAGAGCTGCAGCAGCGCCGCCGGCTCGCCGTCGCCGGCCCCTCGGAGCGGGGCGAAAGGCGTCGTTTCCGCGCCCGAAAAGGCGCCCGCGAGCTGCAGTGTCGGGCGTCGCGTCGCGTCGCGTCGCAGCGCAGCGCAGCGCCCAGAAGGGCGGGCGGGCGGCGAGAAGGGGGAGAGCTTGACGCGGCCGCGCTCATATTGACTCGAAAAACCAAGCTGCTGACTATTAGTAATTACTACCGACTTAGAAACCCGCCATGCGAGGGGTAAAGGGAAGGAGACGAGTATAGAGGGGAAACCCNGGGGGGGGGGGGGCGCCCGAGCTGAGATCCCGCCCAAAAGCGCCATTCCCGCCACCAAGAACCACGCCTCCCCGGCACCCTGCCCCCTCGCTACGACTCCCCGTTCCAAAAAGCACGTAACGTCAATTATAACCGCACGGCGGAGACGTTGTTTCGCTATCGTCATGTAACCTCGTTCGTCTAAACTTTCTCTGCCCCCTTTTTCGCCGTCCCCCGCGCGTCCCCCGGCCGGGATTCGCTCGCTTTGTTCCTGCCTCGGTTCGTCTGCCTCCTTCATTCGCTTCCCCGAAGGCCCAAGACAAGATATTATTTCCCGAATAAAAGTCCAGTGTTAAATATTCCTCGGCTTTTTTCCCGGCGCGACGAGGCTTCCAGGTCGTCCCGTGAAATGTGAGGATTTTGCGCGGGTTTGAATCGGAGGGAAATTGCTGATTTTTCAGCACCGTCTGGCGACACCGCGGCGCAATTACCGGCAGTTTTTTCTCAATAAACGGAGGGGAGAAGCCATGGATTAGGGGAATCGAGGGGTCCCGCGAGGGGAGGCCGCCCGCCGAAGTAATTTTGGGGAGAGAGAGGACGGAGACTATGAAATGGTAGACGGGAGGAGAGAGAGAGAAGCGGTTGACAAAGCGAGATGAATTTTCCTTTTTCCGGCGAAATTCAACTTTCTACGGCGCTTAAATCTGACGTGGATTTCGTCCATGTTGCCGTTGGAATTTTTTCGCGAGAGGTTGGTAATCGTGATTGCATCCCGAAGACGAAGCCACGAAAGGTACGAAAGGGCAAATTTCAGGGAAATAACGATGGTTCGAGAATTTTACTCCGCTGAATTTAAAATAGACCTTTTTTTCTTTTTAAATAACTTCGAGATGTGGAGGAAATTCAGAGTTACTCAATTATTGCAATCCAATTCTAAGAAAAACTCGATTTAATTTTTTATGGTAGGACGAAACATCCTGCTCCGCTATTTTCATAATTTTTCTCCCAAACTCGCGCCAAACTACTCCGGGAACCTCCTATTCTGCCGCGCTAGGGAAAAACGCCGTAGGAACATTCCAGAGTTGCCAAATTTCCTTTCATATAATGTCCATTTTTGAGAAATGTGTGCTATTCACCACTCACTATGTATGCTACGGACGTTGATTTTTTACTCTTAATTTAATTTTGGAAGTTTCTGATTTGCTCAACGTATTCTGCGTAAATGATGAGGACGAATTTTGTTCAAACGACTGACTCTTGTACGCTGTCTCCTGCTCTTATGGTTCATTTTATTGTGGGAGATTTTTAATCACTTAACTTGAATAACCTATGTTTTTAATCGAAAAAATCTATTCATTGACTGCATCAAGTTCAATTAAACATCGTGCAAGTCGAGTTTTTCCCTGCAAATCGAAAATTCCGATTTTTGCCACCCGAATGTGACAAATTGGCACGTGGGCCAATTGTCAGACCAAAATTTTAGCAAACTTCCCGGAAATTTCCATTCGATATTTGCAAAGAATGCGAATTTTGAGCCATCGTAATTTCCGATTTTTTTAAAATCGAATTTCTTGTCACTATTTAAATCGATGAAATCAGATTCAATTAATCGATGTTTTCGGAAAGATCCCCCACTTTAGATCGCATTTCACGGGGAGGTGAGCCTGCAATTTCTGGAGCCCATGCCCCAGGATGACCTCCAGTGCTCCCATTTCCTGGAACTTGTTCAAAATTCCGGAACTTTTGAGATTTCCCTGAATTTTCCCCGGAACTTTCAAAATTCCCGAAATGTCCCGGATCTTTTGCATTTTCCGGGATTTTCTCAGAACTTTTGAAAAAATCTACAAGGAATCCCAGAATTTTTGAAATTCCCGAAATGTTCCGGATCTTTTGCAGCCTCCGGGACTTTCAAGGAACTTTTGAAAAATCTACAAGGAATCCCGGAACTTTTGAAATTCCCGAAATGTTCCGGATCTTTTGCATTTTCCGGGACTTTCACGGAACTTTTGAAAAAATCTACAAGGAATCCCGGAACCTTCGACGGTCATGGAGTGGGAGAAATTGGAACAAAAAAGTTCCGAATCCCGGAACTTTTTACGGACTTTTGCGGAGAGCCGGAGCACTGATGACCTCCGCAGAACCGCCACTCACTTTGATGGGAATTCGCTCGGATCCCGAGCCTCGGCCGTGCGCAAGGCCCTGGCGGGATTGATCTCAACAAGGCGGAAATCTCCGGATGCGAATGCCTGTGGGGTCCCCGCGCCGGCGGCGACCGAAACAACTGAAATTAACGCGATCCGGAATAATTGATCGCCCCGAGTTGTCAAGAACAAACGAAATCATTCCAGGTCGGAGCACCCTCTGCCTCCACCGCGGACGCCCGGGTCGCGCCCTTTGAGCCCTTTAGCGGGCAACTCCGCTTCGGCGAGAACCCCGTATGCACCGCGGGGTTTCTATGGAGCTGTTATGCGGTTCTAGTTTAGCACGAGAGGTCCATGGCTGCGAATTCGCTCAGGTGTGGCAGCCTCCGGCCTCGTCTTTGACTTCGTGTAGCGTGTGGTCGTGTAAGTTTCCAGGTTGTTCGTTGATTCGTCTCTGAAGTGTGGGTTATTTCTTTTAGGGTGGCAGCGCTTTGCAGACATGCCGTTCGGCCCATGGCGTGGGATCCTTCGTATCAGGGACTTGGACCTCGCCGTTTCGACGGCTGAGTTCTAGATGGAGTTGAGGTTGAGATCTCATCATACGGGACCAGCAAAGACTAAAAATTGCACATATATACAGGGTGATCCTGAGTTAAACGGCCAAACTGCAGGAGCGTAATCTATGGACCAAAATAAGACTTTTTTTTGTGAATTTCGATTTCGATTTTTTTTCCCAGATCATTTATGAGTTCTGGGCTTAAAAATACAAGGGAGTACAAATTTCATGAGATGTGGTTCACAACCGTTTCCAAAATTCAGGAAAATTGATTTATTTTCCGAAATTGGGGGGGGGGCGCAGCTCCGACCGGGGACACTTTTGGAAAAAACTTCATACAACAAAAATGTCTTATTTTGACCCATAGAGCGCGCGTCTGCAGTCTGGCCGTTCACCCTGGATCACCCTGTATTTTAATTACATTTGTTTAGACTTTGGGGAAATTCCACGATACTCCACCAGTCTTCCTCGAAATGATAGAAAGTTGTTAAATTTAAAGTTCCCTTTTTGACGAAGCGACCGTAATTTTTGCAAATTCGGAATTTAACTCCCTCTTCTTTCGGTGACTTTAGATTTGACTCTTCTTTTCTTACCATCGGTAGCCACGGCCAGTGACCTTCTTTGATTCAGCCAGTCAACGTGTGCGGGCAGCCGCTGAGGGCTGGACCAATCGCAACCCGAGTCGGGATGCAAGTCACGGTGCTATTCCATCTTGGTGCGTGGGTGGCCACGGCCGGAGCACCTCCGAAACTCCACCGTAAACCGAGACCCGAGCTCAGCAAACATCGAAATTATCCCCTGCACCAACTTCCAATTAAAGAGGGTGATCTTGACTTTTACTTTGTTTTCTGTGTCCTTTGGCTCCTGTCTCCCACACTCGGTCCGGAAGATGAGCGGATGAGAAGTTTGTTGTATCGAAGAATTGTTATTCCTGTATTCACAAACACTGGATAGCTAACTCCCACCTGTATTCATCCGATGGTGTATACGTAAACCTGTGTTGAGAACCTCACCGGATGAAAGCAATTATTATTGAAAAATGTATACGTGCCGTGAAAAGGTATCTCAGGAGCGGGGGGCAAGGAGGCCGAGGAAAGGGGGGATAAATTAGGAAACTTAAACCTGATCAGTGGTGTCAGTAGCCATGTTTGCTGACGAGCAACTACTTGTCAAGTTTAAAATAGGGCTGGGAGGTGACTTTTTTGTTTTGTTTATTTTTTCTTATGGGCAAGCGTAAATCCTCCAAAGTGTTACCAGTCTTCTCTCGGCGATATTCTTCTCCATCCCCCCTTTCTTCATGCCCCCATTTTTCTATTCCCGATCCCTCATCCCCCACCCATTTTTCATTTCTCCCTCCGTTTTCCTGTAAAAAAAACTGGAAAAAAAAGAGTTCTAGAGTCTGGACTCTAGATCCAATGTGTGTTTTTTTTCCAGTGATGGACTGATTTCTACATTTCTGGA
The DNA here is from genome assembly GCF_001854935.1 of Bemisia tabaci. NCBI lineage: Eukaryota > Metazoa > Arthropoda > Insecta > Hemiptera > Aleyrodidae > Bemisia > Bemisia tabaci. Next base: position 1,405,900 of record NW_017547234.1, on the reverse strand, counting down.
CGCAGTGCACAATCGCATGCGGCAATGCCGGTCGGCGGCAGTCCTCGCGGTAACGGCCCCGACACCCAGGAAGGAAAAACAAGTGCTCAAGAGGCCGTAACTAACGCGGCCAAGTTCCGACTTTTTCTCCGTTTCTTTTTCGCACGACCGCGCTGCGCGCCGCCGCGCCGGCTCGGAACTTTTCGCAGCGCAGCGCCGCGCCGCGCCTCACAAGTTGCACGAATCGCCGGTTGGTCGCGAACAAAAGGGCGCGATGAATTCCGTGGGAGACCCGATCGTAGGAGATCCTCCCCTCCGCCCCCCCTCCCCGATTTAACGACATAGGTGTTCCCGGAGGAAGTGTAGCCCGCGCTCCTTCCCACACTCCCCTCCCCGGCTCACCCTTTATGACTCTCTCCGCTGCATTGTTTCCGTTCGAGAATGGAACATTCCGACTCCGACTTGATGAAAATGAAATTTCCACTTTGATTCCACTTTTCGGTCTATTCATGAAAATCTGAGCGCTGTGCACGTCAAACCTGACCCAGTTCAGGTGGAAATATTTAGGCAATGTAAAAACTTCGCTCTGAATAAAGCGTGGGCTATGTAAATAGAACGTATTCCTGCTAAACGGAACTACAGACGAGTGGGAAAGATGGGGTGAGCTCTAGAAAGCTGGATAAGGAACAATGTAGAGGTGGGCGTAATTCCCTTTTAGGGATTTGGAAGAGCGGGACTTTACATTTTATCAGACGGAACTAAGCGCCAATTGTATGTGGCACTCATGAGCTCTGGAACTCGAGGTCAGTAACTAAGAAAAGAGTGTCCACCTTGGTGATACATTTTAAAATGCGCAATATGGACAACTGCATGCAGATCGTGCGTTAGAGATTATAATTTTCTGATGTGCTTGACTTGGTTTTCGAGCGATCTTCCTTACCCGAGGAATTTTAATGGCTGCTTGTGAGCAATAAAACCACTGTCCTCTGCAGAAACGCACGACTCTGTTCAGCGCATAATAGCGGCGGATTGTATCCCTAGTTCACCGAGATTTACTTTCAACTTCCTGCGATTCGCCCAAATTCACAGAGTGTTCTGCAGTTTGAAAATGGAGTGGTTGTGATAAAAAGACGATTATAATACGATAATGCGTAACTCGTCTAGATGTTGAAGCGCTCAAGAGTGTGGAAGAACGTGTGAAGACGATGGGAAATCAGCACCGATCTCCTGTGGGAGGTCGGAAATAATTGCTAATCGATTAAGCATATACACTTGAATAGGTCTCGACTCAGCGTGCACAAAGCATTACAACAGAAGAACAACGAAAATGCGTACATGGATCACGGCGTTTCAAAATTTCTGCTCGATTCTAATTTTTCACGAGAATTTTACCCGATGCTTTTTCATAAAATTTTGTGAGATTATTTTAGAAAGGGCAAAGAAAAATCACACGAAATCAATCTTGTGCAATTATAATGACCGACCATCGATAAAAAAATAGACACAAAAAAACGAAAATGTTCATACTTCGCAAAAAGGAACCAGAGCATTCCAATGTCGCTGAGATCGTTCAAACTTTTTTACCTTGCAAAACAAAACTGCAAAAGCGGAAAACAGCTAATGTTTATGTGTTTCGCTAACACACGACCACCACCGCTTGGAGGTGCGAACATGCATTCGTTTTACTTCAGAGGAATTAACGTCTCGATGGGGGTGCCTACTCGGTAGAGAGCAACGCACATTTTGTCTTTGGTATATAGACTGTAGATGAAAGTCTGGGCTTTAAAACGCTCCAAGTGCGATCAAGGGGCGTGATACAATTTCATCAACTTCGCCGTAGCTCAAATTGCATATTCATCGATTTGAAGGCGTATTGAGGCGCTACTCTGTTTTCGGCCAGTTCAAGAGAGTTGTGAATTCTCCTTTACGTTAAGTTAAGATCAGATATTTTTGGTGTATTTAACGTAAATTTCTTACAATTTCACCGCTGTAAAGTTCACTCATTTTATTGTATCTCTTGTTGGCAACGAACCCATAATGACCTTGGTTTATTTTTTAAAAAAATGGAAGAAAAAACCATAAAGGTTCTCTCCTATCAAAGACATGAGCGCGAAGCAGTTATCGGAAATTGGGCCGTGTAGCGGCCAGGGAGAACCCCAAATGGACCGCGTTAAACAGAAAGGAACCAAGCCACATCAGCTATTGCCAAATTTAACATGGAAATTAAATTTTTTACGAGAGAACGTCTATGCAGATTCCTTTGAAAATTTTCAGGAATTTGCCTTGTATTGTGGAGAAAATTCACTGAAATTTGCAGAAAATTCCGCACAACCGTTTTCATATAAAAAATTAAATTACCCGATTAAATTTGGCAATAGCTGATGTGGCTTGGTTCCTTTCTGTTTAACGCGGTCCAAATATGAACAACTCGTCGGTTATGTCAACTACTTTACTTTCCTCCATGTGGCCAATATTTGGTGCCATAAACGGCCAAGGGTGCCGAATACAAAAGGCAGCTTACGAGTACAAGCCCGGTATCTTTGCCCGGGCCGCGGCCACAAAAGAAAACCGCCCCTCGTTATTCTAATGCCGTCATCAAAATGTTCCGGGAGCCCATTATCTTTGGATGTGTTCCGCCTAATTGATCTCCTGAGAGCCGATCGTGTTAAGCTTCATTCCGCCTCTTCGACAAGCCGTCGCGGCGCATTCAAACAATGCTCCGTGCAACGACCCACTCCGGACAGTCATGAATCTCTCATATTTTGTGGACACTTGCAAGGACCGAATGGTAGCGCTTGATATTCTCCTGATCGTATTTGATAAATAGGTCCAGGTGTGAAAAGCAGCAGGATTTTTCAATGCAACGCGTTTAAAAATCCTAAAATAATTTGTGAAAACCCGCCTAGCAAGTTGCTCACCCCGACTATCATCGGTTATCATTTGACGAATTTTATGGTCGACATGTCGCTCATCAAATGCCATCAGGAGAAAAGTAGCGCTGATCTCCGAATTTAACTATTCGACGGCAATCACACAACTCGGTTTGCGATGTCGCAGACTTCCTGTCATACTACTTTATTCGTTGAACGGAAATCTACTCAACGGCAATTCTGCAAAACTGCTGTGATTTTTCTTCTCTGTGCGAAGAAAATTCTGCAAAAACTTCAAAGAATGATGTCAATTTGTTCTCCTCTAAAAAAATAACACAGAGGCGGAGATTTTCAGACACCGCAAACGAGATATTGTGATTGCCGACTTACGCCGTCGTTTTGCCTCATCCAATTATATTGCTTATAATGTTAGTGCGAGATCTTCAAAATGTATTGACTCCGATCTGAGGACAACTAGCGAGATAGGTTATCTATGGTTGGAATCAAAATTCTTAAAAATCCACCCTCAAGACAGGGAGCGTACTTAACGTTTAAAAGATTCCACTTCGTTTGTGAGCTGGTCTAAAACGGAGTGCGCCTTCAAATCGTCGAATATGCAATTTGAGCTACGGGGAAGTTGATATAATTGTATCATGACTCCTGCCCGTATTGGGAGCGCTATACTGCGGTGGTAAGGAAGAACGCCGTATGAACATTCGAGAGTTGCCAAATTTCCTTCAATATAACGTTCATTTTTAAAGAAAGTAATGCAAACCTAATTGTCTTTGAGATTTTCAGGAGCTTTAAGTGAAATTGTGAACAAAAGTATCCGAAAAATTAGAAGAAATATATATTAACAAGTCTACCAGGAAATTCGTGTTTTATCAAATGAAATTTGGCAATGCCTGAAGACTCATGTGGCGTTTTTCCTTAGCGCGGTAGTATTCGGCTCCAGGGCCTGGAACTTTTGACCTCTGATCCCGAAACGGACGGTATATGTATGTAGCCCGTAATTTTTTTTTTTATCGTGTAAAAAATGTTCAGAAAATATTCTCCAGAGGGCGAAAACAAAACACACAGAAATGCACAATAACGATCATAGTTATCGTCTAAAAAATTAAAATGTGACAGGGATCCTGCGAGGCCATAAATCGTATCGCGTCACATACTCCTAAAAAGATTCCAGTCAAAAATTTTGAGCGCGGCTGAGAAAAAATTCATATCGCTGACAAGCCTCTCCGGATAGGGTTATTCAAATCGAATTGACTAAAAGTCAACGCGTTCAAATCGGTTATACGTAATTAGAAGTGATTATGCTGCGAAATCGGCAGTGATGGGTGAGAGATACACCCGGATCCAGGCCCTGAGGGATGATGAATGAGCGAGGGGGACGCGGTGGGCGCGGTGCGGGGGTTGTACGGTGGCTTCGTGTTGACATTGTTATTCCGCTAGGCTGCACGTCAATCGGGATCCCCGCAGAGCGCGATATTTTAACCTGATTCACCGAGCGCAAAAAAGGAAGGATAAAACCAATTAAATTATTTATCACTCGAGTGAAAGTGATTGTGATACGTTTCCCTCCGCTTCCGCATTTCGTTTTATTCTTTGACCACATTTGTATGTGTGTGAGGGAGCGCGGGTGTGCGTGAACGCATTGATTCCTCCTTTTTTTAAGGAAAGAAATCTGAGGAGTGGGGCCGGTGCGATTTTTTTACCTTTTTAGAGGTAACCCTTCCCCCCTTCCTCTTGAGAAACATTCCGATACATCCTAGAGTATTGGGTGTAGAAATGTGGGTCCTATCAAAGCTTTTTTAAGAAATTGGACGTCATTAACGGTTAGGTATCTAGGCTATGCCCTAATTGGTCGTTTCGAGATAGGGTTGGTATTCAAGGATTCACTACTACACTAATAGTTCAGTGTAGAGCCGAGAGGTCCATAAGAATGGTCTTATTTAGGGCCCACAAAAAGCTGATTTCATAAGTTCATCAACGGTTCAGTAACGGGTTCTCAAATCTCACTAGTCATTAGAGGCCCAACATCTTAAAAAATTGAAGGGCCCCAACATTCCAGTATTTTCCAGGTTTTTCTTCATTTGTCTTTTAAACTCCGAGGGCCCTTAGAAGATCTGATCGGATTACCTACTCGCTACTATAAAGAACTAGCATGGTGGTAAAAAAAAAAAAATAAATAAAAATAAATCCGGGGGCCTGTTGGATCAGGGGCCCGGCGCCCATAGTACATGTATGCCTAGAAGGAATATGACAGTACACGTACCATACAAAAGGAGTTTTCATAGTGAATTCTATCTAATAAATACACCTAGATTCATATCCATAAATAGTAGAGGGAAATTTTGGTTACATTAATTCATAGATTCAGCTTTCTTACATTCATGTAGAGCAACTATTTCGACACAAAAGAAGACTATGTTGCCTACGTGCCTAATTGAAGGCGGATTGTTCCCTGCTGTCTTATTTACAAACACGTTGGTAAAATGACACTGGCACTTGCAAGCCGTACCTTAGGTCGTTGAGCGTGTTCTTCTTACGCGCGGTGGAATATATTTGCATTAAGGAACCATTATTTCTGACTCATCTATGAAATCATCTATATGTACATAGGGTGTCCCAAAAGTACTGCCCCTTTTTCCGCAGAGGGCGAAAGAATGCAGATATCAAAATGCGGTTTGTGTGAGGTTATAGTCCTAGTAATTACCTATAAAACAAGACCAAGTTGAGCTCTGTAGCTTAAAATTTGACCGAGATACAGCATTTTGAAAGTGACGTGTCAAGGTGCCGCCTACGAGATTTTCAACATTTTTTTACGGACGAACCCTAGGACGAACAGACACGACGCATCTGCAGGTGGTCCTTTAAGATCCGGTGCAATGAATTTTTTGAGATGTCAAGCAACACCTGAAACTTACGCAAGGATAAATGACGGTCTCCTCGAACAACAGCAGCAACGGTACCGATTAATTCGTCTGTGGTGGAGGTAGACGGTCGGCCCGGTTTCGCGGGACTTTCCGTCGATTCGCGGCCGCCAGAAAAAGATTTAAACCAACGACCGATGCTACTTCTGTCCAAACAGTCGTCTTTATACACGCCTTTCATTTCATTAAAAGTGTTTTTTACTGACATTCCTCGACGAAAACAATAACGAATAACGTGGTGTTGTTCTTTTCTTAATTCGGTACTCATCGCAAAAGAAACTTCCAAAACGACAGAGGGATGAACTCAGATTGACGTGCCGGGAAAGCTTGACCAACTTGGATGGCACTAGCGGACACTTTCAATCCTGTCGTTGGTCTGCATAGGGGCGCTTACACGTTGCCAAATGCCGCCTAAAACACAGTGTTGCCATATGTTTCTGGCCGCTTCTTCTTCTTTTTAAAACCGTTTCATTCTTAAACTTGGTTTTTTCTTTCGTAAAAAATGTTGAAAATCTCGTAGGCGGCATCTTGACACGTCACTTTCAAAATGCTGTATCTCGGTCAAATTTTAAGCTACAGAGCTCAACTTGGTCTTGTTTTATAGGTAATTACTAGGACTATAACCTCACACAAACCGCATTTTGATATCTGCATTCTTTCGCCCTCTGCGGAAAAAGGGGCAGTACTTTTGGGACACCCTATGTATTAAGAAACCAACGTTGTTTCTGAAAAGAGCCGAAAAAAGTGGTGCCTTCTTGCAACAAGCCTTCTTTATACCGTTGCAGTTAAAAAGTTACTTGAAATCTTTCAATTAGGATGTTTTCGTCCGTCTCCGAGGAGAGGGACCGTCACGGTATATGAAATTTTTGAGAAGCTTGTCCTCGTAACTGCCACGGCTTCACCGAAATTTCTTCTTTTAATGGTGTCGCACTAAGGAACAACGCCATATGTACACTCCGACGTTGCCAAATCTCACTGATACAGAATCAATTTTTAAGAAAAGTTTTGAGCATCTTTATGAGTTTCGAAACCGGCCCAAATTTAATACTTGAAAACGCTTATATTATATTGAAAAGTTCCATATTTGCGGTAACGGGGCTCCTTCCGGGAACTGAATAACAAGTGCCGAGAACTCCTAAAATATTCGAGCATTTTTTTGTTTGTTCCGTTTTCTGCGCAACCCCCCCCCCCTCTTTGGAGCTAATTCTTCCTCTTCAAAAAAGAAGAAAATAAACGATTCAATTTTGTGACCCGCTTCCACCAATTAGAACCCAGATATCAAGTATTATCAAAGGATCGACAAGTTACATCTTCGCGTTTACGCGGCTCTTCCTAGGAACCGAATAGGTGCCGAGAACATTTTCCGTACTCCGAAAATTTTCGAGTAATTTTTTTGTCGTTTTCTGCCCCTCCCCCCCTCCTTGTGGAGCTAACTCTCCTTCAAAAAAAAAAATTACATTCAAATATGCAACCCGGTTTCACGGACCAGAACCCGGAAATCAAGGCCGGACGACGCGACGGCGGAAAGTTTTCCAATTTAAATTTAAATTAGGCGGACCGAGTAGGACCACAAAAATTCTCCGAGAGCGACCGAAGGCGAATTTCAATCGCGGAGGGTGGGACGATCGGGCCGACGAAAATTTGAATCAGAAAGCGGTGAATAAGCCCAGTGGCGTGGCGTGCTTTGCGATATATCGAATAATCTGCCATTTGAATCCACGGAAAAGGATCGATAAACAGGGTGTTCGCAGCGAGCACCTTAATAATCGATTCTTTACCATAGGTTTAAATTACATATCGATCGATATATCGCAAGTCACGCCACGCCACTGAATAAGCCGGACGAGGCAACGGGACAGCACCCTGCAAGAGAAAAACCGCCCAACTCCCGTGATTTCCTGACGAAGCTTCGCGGCTTTATCGGCGGGTGACCACGTCGCGGTGGTGGCGAAACGAATGGCTAGTTGTCTGTTGCAGAAGGTCTTAACAACCCTGCCTTTGACACTCCCACCCCAATGCCCGTCCTGTCCCCTCGCGGCCACTTACCCATTTGATCATTTATACCTCCTCCGGGGAAAAACCGCCACCAAACACGTCACGCCTTCACCCACGTGTAAAATGCCCCTTGAGTTACTTTTACCCAAAACTCGGATTAGAGCTCTATTAACCAATGGATTTAAAGTCGGTTCCTAATCACGTATAACCTTCATTCGATAGATACACACTAGTCTAAAGTTGGCTGCGGGTGCTTAGACACAAAGCCATTAAATAGCAGAAAAAAAAGAAAAAAAACCAATGGATCACGAAGGTAAGCAAATGGAATAGAGGGGTAAACGGAAAAAAATGAATTTCTGATTTAAGGTAATTCGATGGGCACCATATTTTTTATCAGAACGACTTGCGATATATCGTATCGATTGGTTCCATTTTGTCGTAATTCGGAATTATTTGGGACCCAATCTTAATTTGTCGATTTCTCATATGACTCTATGTAAAGGATCGCACATGATGCCTGAGAGGGTCAGGGGTCACTTTGCTTGTCTTTATGACTATGAGCACTCCCGTCTCGATTCGAAGGACGCCATTTTTTTTGTCAGGACGACATGCGATACATCGCATCCATTGGTTCCATTTGTTCTGCTACTTTTCATTTTTCTCGAATGTTTAGATCGCCATTCTGTTGTCAGGAGACTGAAGAATTCACTTGCCAATTTTGACGAACAAATTCAACGTAATATAGACGTGGTTTTTTTAGAGAGCAAATGTCGCATTCGAGTGCAGTTTAGATATCAGTATCGAATGCGATGTTTTTCCTTTAAAAAAAAACCACGCTTTTATTATGTTGTCTTTATTTGTCAAAATTGGTAAGTGAATTCCTTTAGTTCTGACACAAAATATAGCGTCCATCGAATCACCTGATGTCCGACATGTTTAAAATGCACGTTTTTACAATAGTGGAAAGCAAATTTAACCATAGGGGTGATTAAATTCGCATTTTTATTTGAAAATCTTCGTTGAAACACGTCGAACACTTATTTTAACCACAAAATTGTTAAATTAGCGATTTCATTTTTTCCGTTTGCGAAAAGGTATGGTCGAAATTTTACGTAAAATACTACAACGAATGCATTAACATTTTCAAATTCAACCCATACACTGAGGAAATGAGGGGCTTGGAAAACAAGGCGCATAAGTGCAGTTTTTGCTATTTCGAGAGGTACATGTTTGGTGTTCCGAAATTACATTGATTCTTATGGCGGAAAGAAAGTTCAAAATGACTTTTTGATGCTTAAAAATTGGAATTGTAGAGCGAATTTTTCATGGAATATGCATTAAGACTAGTTTTACTTGAAATCGTTAATATATCAATTTTTTCAAAAACTGCACTTATGCACTTTGTCCACCAAGCCCCTCACATAGCTTCTTTTGTGTTCGTCAATACCAGTTTGTCATAAGGAATTCGCTATTGCTTCAAACCTAATTCGTCTTCATTCAACAGCGTGGAAAACTTGGGTTCTTTTACTAGGATAAATGGTATCAAAAAACCACAGCACCATCAAGTTTACTCTGGCACCTCGTTTTTTTAAAATGGCTAAAATCGCTTTAGACGTCAGCTATTTAACGATCGATAGCCAAAAAAATGGGTATATGCATCTTGACGCTCATCCTATGCCTATGTTGGTCCATTCTCAAAATGCTACTGGGGATCGAGAGGACAGGCTAAAATTTCCGTACAAACTGCTGGATTTGATATTTCCGCACAAAAACTTCAATTGACGTTTCTGTGCGAATTTTTTTTTAGTTATGATCACTACTTTATCTCACAGTTTGGCGACACGGCGCCGATGATTTAGTCACGATTTGCTCAAGAAGAGCATTCAGTCAATGAGAAACAAGGGGGGAAAATTTTTTACCAGAGGTACAAATTTGACTCGCCCATAATGCACCCTCGACCATCAGGTCAAGCTGGTTGCCTTTAATATAATATAAATTGTCTCATGTGTGGCAGAAAAACTTCATTTCAAAGGCAACTGACGTTGTAAAGCAAGCTTTTCTGAGAAGCGTCGAGACTATCCGAAAGATCATACCCCACTATTTGTTGGTCTCGATCAGTGTAGATCACTCGCAATAATCCTACGTCGCCAAAAGCAACTTGTATGGAACTAATTTTTTTCGTTAAAGAAAAACTCAGGGATTCAATACGGAAAGAGAATGCAAGCAGGGGAAGCCACCTACGTGCCATTTACGCCTTGCCCTCATCCCTGAGGGTCCCGGAACAAGGAGTAATTTAGCTCGCCTCAATCAAAACAAAATCGTGCATAAGTCACGAGCCCCGGATAATAATGAATAATGCTCGATTGGAGTCGGAACATAAACTTTGGCCCAATTCACGATGACTTCGGATCAGTGGCGTGGCGTGCTTTGCGATTTATCGATTGTTATGCCATTTAAACCTATGGTAAAGAATCGATTATTAAGGTGTTCGCTGCGAACACCCTGTTTATCGATCCTTTTCAATAGGTTTAAATGGCAGAACAATCGATACATCGCAGTTCACGCCACGCCACTGATGACTTTGGATCATGACGAAGAGGAGCTCGGGAGCAAAGGCTGTGCGTGGAAGCGTGAATGCTCAGCCAGAGGCCGGGCAACGCACGTGTGGACGGAGAGGGGGCCAGAAAACCCCTAGGACGTCAAATGTTGGAGCAGTGACGGAGATAAGAGAGGGCTCCTTAGCGCGCCGGGCGAGGGCTGGGGTGGAAGACGTGACTCTCACAAAGAGTTGCAAGAACAAAGCAATCAACTACTGCTGACTAAGGACCACACCGATGGATGCCGAACCGAGCGGGAACTCGCCCGCCCCCGAGGGTAAAGCTCCCCGGATCCGCGTAAAGTTGGTAACCGCGCGCACCTTGTCTGCCGTGACGCGTCGGCCCGACGTGGCGCGGAACCACTCCCACTCACCAGAGAGCGCTAGTCGTCGCCTAATTGAGTCTAATACCAGACAGCGTTGTCGAGCATCTATGGCATAGAGAAAAAAGGAGGTGGGATCTGGTAGAGTCCCTTTATTCTGAGAGTCAAGACAATTCGGCTCATGGAGTCACAAACGGGAATAAAGATTACTCGAATTGAATGTTTTTCGTAAATCTTTGATCGGCCCATTCTCAAAGTCCCTACTCCGTTCCTTCTCTCATTCCGTTTGTTCCTTGCCGAACTCAGAATTCCCTGGTCCGTTCCAGATTATAATCTTTGCAATCGGTGGAAATGTAATCTTTATTCCCGTTTGTGACACTGTGAAGGCCTAAAATGCGGGAATCAATCAGAAATGGATTCACATTGTCTTGACTCTCAGTATAAAGGGACTCTAGATAGGGTGTTCGCAACGAGCACCTTAATAATCGATTCTTTAACACAGCTTCAAATGGGGAAATATCGATAATCGATCACTCACGCCTCGTCACTGCCTCGTGTGACACCCACCCCGCCTACACTGCATTAAGCTGCACAAAGGGACTCTAGTGGGATCTGGAGCCAAATTTTGTTGGTCCTTCCACATAGAGTCCTTTTATAGAGAGAGTTGAGACAACGCGGCTTATGGATTTCACAAACGGGAATAAAAATTACACACATCGGACATTTTTGTAATATTTGATCAACCCATTCCCAATTTCTTGTATCCGTTCCCTCGCTCAAACCATTTGTTCCTTGTCGTACCCCCTATTCCCCGGTCCTTTCGCTGCCGGGATTTTATGTCCACCTACCTTTCGTCCATTAAATAATTTTCCACCGGTATTTATGTCCACTAAACGTTAAGTCCAGTCTTTATTAAGTCCAAATGATTTAATGTCCAACCATGAATATGTCCAAAATTGTCCAAATTGTGGACATGTTATGTCCACATATTTTTCTTCTCATTTAAATGACAGGAACCACCTCAAAAATAAATGCATACTACTACTAGTTAGTTAGTTAGTATATTTTAAGACGTTCAACGTCACAGGCTATTAACGTCTTTACAGAGAATTTTGAAGATGGGAGTATGTACGAAAATTTAGATTTTTAAATTAAGAGAGGTGAAGAGTTCCTTCATTCTTAAAAACATTTCATTCATGGATCGAGTCATGAAAGAGAACAGACTCTAAGAGCAGATAAAAACATATGTTCATGTGTACACTGTATGGATATGATAAGATGAAAACCAATGCGCGAGCCAAGGGAACGCTCCAATGCCAAATTAAACATTTTTCAGTAACAGATGCGGTCAAAATTGAAAGTCCTCTTTAACAAGTTATTTCGTGCGCCTTCAATCTTGCAGGATACTGTGCAAAGCCTCTGACGCGAAATAGTTGCTTAAAGCGTTGCGGCGCGGCAGGCAACCAACAACGTGACACGCGCATAGGCGCCCACAAACCTAACGGGATACTTCACGCGTTGCGCAATGCGTGAAGTATCCCGTTAGGTTTGTAGGCGCCAGTGCGCGTTCTGCGCTACTAACACGCCGCTCCGCTCTGTGTTAGGCTTTAATATTTAAACTCACGGAGTTAGCGTTTTTCAACTTATGATTTTGAAATGTTTGCATTCTCTGCACTCTCTGCGAAAAATATGAGTCACGATAACAACACCTCTCTTTTCTTCAACCAGATAATTATTTTGTTTAAATCTCATACTTAAAAGCAAGTTGTGTATACAATCAATACCTTTAATGCTACATTACAATTTAATGCAATGTTTACGTCACGATTAATGCGTATACCACGTGCGATACTATAAACTCATGAGACACTAGGCTTTCCATTCACTTTCTAATATGCACTAAACATAAATTTTCACCATAGATTAAACTTTGCTTTTAGAGCGGCAATCAAAATTATTAGCCCATAACAAGGTTCTTAAGAGCAGTTCTGTCCGGGCTCCCTCCAACCCTTTCTGATGCCACTCTCTTTCCATCGCCATCGATTTTTCCCTCATCGTCTGCTCTCTATCCTCTGCTACGGGTTAGTTTAAGTTCAGCTTCAAAGTGTGCCCTCGAGTATCTGCTACTTGAGAGTGCTTCCGGCTTTTGCTCCAAGACTTGTCGTTTCATTCAGAGTAAAAGATAGCCTCTCGTCCACATGCCACCTGCTGCGTGCTGGTGCATTCTATGGATTATGGCTCTGCTCACGTTAAAAAAAAAAAAATGCGACGTTTGATGACGTCATCAAAGGAGGCTCGATGACGCCATCAAAGGGTTCTTCGAAGACGTCATCAAAAGGTTCTCCATAACGCCAATATAGGGTTCTCGATGTTGTCATCAATGAGTTCTATGAACGATGCTATGATGACGCTGTGAATCTGCCATGATGACGCTGTGAATCTGCTATGATGACAATATGAATCTGCTATGATGACGCTATGAATCTGCTACGATGACGTTTCAACATTTGGTTCTGACGTCATCAATGACGTCATATGATGACATCAACCGGAAGCACCGTAACATAACCGAATGCAGTCGGAATCGCCAGAAATAGCCGATATACCCGAAGACACCTGGAATTCTTGGACTGCATCTATATAGTTCCACGCACCACGATGACTATGACTCTAAGTAATTCTTGCACGAAAAACATGTTGAGCAAGCCTACATTAACGGGAAAAAACTTACGTGAAATGATTCAACGTTATGTATATGTATTATTTTCCACTTTAAAAGCTTGCTCAGAGAATTGCCAAATCTACTAAAATCGGATCGTTTACTAAACTAATTTCAGCATGTTGTTTTATATTAAAATAATTTATTAAAGCGTTAGTTTCTTCTTGACACAAAAAGTATCATACCGTATCCTTGTATTTCGATGACGGAACAACAAATCTAACACGAGAAAGACATCCAAGAGTCATCCCAGAGTAATTTTTGGGGATTCTGAACCTAATACCTACTTTACTTTTAAGGAGCGATGAATTCCAGGTGGTTCATTTTGTCCGACAGAATTCCGTTTCTTCCACAATTGAGAATTTTAAATCAACTGAATTCAATGTAAACTTTAAATGTCTCTCTTTTACAGGTCCTGAGATTTCGGTTATTTTTTACGTATTTAAAGGGAAATTTTAAAGCGCTAACAAATCGACGGTGTAAGTCGAAAAAAACTTATGTTGCAGCTTATCCGTCATGTTTTATTTTAATCGTGGAAATAATCAACACAATTTCCTAGGGACCTATAGCTACAGTTTTTTCCTTCTCTGTTTAGATATAACTCTAATCAAGCAATTAGGTTGGTTCGTCTCCGTTGAATCACGTTGAGGTTATCTGGTGTTGTGATGGCTCCGATTCCAACCGTAGTGTTATTTATAGGCCCATTCAAAGATTTTAAGGAGAGTTTTGGTCAAAAAATCAAAGCTATAATGACGTACAATGAATTGCCCTGATTTATAAAGCACCGTGCGAACAGCAAAATATGACCAACTTACCCTAAATAAAATATCATTTGGACGGATTCCTGCCAAACGAAACTATGTGCTTTATGACGTGAGCCATGTTATGCATATACTCTTATGAGAGTCATGACTCATGTCTGAATGCAAATAGTTCCGTTTGGCAGAAATACGTCCATTTTTGAGAAAATTTATGAATATTTTTCCTTGAAATTTTCGCACACACCAGAGAATATCACAAAGGAAAGTCTCTGGAAAATTTGAAGAAATAAATTCGTAAGTTTTCCAAAAAATCGCCTTTCGATGGAAGAAATCTATCAACATCCGGATGCTCATAGGGCATTCTTCCCTACCGAGGCGGTATGAAATATTCCCTAAGTTCTGAGATTTTTATGTTGTCTGCAAGGGATCTATTATTAGGGAGGGCGGAAGGGTGAGGAGCAGGGATGCGTAGATGTGTGCGTGAGGGTATGTGTGTCTGTGTGTGAGTGTGGTGCATAGATGGACACGGGGCTCCGGAGGTCGGCGGGTTGCAAGGAGGTGAATCGAGAGGAGCACTTGACCCCTCAGCTGGAGTGGGAGCCTGCGATTTATCCAATGTCGCCATAGTAACAGAGGTGGTCGGCCCAGGAGCCAGCACGTTGCTAAGTGACCGGTCGAAAGGACCGCGCGACGTGACACGATCCGGCCTTTCGAGCCCTTCTCGTCGCATCCCTCCAATCGTCGACGGACTTGGACAGCGCCGAGCCGAAATTCCGACCTTCGCCATTGCGTATTAACGTCCTCGTATCAGTGGCGTGCCGTGCTTTGCGATGAATCGATTGATCTGCCATTTAAACTATAGGAATGATCGATAGATAGGGCGCTTGCACCTAAATAACCAACACCTAAATAATCGATTCTTTACCATAGCTTAAAATGCGGAAATATCTATAATCGATCATTCATCCCTCGCCACTGACCCGTATGACACCCACCCCGCCTACACTGCATTACACAAATTGTACTGCAATTTGGAACTATAAATTCTGGCTCATCTGAAAAAACACTTATATGCATAGGGAAACTAATGGCACATACGTTGTTTTTGAAACGGGCTGGAATTTATAGTTCCAAATTGCAAAATATAGTCCAATTTTCATTCACATTTTTATAATTGGACGTATTTCTGCCAAATGGAACTATGTACATTAAGGCATGAGCCCTGAGATCCAAAAGGATATATGCATAACAGGGCTCACGTCATAATACATGTAGTTCCGTTCAGCAGAAATACGTCTAATTGCATCAGTGTCGCAAGCTCACGTCTCGTATTGCGTTGATCGTCTCGGTGGATGGTTAGTAATTCTGTATCGCGTTAAATTTACTAGATTTATTTAAACTTTTGAAAGAAAAAAAGAAAGAAAAAAAACCCTGTCGAACTGTTTTTGTAATTCCCGTCACATGAACTTATAACAAACGATTCTCACTGTAAAAAAAGTTCGGTAAATCCGAACTAGTTACGATGATATGGAACCAGGTTTTGTTCGGAACACACAGCCGAATTATTCGGTCTGCTCAACCAAATTGTTTGGTTTGTGCAACCGAACTATAGCAAATTCTTACAGTTCATGCAGTTCAGCGGGCCGAACAGTTCACTGGAAAAAAAAACACATTGGATTTAGAGTCCAGACTCTTGAAAACATCGACAAGAAAAAGGACTCTTGATTCAATCAGATTGAAGCTTAAATCAAAAGGAAATCCGCTCAAATTAAGAGGCTTGGTTCTTGATTTAAGCGTAGATCTGATTGAATCAAGAGTATTTTTTCTTGTCGATGTTTTTAAGAGTCTGGACTCTAGATCCAATGCGTTTTTTTTTCCAGTGTTTGGTTGAGCAGACCGAATAATTCGGTTGCGTGTACCGAACAAAACCTGGTTCCGTATCATCCAAACTACTTCGGATTTACCAAACTCTTTTTTCGATGTATTCCAATGGACCCAATAGCGGGCGACGCGTCCGCCAATGAGAGGAGAGTGGCCAAGTCGGAGGAGGAAAGCTATAAAATGGAGATCTGGACCCGGAGCCGCGGAGGCCGGGGATGCTGAGCCGCGCCGCGTTTTTAATTAGTGGTTTGACTCCACTAATGACGCTACGTGCTCAAGAACTGGACTCTCGCCTGCTTTAATTGGGCCGTAAATAATCCCGCTCCCGGCTTTTGTTTTGAGAGTTCCAGCCACCCCCTCGCTCCCACCCACGCTGTCGCCGCAGCCCTGCTCCGCCGAGTCAGAACATCGTAACTCCAACGGGATCCCTGAGCGGATACGTGGTTTTCCGTCGGCTCCCGTGGCCTTTGGCTACCCGAAGGCGGAACCCAACTTTCATCACGTTTGTGTCTTAATCTGGCCTCGGAGCCCCTTCTCGACGTGACTTTGTACCCGTGACGGAATGATCCGCCCCCCACCCACAACCCTCCCTATTCTTGCCTCCCATTGGAAAGCGGGGATCTCTTGGCCTCAAAGTTTGTATCAAAAATGACGCCGTGTACTTGGAGAAGATGGAGTCTCTGCGAGAAGAGGGCGAATTACCGTTTAAAATGAAAAATAATTATCAAAAGCTATGAGTGTTTCCACGATCGAAATGAGCGGATTACGAGCAGGGCCGGATTAAGGGGGTGGCCACATGGGCCGCGGCCCATGGCGGAAAATCTAAGGGGCGGCAAAAATTTGCAATTTTTTAAAGTGTAGGTGTAAAAAAAAAATCAGATTTATAAAAACAAAATTACAAACGAGAAAAGGCGACGAAATCTCTCATTTCCTGGGAGTATAGTAATTTCTAATTTTGTCGTCTCTTAGTGATACAACGCTCAAAAATAGGTATGACTCTGGGACCCATAAAAAATGGCTAGGAGATCCATAATTTCTAACCAAAGTGACTTACCGTCTACAGTATGGCTTTCTGAGCCATACTTTATTGGTCGTGAACCTATAAGCATGGCTCCACGAACTATATTTTTTATGGCTTAATGATCCATAATTCGGCCGGTAAGCCACTCTTCCCATACTTGTTTTTTGAGTGAAGAGATAGCACCCTCAATAAGTCAAGTTACGAGAGAAACCAAACACGCAATTTGGCCTAGAACGGTGCGACTTAGAGAGAAATGATAACGAGGATATGAGATGAAAAGGAGAAGCCTTCGGCGCGGCGATCGGCATGTAACACATATTAGAGCCTACAAGAATGCATGAATACTTCACGCATTGCGCCTAACACAGTGCGGTCAGCGAGAAACGCATAGCGCCTACAAGACTGCGTGAATACCTCACGCATTGCGTCCATCACGGTGCGGTCTGCGCGGCTCGGCGGTGGAAGTTAAAATCATTGAACTACATTTATGTTTGTTCTTTTATAATTTTTTCGTTCATTTCTTATGAATGGAAGGCCTTGTCCACACAGAGATAGGTTTCCGGAACTTAACTTTCGCGCAAAGTTACGTGAACTTTTGCTAGTAGTGTTGACAGGGCTTTCCCAAAAAATGTGTTCAACACGAGTAAATGCGTCTTATGCACCCCTCCCCTGCTGGCACGTTCATTTGATGGTTTTTATCGATTTTCAAAACGAATGAGAAGAGGGCGGCAAAATATAGGCGGCCCATGGGCGGCAAGTTGGTGAATCCGGCCCTGATTACGAGTATATGAAGACATCGATGCAATAGAATTTAAGCTCTTTGGTACGTGTTTCTTTACCACAATTTCATATAGAACACGATTCTTGCATCATAATTTACTGAAATCAAGTCCTAACAAAGATATTTTAACATTTTTATTTTACATTGGTTGCGCAGGATTGAAACTTCAAACCTCTTTTTCTCAGTTTCAACTTAATGTGGGTTAGTTCCTTTCTGATGAACTCGGTCCAATTCTTTTACACTGTGTTCGCGACTTATGTTGATCAACGAAAAAAAGCGTCTCTTAATTTTGATGGGCAAGACTCACAATCGCATCGATGTCTCACTTGGATCGGTTGATTTTGATTGGAAAAACATAGCTACAGATTAATTTATTTAAGGTACATCTATAGCTTCGGTCACACTGATCAAACTGAGCCCGCGGCAATCTAATAGGGTCAGATTTCCGAGGTTCTGATTGGTTCTTGCTATGGATGCCAGAAGCCTGGATTTCGAAGCCCTTGCTTTACCTGACTAATGAGAACACGATGCTCCATCGTACTGAGGCGCCCGTGTTATAATTTGATATCTAGCACAGGCACTCTGATTGGTGCGCGAGCAGCCAATAACTGCAGTGATCTTGTTGGGTTGATGACCTTAGTTGGATCGCATTACCCAGACTCGTATAGTGAAAGTTTAAGGAAACATCGAAGAAATTTCGCTTAAATATTAATTACACTTTCATTATTTAGAAAAAAGCGGATCCACCACTCTTGGAGGCTCACTTCAGCTATTTATTCCTTAAAGTTATTTTTCGTAAGGCCTGAATTGAAGCTGACGGTATCCGAATGCGGAAATTTGTGTTGGGCATAACATAAGGGTACTCATATCAGTCTGCTTATACCATATTTTGAGCTCGTTTTGACGAATTTGCCTTCAATTTCCTAAGGAGGCAATGCGAGTGGCTCAGGAGCAGCAAAAGTTGCGCTTTCAGTAGTTTAATCGTATTTATCAGTCAAGCAAAGCATGAACTGACTGATGTCACTCTACTTGCAGTGTTCAAAATTCATTCTGACCACTGTAATAATACTTAGTCCCCCTACTAGATTCCCTGTAATAATACTTAGTGGGGGCACTCCAAGAAGTCAAAATTGCTTGTAACATAAAAATGTCATATTTTCTGGCTGCACCAGTTTAAAAACAAGAAGAAATATTTTTCAAACATTTAAGGCAGATATGGCCCGAGGGAATGCGGTTTCCATAAAAATTGTTACCAGAAAAAAATTCTATTCCGGCCTAAGAAATCGATCCCTGAAATCTCTACTCATAATCATATGTCAACCTAGGTGTATATAAGTGCCTTTAAGAGCACCGAGGATGACGATGTGGATTATAGTCACCCCGGGCCCCGGGTAAACTTGTGGGAGGATTTAGCTCTGGACGCGGAGCCGTGGAGCACTGCCTTGCTAAAGAAAAACGACGTATGAGCATTCAGATGTTGCCAAATTTCCTCCGGGAAAATATCTATTTTCGAAAAAAGTTACGAATTTTTTTCCTTGAATTTATCACTTGATTTGGGTTTAAGTGCGAACAAAATTCTCCGAGAAATCGAAGGGAAAATATTCGTTAATTCTCTCGTAAAATGTGTTTTGTCAAAGAAAATTTGGCAACGGCTGAAGGATCATACGGAGCACCGAAAAAAAAAGGAAGTTAAATTAACATTCTGAATGTAAAAAAAGTGCGCGAGAACTTATAAATGCTGAATTACCCGCCACAGCACTTAATTTTACATCTTGGCATTGCTGAAGTAACTGCTGTGGCAGGTATTTTAGCATTTTGTAAGTTCTCGCACACTTTTTTTACATCCAGAATGTTAAATTAACTTCAATTTTTTTTCGGTGAGTTTTTCCTTAGTATGCAGAGCAGGCCACTGAGAGCGAGAGTACATGCAATTCGTCAAAGATAAAAAAAAAAAAAAAAAAAAAAAAAAAAAAAAAAAAAAAAACCCTAGAGGAAAGCCGTCATTTTGTACTCAGCCTGAGTTGAAAGACACAGCGGGAAGTTTAGGTTATGAATTATTTTTCAATTTTACCTCCTCCGCCCACCCTTCTCTCATTCTTAGTCATCCCCTTTGCACCTCATAACTCAGCATGTTGCCCACGCCATCCCTCTTTATTTATTCGTCAGTGGCGTGGCGTGAATTGCGATACATCGATAGTTGTGCCGTATAAACCTATGGTAAAGAATCGATTATTAAGGTGTTCGCTGCGAACACCCTGTTTATCGAACCTTTTCCATGGGTTTAAATATAGATCAATCGATATATCGCAAAGCACGCCACGCCACTGATTCGTGCACCTCCCTCGCTGCTCGTTTAAACATATGCTATGCACTTTTGATAGAACATAGGTCACAAACCGTTGTCATAAACTTATGTAGTTCTCACTCAAGTACCCACATAGGGAGAGAACGGTCAAGTCGGTAATTCTGAGGTTTTAGGCCGTGGAGCTTATAGGGCCCAGAAGGACAGCCAACTTGTGAACTCAAATTATCATGAATGATATGTTATCAAGATTGTTACAATCCCTCGTTTGTAAAGCACGTATATGACTTAGTATTTACACGCATGTACTCATTTTTGCGGAGACACGCTCATTTATGAGCATTCTTGGTCATCATGGCTTGATTTGGAATCTGAGGATTGGGAGTGACATTTTTTGTGAGCACCCCTTTGAATTTAAAATGTGACGAAATAAAGACCGAAATTTGCAGTTTTAGTAAAAAAATGTCATGCCCAACCGCCCTGATTGACTTGATCCAATGTGTGCCGCATGCCACCGAGTGCGGCCTACGATCATGTTAGTAGCGCCCGGGCCTGGCGCATAGGCAACTAATCCTACATTCTCCTGATCATTCTTGCTGCAAACTCAAACCCTTCTTAGAGAAGAGATCCCGTTCTAGCTGAACATCTCAACCCGCGGGCCAATAATTATTGAAAGTTCGTTGCAGTACGGCAAGACGTCGGAAAGGGACATATTGTATGTTAAAATCTGTCTTGTCGTATCGAAAAAAATGAATAAATAAAATCAAGTCCGTACCTCAATTCTAAATGAGATTTTTGATTTGTTTCAAATTATCGGGATTAAATAGAAAATCTACCATCTCACTTTGACCAGCACTGAGAAAAAATCTATGATTTATGAACCATATGTGATTCATGTTGAAAACTATAATAGTGATTAATGGACGAGCCATTTCCGGTCCTTAAATCATACGAAGGAAGGTATTTATGTATACCTTTGTGTGGTTCAAAGACCAAAAACCACTCGTCCATTGACCGCACTATTATGGTATTCCATATGAGCCACAGTATGGTTCATAAACCAAAGATTTTTCTCACTGAATCACCTTCTTGTGCTGCAGCCTCTCGAATAAGTGACGCATATTATACTTTCCTCGGAAACATTGAATAACAGTGGATATTTTTGAACTTCGCAATGCATTCTTCTTCTTCTTCTTCTTCTTCTTCTTCATCTTCTTTTTGTCAATGCCCTTAGTATGTTATCAGTCCTATATTATTGCAAAAAAGACGAGAAATGGACGTAATCAACAGTGAACACGACTGAAAAGGCGGAAAAGTACAAATCATGGCCTGTAAAGTGTTTTTAGCCGTATTTATTTTTCTTAAATCCTCTAGAACTACGTTGAAAAAAGTGTGTCTTTGTTGCAATTATCGATGTCCAAACTCGAGAAACACATACCTATATCGGTCTGACGTTACAAATTCTCGTTTTATTTAAGCTGCCAACTGGGAAACTAATCAACGCAAGTTTTAAAAATCTTGCTGTTTGAAGGATATTCGTGAAAATCCATCCATAGCATTAAAGTTGACTTCATCCTTATTGAAAAATGGAACAAGACCGGAAATTTCGAAACACTGCAATCGAGGTGCAAAGTTCCCGGGTTCAGCAATCGATACGTCTTGTTAAAAACTTTCGATCTAGATAGATTTGGTTTCTACAAAATCCCCCGATTCCCACTTTTACTCCGGGCTGCCGATTCGTGCGGGCAATTACCCATTTCGTGGGTATTTCCAACTCCGGTGGGTAATCGATGGGTAATATGGGTAATTCGTGGGTAATCTAGGCAACGGTGGGTAATCTGTGGGTATTTTCTTCTTCACTAAAATCCAAAGAAGTAACCTTCAGAAAATTCAAATTTGGCAGTGAACGGTGGGTGAACAGTGGGTAAAGGGTGGGTAAAGTTGAAGCCGGTGGGTAAAACGTGGGTAAAATTAGAACCGGTGGGTAATAATGTGAGAAAAAAATAATCCGGTGATCAGTCGTGGATAGCAGAATGGGTAATCGAATCAGCAATCCTGCTTTTACCATTTCTGCTGTGCTAGGGAAAAACGCCGTATGAGCTTTCAGGCGTTGTCATATTTCCAAGTAACCAACGAATTTACTGGGAAAATTCTGAGTATTTTTCTGCCAGTGTTTCAGACAATTTAGTTACCAATTTAATCTACAATATCGAACAATTTTAAGGCAAATCATGCATAACTTTCTTCAAAAGTACATGTTTTATTCGGGGAAATTTGGCAACTCTCGAATGTTCATACGACGTTCTTCCCTAGCTCGGCAGACTAGTCCATTAGGGTCACTCTAAAAATGAGGAGAGGAAACTTTTCAGCAAGTTCTTGACAGTGCTCCAAATCTACACTGACCTACAGTCTGCCGTGTTAAGGAAGAACGCCGTATGAACATCCGAGAGTTGCCAGATTTCCCGTGATAAAACATGTATTTTTGACGAATATCCTGAACATTTTACTTTGAAATTTCCAGATATTTTAGATTAAATTGCGTGGAAAATTGTCTAAAAATTTTGGAAAAAAATATTCAAAATTTTCTCAGTAAATCCGGTTATTAAGGTTGGAAACTTGGCAACGCCTGAAGACTCATACGGCGTTCTTCCTTAGCACGGCAGAGTTGAAGCATGACTATTAAGAGCAAAAATCACTTGCACCGCTTGCCGCGGGGCGGGGGGTGGGAATAGGGGGAGGGGGTGGTGCGCGGCGCAACGCACCCGCACCGCTTTGCACAATGCTAGTGCACGTGTTGTTAAGTGTGCGTTGATTTCTATTTCACCCTTCCTAAATATCGGGATTATTTTTTAACGAGCCTAATACTGCTCCAGCTTAGCTCCTAGTTTTAAAGTACATGGGAATGATTTCCCCAAACCGTGTTCTCTAGACACCGTAGATGCCAAACCATCCAAACTACGCAGGGTGAACGGTCAGACTACAGGAGCGTGTTCTGGGTCAAAATGAGACTTTTTGTTGTAAAAAGTTTTTTTTTTTGCAAAAGTGTCCCCGGTTGGAGGCGCCCCCCCCCTCCATTTTGGAAAGTAAATAGTTTTTCCTGAATTTTGGCAACGGTTGTGAACCAAATTTTGTACCTTCCTGTACTATTATGCCCTATGAATCCATAAATGATCTAAAAAATCGAAATTTCAATTTAAAGAGTGGGTTCGGGGTTGTTTCGGCTCCTGCATTCCTGCAGTCTGGCCGTTAAACCCGGGATCATCCTGTACATCTAACAAGTACAAGAAAGTGCTCTTTTTTAACACGAATCCGTCTAATCTCTATGCAGAGACTATACTAGATCGCATTTTCTACCTCCATTACTTAATCCTGTGCATGGCTCGATTTCTTCTCACGTATACCAATGCTTTGGCGTTGTTTACTGTATTGAACACATCGTTTCTAAGAAAATCCTGCTCTCACTTTTTTGAATTTTGCAATTTCTTCTTGTTAATGAGTCTTCAGGCTCATGCGAAGGTGCTATCGTCCTTTTTCTTGACTTAAAAAGTCCACATCTGCCAAGATTTTTTACTCAAACGATACGATATATCGCACGCTAGTTGGACCATATCGAGAAACTGTGACGAATAAGCCGAAGGTGAAATGGCCGTATTCATGTTAAAAGGAACTATGTGCATAGGGTTTTCATGTAACATAGTTCCTTTTAGCATAAAAACGTCCGAATGTCCGCGAGTGTGGCAACCGGGGATGGCCGAGCGTTTTGCGAGTCGGCGGCGCGGCGTAACGAAGTAACGAAGAGAGCAGGAGCAACAACACGCTCCGGTTAAAAGCCTCGAAAATCAATAAATCAAATTAACCGAGCGCGGATATTTTGTTTTGCATCCCTCCCGCTCGAGCACGTCCAACCCCCTGGATCCCCCGCCCTCGGACACCCGCGAATCGCTACCAAATCCAGACATCCGTGCAAGGCGATGCGCCGCACAGTGGATCTAGTCAATTGGAGAGGTCGGACATGAAATTTTTGACTGAAACTGCAAATTTTGACGTTTTTTCCGTGATATTTTAAATGTTTAGGGGTGCTTCGAGAAGAAAATTTCACGAGAGAACCAATGGAACCACTTTTAAAACCTCAAAGTTTTGTATGAACGGAGTTATAAGCTTTTAAAGTTTCCAAATTATGTCCGACCTCTCCTATTGACTCGATCCTATGTGCGCCGCACAGTGGATCGAGCCAGTCGAAGAGGACGAACATGAATTTTTAAGCTAAAATGTCAAATTTGTAGGTTTATTTCGTCACAAAATCAATTTCAAAGGGTGTTTCAGAAAGGAAATTTCACGAAGAAACCAATGGAACCACTTTTTTAACTTTTTTGTTTCCCATTTTCGAAAATATAAGCTTTAAAAGATTCCAGGTTATGTCCGACTTCTCCTGTTGACTCGGTCTAGCGTGCGCCGTCCTGCTTCGCGCCGCGCCGCACAGTGGATCGAGACAATTAGAAAGGTCGGACATGAGTTCGTTGACTAAAACTGCAATTTTGATGTTAATCTCGTCACATTTTGAATCTCAAAGAGTGCTGGAACAAGAAAATTTCACGAGGAAACCAATGAAACCTCTTTCAGAACCTCAAAGTTTTGCATAAACGGAGTTATAAGCGTTTAAAGTTTCCAAATTTTGTCCGACTTCTTCTGTTGACGCGATCCACAGTGCGCCGCGGCTCATATCTTCTCTCCTGCTCGTCGGTTGTACCGCGGTGACGTCAATACTGCCGTGCTGAGGAAAAACGCCGTGTGAGCTTTCGCACGTTGCCAAATTTCCTATCCGAAAATATTTATTTTTGATGAAAGTTACGAATATTTTTTCTTGAAATTTTCAGACTATTTAGATCAAACTACGAACGAAATCCTCCCAAAAAATCGGAGGAGAAATATTCACGAATCCTCCTGAAAATCCGGAATTTGTCGAAGGAAATTTGGCAACGCCTGAAAGCTCACACGGCATTCCTCCTCTGTGCTTTTTTAAGCTTTCCTTTCAGAAACATCCTATTCCTGATTAAACAGCGTATAACGAAACTCTAAAAATTAATCATTGCAGACCAGAAATAACATTTTATTCCTCTGTTTTGGATAGGTTTCAGTCCACAGGGATAATTGACAGGAAGAAACCATTTTTGGCGTAGTTCAGACGACACACCGGAATCTGAGTTTGAATAAAAACTTTAAATAGAATTTTCTGAAATCTGTTCTTATTGCTAAATGCTGTTTGGTCGGAAAGGTTCTTGTATGTGCTATTTATGTTACTATTCAGAAAAAGAATCATTTTCTTCTACTTCTTCTATCTCTTTTTTGTTTATTTTGGCTGTTATCTTTACCTCTTTGTTTCTCTTTTTTTATTTTTTCTCCTCTTCGTCTACTTTTTCTGCTTATTCACTTTTCCTCCTGTTTCTTCTTTCTTTTTATTTTATTTCTCTTATTCTTAGTTCTTATATTTTTTTTTCTTAATTTCCTCTTCTTCTTTTTCTCTTTTTTGCTCTTCCTCCTATTTATTGAGACAGTTGCGACTTTGTGTGCTTTGTGAACTCACCACCACCATTTGGAGATGCGAACAACCATTCGTTTTACTACATAGAAATAAACATCTCAACAGGAGTAAGTGCACGATGAAAGGCAACGCACGATTTGCATTTCAAGAGGACAGAAGACGAAAACCTGCTCCATAACGCTCCCAACACGGGCAGGAGACGTGATACGATTATATCAACTTCTCCGTAGCGCGAATTGCATATTCGTTGATTTGAAGGCATTATAAGGCGCTTTTCCGTTTTCGGCCAGCTCACGAAAGTGGTGTGGTCTTTTATACGTCCGTTACGTCATGGAAGCATGACTTTCCGAAACTTTTGTTTCCAAGCAAGTAGAACCCACCTTTTTAGCTATCATTAGACTGGATACAATACATTTTGAAGATCTCGCACTAGCAATCTAAACAATTTGATTAAGTGAGACAAAAGTCAAACTCGAAGGTCAATTCTGTTTTTCGCCTTACCGCTTGTTCATGATCAATGAGCAACTTTATGAGCATAAACTCAAATCAAATTCACCTAATGATGACTAATGAGTGTTGGGAGAAGCATTTTTCTGCAGGGAAATTTGTTTTGTGAAAATTAGGTTCGAATTGCGCAACTTTTCAGTCAACTCTTAGTTAGCATTAAGCGAATCTGCACTTTGTTTTTCGAAACTAATTTAATACTGTTAAGATTGTGGTGGATTGGGGTCTCCGAAATAATTATAAGTTTCCGTTTCGAAAAAACGGTTTGGAAGTTCTTAAATTACGCAAAGATGCAACCTTACGCGGAAAGAAAAGTGCTAGGGGTTAACCCCTAAAATTGTGACCTCACCGAAGTTAACCCGTTATTTCATGCGTTGCATGAAAACAACAGATGGTTTTCGGTTTTATTTTCTATACTGGAGTATATTTATTCGAATTAAAGCAAGAAATGGTTTTTGGGGAGCATTATAAGTCTGATTTCCGAACTTTGAAGAGAAGCTTGAGAAATTGACCCCAACTGACTCTATTGTCGAAAAAATACTGTACAGTGTAGATTTAATTTCTCTCTAAAATTAACGATTAGCTCATACAACATAGGGTTAAAAAAAAACAACTTGATTGGCCCGAAACATTAACAGAGAAACAACTTAAAACGGAACTAAGGCCGCAAATAATGAAAAAAAAAAACACATAAAATAAAAGTCTCACAATAACAACGGTCAGGCTCATAGTGTCCTTTCTTTCAATTTTTCTTGTTTTGCCAGTTGAAAATGCGGGTGCGATTCCTGCGAAACGTCCCGGGTTTCTTATTTTATTTTATGTGTTTCTTTTTATTATTTGCGGCCTTAGTCCCGTTTAAGTTGTTTCTTTATAGAGTTAAAATCAAGTTGCGGTGAGGCGCTGGTAATTAATCTCAATGAAGCTCGCGAAGTCAATTTTAGGCGAGGTTTGCTTGAAAACAAGTCCTGATCAAAATCGCGCACGAATCGCGTTCTCAAAAATGTCACTTACCTCTTTTATCCATCGGAGGCTTCAAATGAGGAATCGAGGAGATGAAAAGGAAAGTCTCGCCCGTCGGCGGACGACGCCATTCACAGCATCAGCACGCTGAAGACCTCTTGAAGGAACTCGAGAACATATCTGAGCATGAAAAAGGAAAACCTTTTCGGCGGAAGATGAAACAGAATAGGGAAATCGCATCCCCCAACGGGAGCACCTTATCCCTCAAAGCTGCGTTGTCGAGTTGAACCCCCCGGGGCACATCCCCCGGCGAATTATTTCGAAAGCGAGAGTGGGTTCTTCGAATCTTGCAACTTTGCGCCCGGGTTTGTTTCCCCGACGAGTTACTACCGTAAAACACTCCAGTCCATTAAGTATCTGTTTATTAACATTTCGTGAAACCAATCCGGGAGCATAACCTAGATATCGCTTCAATTAACTCTAGTTGATTTCTTCTGCGAATCTGTTTCCTTTTCCCCTCTCTTTTCCTCTCCGAGGAGGTTAGGTTGGGAAACAAACCACGGCACCCTCTTGTGTGCAGTCATGCAGCCGCTTCGGGGATTTTTTTCAGTGGTTCTCAAAACTTGAGTTTTCGTGCTCCAGGCAATACTCCCGATGTTGATCGTTGCAAAAATCGCAGATAAAAAATTCAAAGTTCTCGTTTAAGGTCGTTCCTTAAATTGTTCCTTCCCTTATACAGCTACTCGCGGTGAAAAGGATATATTTGAACGTCATTTTGACTTTCTTGGCGGTGTGCGCTTAAGTGGAGGCTCAAAGTACACAACTTTGAATTCACTATCCGCGAATCGGTATTGCTCAAAAAAATCTAAAAATTTCATGTTAACTCAGTGCACTGCTTTTTAAATATGCGAGAATTAAAAATCACAGAGGCGGATCCATCAATTTGGCAACATCGGATTTCCTCCATTTAAACCTATGTTGAATAATCGATTCTTGTCGCAGCACCTGGCCCCTCCAAGAATCGATATATTTCTATAGGTTTGAATAGGGGAAAAAACAATGTTGCAAATTTCCTGGATCCGCCAATAAAATCACCCACGGTAAGAGATTTTTTTTTTTTTTTTTTTTTTTTTTTTTTTTTTTTTTTTTTTTTTTTNGAGTCATTAATACAAATGTAGGAGGAGTATAGGACAGTATATACAGTATAGTATACAGCATATACAGAGTAAAGGACTCAAATAAGCGCATCTATGTGTTTAGAGGAGGGCTCTTTTCTTAAAATGATTGATTCCTTGTCACTTTAACACCTTTGCGCCGCGACGGTTAGTTTGAGCATCACTGAGAAAAAATTCTCGGCGTTTTTACCAAGGTCCGTTGATACCTTTACCATCTCACTTTTTTTTACCAATTATTGGTAATTTTACCAAGACAAACTGGTAAGCTTACCTAAAAACCGGTATTTTTACTGTTTTTTCAGGTAAGAATACCACTTTTATTGGTAATCAATTCCCGGTAACTTTGCCATTTTATCTCGGTAATTCTACCACAGTCGATAAAAAATATTGGCGTTTTTACCAAGATCCAGTAAAATTACCGAGAAAGTTCAATATTTTTACCGAGATTTCTCGGTAAAATTACCAATTCCATAAATGGTAATTTTACCAAGAAAAAACTGGGATCAAATAGAACCCTGGATTCTTGGTAATTTTACCCTTTTCTCAGTAAATACACCGAGATTTGTTTTCAGTGTGTTTGGAACCACTTACGTTGCTCTGAACGAGGAGCACGCTCGCGGAGTCGAGGTGGTTGCCTACCCACTGCGGGTGCAGGCGCGAGCTCGGAGAGAAAAAAATCTTCCCGTGAAATCTTAGCCTCTTATTAAAAATGGAAAATATAATTGTGTCAACGAAGCAGCTTCGATAATTGGCGCGTATTTTCCTCTCTGAGGAGGTGAGCCTCTCGCTCCTCGCGCCCTTTCCACGTCGCGTCGCATGAAAGCAAAGCGGAGGCAATGCGACTCATTCACATGCGCTGTTTATGCTTGACGGGGGATTGTGTTGATAATTACAAATTACGGGCTGAGGAACAGATTAAGTGCAATGCTCGCAAAGACGAGCTTCAACCGCATCTCGACCCCCCGGGGCCCACGGCCTCCGCGCTGCTTGAAAGACGCGGAGTAAACTCAAGGGGGGCGCTTATTGGCGCCCCCCCCCCCCCCACTATAGCGAATTCGTCTGCGTTTCCAATGTGCGCTTCAATTATTAACCATACTTACGATCCGACGTGGGGAATATTTTTCAGCACCTGCAATTACAATCCTTCATACTTTCCTATTGAAGGAATGAAAATCAGAACTGTGATGTTGTATACATTCGATGAATTATACAAGAAAATCAGTGCTCCCATTTCCCGAACTACTTTCGAATTCCGGAACATTTGAGATTTTCCCAAGTTTTCCCCGGAATTTTTGAAAATCCTGAAATGTTCCGGATCTTTTGCATTTTTTAGAAATTTCTCGGGACTTTTGAAAAAATCCTAAAGGAATCCCGGAATTTTCGACGGTCACGGAGTGGGAGAAATTGGGGGGGGGGGATTTCCGAATCCCAGAACTTTTGACGGACATGGAATGGGAGCATTCAGGGCCGGATTTAGGGGGTTGCCACATGGGCCGCAACCCATGGCGGCAAAATGTAGGGGGCGGCAAATTTTGCAATCTTTTTGGATGTGGGTATGCAAATTTTGCAATCTTTTTGGATGTAGGTATCAAAAAAAGAGAGAAAACAAATCGGATTCATAAAATAAATAAAAAAAAAAGGCGAAAAAAAAGAGTAATTTCTAATTTTGTCGTCTTTCGGTGATACAAGAGACAACACCTCTAATTAATCGAGTTCAGAGAGAAACCATATACGCAGTTTGACCTGGAACGGAGCGGCGCGGCGGTCGGCATGAAACGCATGGCGCCTACAAGACTGCGTGAAGACTTCACGCATTGCGGCAAACACACTGCGGTCAGCAGCAGTCAGCTTGAAACGCATAGCGCCTACAAGACTGCATGAATACTTTACGCATTGCGCCAACACAGTGCGGTCGGCGCAGCGGCGGTGGAAGTTAAAATTATTAACCACATTTATGTTTGTTCTTTCATAATTTTTTCGTTCGTTTTTATAAATGGAAGGCCTTGTCCAAACAGGGATGGGTTTATGGAACTGAACTTTTGTTAATGTTGACAGGGCGTTCACAAAAAATGTGCCCAACGCGAGTAAACGCGTCTCATACACCGGCCGGTGTATGAGTATGCATCCCCCACCGGCACGTTCACTTGATGGTTTTTATAGATCGTATTCGACAGATCACACAGGTGAGATTGTATTGATATCGATTGGTTCAATATGTAACCACAGACTCAAAAGTCAATTCAGAAATCTGAGGTAACGGATCTTATGTGATCGA
This sequence comes from Bemisia tabaci, assembly GCF_001854935.1. NCBI lineage: Eukaryota > Metazoa > Arthropoda > Insecta > Hemiptera > Aleyrodidae > Bemisia > Bemisia tabaci. The sequence goes on along the minus strand of NW_017547234.1, from coordinate 1,375,286 downwards.
ATCTTTGTTCTCTCGAGTACTGTAGCTTCGACAATTAATTCTCTGCAAAATATTGAAAATTCGTGAGCTCTTCGTCCTAAATATACAAAATTTTGTGAACTGTCAGAAATTGACTATATGCCCTGGCATTTAATAAAATGCCTGATTTGACTAATTGCCTGCGACAGATATAAACTTATCATGGGGTCATTAACTCAGGAACTACACGAGTAAAGAGCATAAATCGCATGGGGTAGCGGGACGGGTAGCCCGCTCCGCATGTTGGCGTGTGGCGCCCCTCTCCAACTGCCATGCTAAAGCAACAACCACCGATCTATGCGGAGCTACCATCCGAGCCCAGCGGTTTCTCATTAGAAGGGCATAACACCCCGTGCGATCCACGTCAAGCTCCGCAAAAGCGTGCTTGAATGTGTGAGTGACTGTAGGTTGATCGTTTCTCAATTATTAATCTGTTGTTTTGTGGCGCGTGTTTTAGGGTAGCACGACGCGCGCAGCATAGCTTGCGCTAATTATCCCACTTAAAAGTCGACAACAGACGGGTAGCGTTAAGCAGAATAGAATGAACTTTGATCGAGGGAGGAGGTCTGCTTCTTAAAAGCCGTCGGCATAACTCCAAATTAATATTGGGTCAAATTATTGCTAAAGCAAAAGAAGGAAATGCTATCTAATGATACCGATAATGTAACCTCAACCCTGTGGTAGTAGAATGCAATTTTCGTCTCTTGAAAACATGTTAAAACAAATAATCCCCAATAGAATATTCAGACTCGTTGTCTAGTTGTTTAGATGGAATCACGCAACTTATTCAAATTTTTTAATGATACGATTTTATGTTGCATAGAGGTGCGTATTCGAATTTGGGCTCAAGCGCATTCATTATCTACCACTAAACGGTCGGTAAAAAAAGTTCTTCCATTAAGCTGCTTGTCAATTATCTGCCTCCCCTCCCCCCCCTTTCGTCCGCGAAGAGGAGGGAAATGAAGGTGTGAATGGTCTCTTGCTTCTGAACGGAGGAAAAAAGCATAAGTGCCCATTTGACCACAGTGTTGATTATTATTCATGGTTGACAACGCTGGGCTTCACCCATTTAAATCGTAATCGTACTGTACAGTAATCGATATTAATCGATTCTAGGTGAGGCAGGCTGACTCAATAACAATCGATTATTTACAACGGAGTTAAATGGAGGACAAACGGTGTTGCCAGCTTGCGAGAATCGCCACTGCCACTAGAGAACGCTGAGGCGAAGTTGGAATAAATGAATTTATGAAACGAACGGGGGACCCCCTCTTTTAACAGACCGTCAAGAGCTTCAATGAAAGCTAAGGACTTATTTTTTTAATGCATGCGAATTATCTCGTGTGAGGAGATGCAAAAGTTTCCATGATCAGGATCGGTCATGATCGTGGAAGCTTTTGCATCTCCTCACACTGGCATCAACAAAACCGCGAAAATGGCAAATCTCAACATGGCGGTTTATGAGCCTTGACGGTCGATGAAGTGACGTCTCGAGCCAAAGTTCAGGCGATATGGGAAAAGGTCGAGCCGTACACCGCGCGTTGGGGAGATGGACAGCAATTGACTGTCGAAATCAAAGTCAATTTAATAACTATTCTGCCGTCGCGTCGTCTAAAAGAAGAATACCGTATGAGGTTCCGCGCGTTGTCAAATGTCCTCAAATACTCCACGAATTTTAAAAGAGAATTCCGTTTATTTTTCTTTCCGTTTTTTGGATGATACTAACTGTAGTTTGATCCAGAATGCCTGAAAGTTTCGAGGAAAGATTAGTATAACTTTTCTCAAAAATGAATATTTTACAGGGGTAAATTCGGCAACGTTGGAATGCACTTACGACGTTCTTCCCCGGAAAGGCAGCAATGCATGTTGGAGCACGACGATCTAAGTTTTATCGTCGCTCTTATCATCGTCCCTCCTCTCAACTGGGTTATCTTTTAATTTTGCTTCACTACTGTTTCGAGCTCCAAGGAGCCGCTGCTCCTCTCGTCGAGCTGGTCTTTATTCTCCGCTCTTTTCATGTTTTCACCTTGTTGTCGTCGCGGCTTATGTAATTTCCACCGCCGTGTTATCTCGAGAGGAACGATCCCGCAGCAGCGCCGTTCGATTTTGATCCGTGACTAATCGGCGCTACGGAGCGTTTCTTTTTGATCCGGACACGGCCTCTATTCCGCGAGAGCTCGTAGTCTACCCGACGACGCAGTCGATTCCTGTGTAAACTCGCAAAACTATCGCGATGGACGACCGTTAGTGTCATTAGTGTGCGTGCCGTGTCCCATAACCTTAAATATTGCCCGGGAATTTGCATTCGAATAGGCGACGATAATCGCTCAAGTGAGGCGTGTAAAAATACAAATTACTAGTGTGTGTGCGTGGGTGTGAGCGTCGAACTCTGCTTCACTTCGACTGTGTGCGGAGAGGAGTCGCCGTCGTCGCAACACATCAAAACATCGGCGATGTGATCACGACATTTGGATTTCGACCTTCGTCGACGTCATGTTGAGAAAATGTGCGGAGTGATAACGTCATCGAAAAATTTTGACATGTGTGCGGGTCGTTTCAGTGAACGTTGCCTGAGCCTCGAGTGACAAGTCAGAGAGCGGTTTTTCGATCGGCCAATTAATGCGGAATCCTCGTAGCCGTTTCGCGTGCATTTTGCGTGACGTCAGACCGTGACGTGACGAAAAACAATACTCCGGTTACAACTTTAAAATTGTCAAAGTTACCTTGATTTAACTCATCTCTACGGTGCGAAATTGTTGAACCTTTGCTTTGCAACTTTTGAGGATCAAAATTTCATTTTTTAGCCTTTTTTCATAAGTAATCAATTTTAGTTGCTGATCGTTAAATCTGTTCGTTTTTTACTGTTTTTAAAACCTTCTGGCTCAAAAATAAATATCAAAAGTTTGAAGAGTGTTTGATTGGAATTCAAAGGCTTCAAAATGTTGAAGGTTTTCTCGGACGTGGCGAAGAACGTGCGGCTGAAGCCGAAGGATATAAGTATCGACAATCTGGGCTTCAAACTTCACTACCGTTTTACCTTCGGGATCCTAGTGGTTTGCTGCGTTCTGGTTTGCAGTCGTCAGTACATCGGCGAGCACATCCGGTGCATAACGCACAATGTCCCAGGGCACGTCATCGATACTTACTGCTTCGTACTGGGGACTTTCACCGTTCCCACTTTCGAGAACAAGACGACGAACGCAGTATCGGATCTCTACGCTCACCCCGGAGTCGGCCCTGCCGGACCTCACGCCTCCGAGGAGGACTACATCATGGCCCACCTGTACTACCAATGGATCCCTTTCCTGCTTTTTGGGNTTTCGGCGGAAGATGAAACAGAATAGGGAAATCGCATCCCCCAACGGGAGCACCTTATCCCTCTTCAGCTGCGTTGTCGAGTTGAAGCCCCCGGAGCACATCCCCCGGGAACTCTTTCGAAAGCGAGAGTGGGTTCTTCGAATCTTGCAACTTTGCACCCGGGTTTGTTTCCCCGACGAGTCACTACCGTAAAACACTCCAGTCCATTAAGTATCTGTTTATTAACATTTCGTGAAACCAATCCGGGAGCATAACCTAGATATCGCTTCAATTAACTCTAGTTGATTTCTTCTGCGAATCTGTTTCCTTTTCCCCTCTCTTTTCCTCTCCGAGGAGGTTAGGTTGGGAAACAAACCACGGCACCCTCTTGTGTGCAGTCATGCAGCCGCTTCGGGGATTTTTTTCAGTGGTTCTCAAAACTTGAGTTTTCGTGCTACATGCAATACTCCCGATGTTGATCGTTGCAAAAATCGCAAATAAAAAATTCAAAGTGCTCGTTTAAGGTCGTTCCTTACGTAGTTCCTTCCCTGATACAGCTACTTTCCATAAAGACGTTCCATACCGATGGCTAAATGCGGAAAATGCGTACCTCAATTGGACTACATTTTGCAATTTGGAACTACGAATTCCAGCCCGGTTTAAAAACAACGTATGTGTCATTCGTTTCCAAAAGCACATAAGTGTTTTTCCAAAAGAGCCAGAATTTATAGTTCCAAATTGCAATATGCAGTCCAATTTTTTTTATCGAGTCATTAATACAAATGTAGGAGGAGTATAGGACAGTGTATACAGTATAGTATACATCATATACAGAGTATAGGACTCAACACGGAAAAAAATTATATGTTGATATTACATTTATATTGTTAAAAACATGTCCGACAAGTTTCAAATGCTGATTTTACATTTGCAGAAATGTTAACTTAACTACGCCCACTGTAAAACGAACAAATTCAAATGTATTTTAGTATTTTTGTATTGTAAAATTAGCATTTGAAACTTGACGGGCATTTTTTTAACAATTTAAATGCTAAATCAGCATTTAATTTTTTTCCGTGAAATAAGCGCACCGATGTGTTTAGAGGAGGACTCTTTTCTTAAACTTATTGCTTCCTTGTCACTTAATCACCTTTGCGCCGCAACAGTTAGTTTGGACTTTGGAGCATGTTTGGAACCACTTACGTCACTCTGAACGAGGAGCACGCTCGCGGAGTCGAGGTGGTTGCCTACCCACTGCGGGTGCAGGCGCGAGCTCGGAGAGAAAAAAATCTTCCCGTGAAATCTTAGCCTCTTATTAAAAATGGAAAATATAATTGTGTCAACGAAGCAGCTCCGATAATTGGCGCGTATTTTCCTCTCTCTGAGGAGGTGAGCCTCTCGCTCCTTGCGCCCTTTCCACGTCGCGTCGCGTCGCATGAAAGCAAAGCGAGGCAATGCGACTCATTCACATGCGCTGTTTATGCTTGACAGGGGATTGTGTTGATAATTACAAATTACGGGCTGAGGAACAGATTAAGTGCAATGCTCGCAAAGACGAGCTCCAACCGCATCGCGACCCCCCGGGGCCCACGGCCTCCGCGCTGCTTGAAAGACGCGGAGTAAACTCAAGGGGGGCGCTTATTGGCGCCTCCCCCCCCCCCCCCCCCGCTATAGCGAATTCGTCTGCGTTTCCAATGTGCGCTTCAATTAACCATACTTACGATCCAACGTGGGGAATATTTTTCAGCACCTGCAATTACAATCCTTCATACTTTCCTGTCGAAGAAATGAAAATCAGAACTGTGATGTTGTATATCTTCGATGAATTATACAAGAAAATCAGTGCTCCCATTTCCCGAACTAGTTTCGAATTCCGGAACCTTTGAGATTTTCCTAAGTTTTTACCGGAATTTTTAAAATTCCTGAAATGTTCCGGATCTTTTGCGTTTTTTAGAAATTTCTCGGAACTTTTGAAAAAAGCCGAAAGGAATCCCGGAACTTTCGACAGTCACGGAGTGGGAGAAATTGGGGGGAAAAGTTCCGAATCCCGGGACTTTTGACGGACATGGAATGGGAGCATTCGGGGCCGGGTTAAGGGGGTGGCCACGGCCAATGGCGGCAAAATGTAGGGGGCGGCAAATTTTGCAATCTTTTTGAATGTAGGTATCAGAAAAAGAGAGAAAAAAATCGGATTGATAAAATAAATTACAATAAAGAAAACGCGACAAAATCTCTCATTTCCTGAGAGTAAAAAGAGTAATTTCTAATTTTGTCGTCTTTCGGTGATACAAGAGACAACATCTTTAATTAGTCGAGTTAAGAGAGAAACCAAACACGCAGTTTGACCTGGAACGGAGCGGCGCAGCGCGGCGCGGCGGTCGGCATGAAACGTATAGCGCCTACAAGACTGCGTGAAGACTTCACGCATTGCGTCAATCACACTGCGGTCAGCAGCGGTCGGCGCGTGAAACGCATAGCGCCTACAAGACTGCATGAATACTTCACGCATTGCGCCAACACAGTGCGGTCGGCGCAGCGGCGGAAGTTAAAATTATTAACCACATTTATGTTTGTTCTTTCAAAATTTGTTCGTTCGTTTTTTTTAAATGGAAGGCCTTGTCCAAACAGGTATGGGTTTACGGAACTGAACTTTTGTCAGTGTTAACAAGGCTTTCACATAAAATGTGCCCAACACGAGTAAACGCGTCTCATACACCCCCCACCGGCACGTTCACTTGATGGTTTTTATAGATCGTATTCGACCTTCGTATTAGTTCCTAAACGAACATTCACCTTGAAATTTTCGCCGTGCCATTAAACACAGAATGATCAAAATTTTAACTCTTAAATAAATTATGAGCATTTGAAGAGGAAAGAAAAAAGAGAGTTTGTAGCTTTGACGATTAATTCCCTCCAAAATATTGAAAATTCGTGAGCTCTTCGTCCTAAATTTACAAAATTTTGTAAACTCTCAGAAATTGACTATATACCCTGATTTGACTAATTGCCTGCGACTGATATAAACTTATCATGGGGTCATTAACTCAGGAACTACACGAGTAAAGAGCATAAATCGCATGGGGTAGCGGGACGGGTAGCCCGCGCCGCGCCGCATGTTGGCGTGTGGCGCCCCTCTCCAACTGCCATGCTAAAGCAACAACCACCGATCTATGCGGAGCTACCATCCGAGCCCAGTGGTTTCTCATTAGAAGGGCATAACACCCTGTGCGATCTACGTCAAGCTCCGCAAAAGCGTGCGTGATTGTGTGAGTGACTGTAGGTTGATCGTTTCTCAATTATTAATCTGTTGTTTTGTGGCGCGTGTTTTAGGGTAGCACGACGCGCGCAGCATCGCTTGCGCTAATTATCCCACTTAAAAGTCGACAACAGACGGGTAGCGTTAAGCAGAATAGAATGAACTTTGATCGAGGGAGGAGGTCTGCTTGTTAAAAGCCGTTGGCATAACTCCAAATTAATATCGGGTCTCTCCCAAATTATTGCTAAAGCAAAAGAAGGAAATACTATCTAATGATACCGATAATGTAACCGCAACCCTGTAGTAGCAGAGTGCAATTTTCATCATTTGAAAACATGTTTTAAAAAAAAAAGATCCCGATTCAGATCAGAATCCGATCAGAAATTATACGATTTTATGTTGCATACAGGTGGAATTCGAATTTGTGCTTGAGCGCATTCATTGTTTACCACTAAACGGTCGGTAAAAAAGTTCTTCCCTTAGGCTGCTTGTCAATTATCTGCCTCCCCCCCCCTCCCCGTTCTTCCGAGAAGAGGAAACGAATGATGGTGTGAATGGTCTCTTGCTTCTGAACGGAGGAAAAAATCAAAACTGCCCATTTTACTTTGACCATTAGACAGTGTTGATACATGGTTGACAACACTGGGCTTCACCCATTTAAATCGTAATCGTATTGTACAGTAATCGATATTAATCGATTCTAGGAGAGGCAGGCTGACTCAACAACAATCGATTATTTACAACGGAGTTAAATGGAGGACAAACAGGGTTGCCAGCTTGCGAGAATCGCCACTGCGACTAGAGAAAACTGAGGCGAAGTGGGAATAAATGAATTTATGAAACGAACAGGGGTCCCCCTCTTTTAATAGGCCGTTAAGAGCTTCAATGAAAGCTAAGGATTTATTTTTTAATACGTGCGAATTATCTCGTGTGAGGAGATGCAAAAGTTTCCATGATCAGGATCGGTCATGATCGTGGAAGCTTTTGCATCTCCTCACACTGGCATCAACAAAACCGCGAAAATGGCAAATCTCAACATGGCAGTTTATGAGCCTTGACGGTCGATGAAGTGACGTCTCGAGCCAAAGTTCAGGCGATATGGGAAAAGGTCGAGCCGTACACCGCGCGTTGGGGAGATGGACAGCAATTGACTGTCGAAATCAAAGTCAATTTAATAACTATTCTGCCGTCGCGTCGTCTAAAAGAAGAATACCGTATGAGGTTCCGCGCGTTGTCAAATGTCCTCAAATACTCCACGAATTTTAAAAGAGAATTCCGTTTATTTTTCTTTCCGTTTTTTGGATGATACTAACTGTAGTTTGATCCAGAATGCCTGAAAGTTTCGAGGAAAGATTAGTATAACTTTTCTCAAAAATGAATATTTTACAGGGGTAAATTCGGCAACGTTGGAATGCACTTACGACGTTCTTCCCCGGAAAGGCAGCAATGCATGTTGGAGCACGACGATCTAAGTTTTATCGTCGCTCTTATCATCGTCCCTCCTCTCAACTGGGTTATCTTTTAATTTTGCTTCACTACTGTTTCGAGCTCCAAGGAGCCGCTGCTCCTCTCGTCGAGCTGGTCTTTATTCTCCGCTCTTTTCATGTTTTCACCTTGTTGTCGTCGCGGCTTATGTAATTTCCACCGCCGTGTTATCTCGAGAGGAACGATCCCGCAGCAGCGCCGTTCGATTTTGATCCGTGACTAATCGGCGCTACGGAGCGTTTCTTTTTGATCCGGACACGGCCTCTATTCCGCGAGAGCTCGTAGTCTACCCGACGACGCAGTCGATTCCTGTGTAAACTCGCAAAACTATCGCGATGGACGACCGTTAGTGTCATTAGTGTGCGTGCCGTGTCCCATAACCTTAAATATTGCCCGGGAATTTGCATTCGAATAGGCGACGATAATCGCTCAAGTGAGGCGTGTAAAAATACAAATTACTAGTGTGTGTGCGTGGGTGTGAGCGTCGAACTCTGCTTCACTTCGACTGTGTGCGGAGAGGAGTCGCCGTCGTCGCAACACATCAAAACATCGGCGATGTGATCACGACATTTGGATTTCGACCTTCGTCGACGTCATGTTGAGAAAATGTGCGGAGTGATAACGTCATCGAAAAATTTTGACATGTGTGCGGGTCGTTTCAGTGAACGTTGCCTGAGCCTCGAGTGACAAGTCAGAGAGCGGTTTTTCGATCGGCCAATTAATGCGGAATCCTCGTAGCCGTTTCGCGTGCATTTTGCGTGACGTCAGACCGTGACGTGACGAAAAACAATACTCCGGTTACAACTTTAAAATTGTCAAAGTTACCTTGATTTAACTCATCTCTACGGTGCGAAATTGTTGAACCTTTGCTTTGCAACTTTTGAGGATCAAAATTTCATTTTTTAGCCTTTTTTCATAAGTAATCAATTTTAGTTGCTGATCGTTAAATCTGTTCGTTTTTTACTGTTTTTAAAACCTTCTGGCTCAAAAATAAATATCAAAAGTTTGAAGAGTGTTTGATTGGAATTCAAAGGCTTCAAAATGTTGAAGGTTTTCTCGGACGTGGCGAAGAACGTGCGGCTGAAGCCGAAGGATATAAGTATCGACAATCTGGGCTTCAAACTTCACTACCGTTTTACCTTCGGGATCCTAGTGGTTTGCTGCGTTCTGGTTTGCAGTCGTCAGTACATCGGCGAGCACATCCGGTGCATAACGCACAATGTCCCAGGGCACGTCATCGATACTTACTGCTTCGTACTGGGGACTTTCACCGTTCCCACTTTCGAGAACAAGACGACGAACGCAGTATCGGATCTCTACGCTCACCCCGGAGTCGGCCCTGCCGGACCTCACGCCTCCGAGGAGGACTACATCATGGCCCACCTGTACTACCAATGGATCCCTTTCCTGCTTTTTGGGCAAGCGCTACTTTTTTATCTACCTCATTTCATTTGGAAAAATCACGAGGGGAGCCGTCTCTACGCCCTGTGCGATGGATTCCAGAAAGCTGTCTTCGTCCTGAAGCTCGACTCGACTCGGTCCGCTGAAAAAGTCGAGTCTCTGAGGAAACATTTCCAAGCCCTGAAAAGGTTCAAAGTGAATCGTGACTGGGGTCGAGTCCTAGTGATGTGCGAATGGCTCAACCTGTTCAATGTCATTTTGCAGTTTTACCTAACCAATTGGTATCTCGGCGGTAATTTCTTGACCCTTGGCTTGAGATTGTACGACGGGAATTATGATGAAATCTTCGATAAAATGTTTCCCAAAGTTGCCAAGTGCACATTCCACCAATACGGTCCGTCGGGGACCCTCCAGAGCTTCGACTCGCTCTGCGTCCTCGCTCTCAACATCATCAATGAGAAAATTTACCTCTTTTTATGGTTCTGGTTCGCGCTCATGTTGGTAGTGTCTGTTGTTTCCATATTTTGGAGGCTACTCACATGCTGCCTGCTGTCCAGGAGCACCGATTTCAATCAGTTGCTCCTGTGGGAAACCTCCCCCGGCTCCAGGTTGGACCGGCATGATGTTGCTGTCATCACGAAGGAATCCTCGTTTTATGACTGGCTCTTCCTCTATTACATAGGCAAGAATTTGAAAGGGGCCTTGTTCAGGGAGTTGCTCCACGAGTTGGCTGCGGATTTCGAGAAAGAGCGGGCGGACCCTGTTTACGTGCAACCATTAAAGACTGAATGATTTTGAAGCAAAGGATCTCCATCCAAAAGACATTTATTTTAAATTTTTGGTCTCTTCCAAAAGATCTGTTGATATTTATTAAAATGTTTTAGGTTCAACAAATAATTTATTGTGTATCTCCCCCTTTTTCTAATATTTTTGAACAATTCTGTTGGCTGAACTGGAAAAAAAACACATTGGATCCAGAGTCCAGACTCTTAAAAACATCTACAAGAAAAAATACTCTTGATTCAATCGGATTTTTGCTTAAATCAAGAACCAAGCAGCCTCCTAATTTGAGCGGATTTCCTTTTGATTCAAGCAAAAATCTGATTGAATCGAGAGTATTTTTTCTTGTCAATGTTTTCAAGAGTCTTGACTCTAGATGCAATGTGTTTTTTTCCAATGTAGGCTCAGCAAATAATTTATTGTTTATCTCCCCCTTTTTCTAATATTTTTGAACTGTTGGCTGCATCTATAAGATAAGCAATATGAAAGGGACCTTGTTCAGATAATTAATTAACGAGTTAGCTACAGATTTTGAGATCGAACGTTCGAATCCTGTTCAGAGGCATCGTCAAATAAAGCGGACTGATTCAGAGGCGAAAGATCTGTGTCTTAAAGATATTTATTTTAAATCTTTGGGTTAAAAAAAGGGGGGGAATCTATGAATATTTTATAATTTGTTCTAGGCTCAACAATTAATTTAGGTATTGTTTACCCTCTGTCTTGCGCGTAGCTTGAACAGTACTGATGACCGACAGAAGAAAATAATCAACAGTGCTTCAAATCAAACTGTGAAAATTGCCGGAATTAGCATTACGTTGAGAAAAAAAAGTCGGTTTACACTGAACAGGCGAATACCGAACTTTTTCGGTTTTGGTAACCGAACAAGTTTGGTGTTCAATATGAACCGAAGTTCAGTATCTATTACCGAACTGGTTTTCTCAGAGTAATTTCTGACCGTAGTTTTAAGAGTTACTAATTTTAATTCTTGAAAATGATACTCATTTAAACCTAAGTACGCCTGTAAGAGAAATTCCAAGATTAGGTCTTTAAGTAACTCGTGGAGATCATCTGTCACTTTAAGATCCTAACACTTGACCTAAAAATGTTCAAAACGATTATATATTTGAATTTATTATCAATACACGTAGCATTATGGTCAACCATTCATGCGTAATCATAATCAAAAATCATCCTCAAGTGCTATTAATCTTAAAAAGACCATGACATCAGTCAATTTCTTTGAATCACAGCCTTTCCACAACCAAATTGATGTTATTTTCTGGATATATCTTCTAAAGTTGGTTGTAATAATTATAAGTACTTTCATTTTCGTTACAAAAATGACGTTATTTCCTTACCTATGTAATTTCTCTGTTAGAAGCACCCAGCCTAAACCATATCGACGGTGAAACTACCAAACCACGTATCTCGGTTTGCGACGTGGCAGACTTCCTGTCATACTTTATTTTTTAAATGAAAAACTACTTAACATCCAGTCTTGAAAATTTCTGTGATTTTTCCTCTTTGTGCGGAGAAAATTCCGTGAAAATTTCAAGGAATGATATTGATTTGGTCTACTTCAAAAAAATAAAATGTGAGCGTAGATTTTTAAACACCGCAAACGAGGTACGTGGTTTGGTAGTTTCACCGTCGATATGTGAATTAGTGGGGAAAAAAACACACCAACTCGGGGTTTTTTAGATTTTTATTTACTTTTTACAATTTAGTAACAGTTAGGTATGGATATATGCGTCTGTGCGCAAAAGAAATTTCGAAATTGCAATTGGAAGCGCTCGAAACTGCAACGGGAAAAGGTCGGTGTGAACGAAATAAACCCTACTATTAGGCCTTTCTTCATCATTTGAGGGAGGGGGGAGGGTACGTTGGACTTTTTTAGGGCCGATAGGGCACATAACACTTTTCTAATGTACATAATGCCTTCAACGAAAAGTCTTGACAGGAAAAAGCGCTGAAAAGAGAGAATCATGAGGGACTTTATTGAACATACCGATTTTTGGCCTTTCAAGGAAAGCAGGTGGCCATCCAATTTCGTGTTTTTTTTCGGTGCGATGTACCGTTTGTCAACAAGTTATAAAATTACTGTAAGATTACATGCCGAAAAATGTAAATTTTAAAGGGCAATCTATCTATGAAAAATCATTGTCCTCATGTCGGTGAGAAAGAAAATGCAGCAACTCGGGAACTTTTTAACACCTAATTCTCTATCATTTAACATGGCGCATCAATTACATCTTGATCCTTTACATTGTCACCAATTATACTTGTCCTTCAGCACTGAAGAACTTTTTTCTTTAACTTACATCTTCGCCCAAACTGCTCTGCGACACAAAAGTGTCTCTTGAACATTTTTCTTTCCCCAAGTTGGTGTGTTTTCGTTCTCACTGATTCATGAACTCTTCAGATAAATGGAGAGAGAAGGAGAGGTCGTCACCCTCCAGGCAAAGTATCACAAGCGCCATACGACGTTCCAAAATTTCTGCCGCCATTTTATTTTTTTACAGAGAAATTGTTGGTTGAGTCTGTTCGGAAATTTCACTGAATCTCATCGGCAGCACAAAGAAAATTCAGTGAAATTTTCGGACAGCTTCGTTGAACAATTTCTCAGTATAAAATAAAATGGCGGCGGGAATTTTGAAACGTCGCATGGCACTTGTGATTCTTTGCCCGGCGGGTGACGAGGTATAAGTTGACAATGCCCTATCCTCAACTATGTGTTCAAATATCATCAACTTATTTCGAAATTAAATCTTCGGAAAGTGAAATCATACTCCTATAGTTGTGTAAATCATATCCAATGGATTGGATTTACCTAATTGCAATTGGTTATTTTCAATTGAACGAAGAAAATTGTACTTAAATGAGGTTAGTACCTACAATCCGATTAACTGAGTAGATTATTATGCCATAGAACTATGAATTATAAGATTATCTCGTCAAGAGGAGCGATCTATTTTTAGAGATTTTTTTTATCGTATTTAAACTTATCACACTTCTGTTTTTATGATTACGTTCGTTTTCAGAGATTTAAAACCAAAGTCAACAGGAGAAAATTGCAAGTTGCCGGAGCGTCGGGCAGCTCGACTATTTAATCTACAACGATAAGACAACACCAAGCCCGATCCCAACCATGCAACATATATCGATGACACAAGTCAGAGAGTGCGCTTCTCCAAAGGTCCAGTTACACGATCAAATTGAGTCAGTTGCGCTGGTCTCAGAATCGTGTTTTGATGCTTGTTTCTTGTAGATTAGCTATAAGTAAGAAGATTTATCCCAACAGCAACGCTCTACGTTCAACATTAACCGAGATATCGCGCTTAGAAAAATTCAGTTTATGACGTCATCCACCGTAGTAGTGACACCCTTTCATCCAAGTTTCACGTTGAGTAACCAGTGCAAATGTGTGTCCTCCTGACGGATGAAAGCAAGGGGAAAGACATACAGAGAGTCACTCACTAACGCGGTGAATGACGTCAAAAACCCGACTTTTTAAAGGGTGATATCTCGGTTGACATTGAACGTTAAAAATTACTGCTAGAGCGGATCTTATTATTTTTAGCTAATCTACAAGAATAAAGCATCAAAACACGATTCTATGACCAGCGCAATTGACCAATTGCGACGTTGTAAATTTCCGCTCGAGTTTCAGATTTTTAAAAGAAATCGTTTCCCTAGAAATTTTTTGTGAATTTTCCTCACTCATGCAGTATATTCACAGAAAACCCCAAACAAATGTTTGATTCGTTTTCTTTTCAAAAAATTGTGCATAATCGGAGATTTTGCAACATTGCAATGCTGATACGCATTTTCCGACTTTTGCAACCGATATCGCATTTCGACGTCTTATCGTGCTGCCGTAAACTTTGACTAAACTTTGGCTGCTCTGCCGTGCTAAGGAAAACGCCGTATCAGCATTCGAATGTTGCCAAATTGTCTCTCGGAAAATATTTATTTTTGAAGAACTTAATGAATATTTTTCTTAGAAATTTTCAGATACATCGGATCCAATTCCGAACGAAACTCCCTGACAAATCGGAAGAAAAATATAGACAAATGTTCCCCAAAATGCATGCCTTGCTGTAGGAGATTTGGCAAAGGCTCATACGGCGTTCTTCCTTAGCGCGGCAGTGCTGGTGACTGGTCTCGCGTCGCGCCACCGCTGCACTTGCCAGTGATAGACAGGAACGAGGAAGGGTTGAGGCTGAAACAATAGGGCGGTAGCGGATACGGATATGGAGGTTTGATGAGTGCGATCCGTTGTTCCTCGACGGCGACACGAGCACCCGCGAGGGAGGGGGGGCAGAGAGGGGTTGTCGCCGTAATGATAGACACGAAGCGTGCCGTCTATAATAAAACGCTCTCTTTGTTGGACTTATTTGATCTTGTCATAATGGGACAAGGGACCGGAACCTGGTCCAGCGGCAGCATCCCGTGGCAGCTCGTCACAATATTTACCTTCGTCCGAAGAAGTTCCCAACGCTGTTGCCAGATTCTCATAAATGAAGACATCGCTGCCGTGATAGCTACAAAAGCAGTAAGTGTCAAATCTTCGAAATACACTGGAAAAAAAAATACAATGGATCTAGAGTCCAGACTCCTGAAAACATTGACAAGAAAAAATACTTTTGATTCAATCGGATTTTTGCTTGAATCAAAACAAAATCCGCTTAAATTGAGAGGCTTGGTTCTTGATTTAAGCTAGATTCTGATTGAATCAAGAGTACTTTTTCTTGCCGATGTTTTTAAGAGTCTGGACTCTAGATCCAATATGTTTTTTTCCCCCAGTGTAGAGTCCCCTTCAAAATTCGTCCGATCTCTTTAAAATGAAATCACTGAAAAAAAACAGCAAAATTTATCTTAATTGTATCTAAACGAGACATGCGAGGAAGACGTAAGTGCGCAAAAAATGACGCAGTTTCAAGCAAGACGGCAGTTAGTGACATAATTCCTCCAGGGAGCCGATAAAAGCAGTGCTTTCAAGTAAAATGCCGCCCTCTTCTGCGAATAGAGAATTTGTAGGTGTCTGAAATTTGATGAATTTTGTGTATAAGCAGAAACTACTGAGTGAACTGAATACAAGGATACCCTTGGTTTAAGAATTGAACAATCATTGGAGGAGATATGACAAAATGATCTAATCTGCTAAAATATATGAGTTTAAATGGGTAATGCCGCCAGATGACATCACAAGGCGGTGCATTTTCTCATTTTTAAATCTATTTTTATACTATTTCACATAGGTATAGAAAAATATTGTAAAAAATACTGCGAAAGCTCAAAAGCTCTTTAGGCACTTTCAGATGAAGCAATAAAAAGTGTGCATGCAAATTCTCTATTTCTAACCTGATAATGTATTTGTTGTGTGTCCAAAATGCAACCACGAAAGCATGCGGAAGATAGCACTTACGGCTGTCTTGCCTAACTCTAGCCTGCCTTGCATAGTGGTGAATGCATAGCTGAAGTGCGCTTCAGCTAGAATTGTATTTGCAAATGGGTGGTTTTCCTACGAGGATTAAAAATAGACGAGTGGTACGGAATATAACAAATAAATATGAACTATGCAAAAATGCAAAACGATAATCCGGGTATCGGAACTTGGCTGTTTTGAAAACGCCTTCAAATGCGGCGTGATATCTCACGCATTCCGGAGAGTTCAAATAGTTGTATCATTGCGCCGTAAGAATGTGACGGAAGATTTGAATGGAAATAGCCTCCATGCACGCTGGGCGTGTCGATTTCCTTTGACATTTTTGCAGTGGTAAATGCATAGCTGAAGTGCGCTTCAGCTAGAATTGTATTTACAAATGAGTGGTTTTCCTACGAGGATTAAAAATAGACGAGTGGTACGGAAAATAACAAAAGAATATGAACTATTCAAAAATGCAAAACGATAATCCGGGTATCGGAACTTGGCTGTTTAGAAAACGCCTTCAAATGCAGCGTGATACCTCACGCATTCCGGAGAGTTCAAATAGTTGTATCATTGCGCCGTTAGAATGTGACGGAAGATTTAAATGGAGATAGCCTCCATGCACGCTGGGCTTGTCGATTTCCTCTGAAATTTTTGCAGTGGTGAATGCATAGCTGAAGTGCGCTCCAGCTAGAATTGTATTTAGCAAATGGGTGGTTTTTCAAATAGTGGTTCAAATAGTTGTATCATTGCGCCGTATGAATGTGACAGAAGATTTAAATGGAAATAGCCTTCATGCAGGCTCGCTACATCCCATCTTGGGCCCTGGTACCAGTTTGAAGGTCCGGGCCCCAAGCACGGAGGGGGGGGGAGTCCGAGGGGCATCCTCCGAGAAATTTTAGAACTTATACGACTAATCGGACGCATTTTGAAGCTTCCATAAAGAATTTTTCCATCAATTTCTGCGGAATAATTATGTTTTTTTTTTTCTACTTTCAGCACAAAATACTCGCGAATTGTTGCATTCAAAACATCTGGAAAATTTATATATTTTTTTTTTGGGGGGGGAGGGGCATATGATACTATTTTCAGTTCTAAGAGGGCCAGGCCCCCCTGGACTCCCCCTTCGTTTGTCTATGGCGAGGGAGTTGAGCCATGATCCATTGAAGTCGAGGATGCCCAGACTGGAGACTCTTAGCATCTGACGACGGAAGAAAATGAAACGCAGTTACTAAAAATATCCCTCTGTACTGAAAATCTTGAAAATAAACCAAGAAGTATACTTCTTTGAAAATTTAAGAAGAACTCTACAGTGCCCCAGCGTGTTTCTGAAATTCTATTCACCTTTTGCGAAATTTTATGGGTAAATTTTTCACTTTTTCTTACGAAACAAGGGTTGCATGTGAATTCGTAGTGGTTTTTCACGGGTAACACGGGCCCCCTCCGGGGCCCGGGCCCTGGTACCAGGGACTCAGTATCCCCCCCCCCTTGTGGCGGGCCTACATGTTGTTATTTGAGGTTGTCTTAATGTGGCTTTTAATACGAGTTAAAACTTCATTTCAATCCATAGCATTTGCTACCCAATAAAACAACGATTTTTTGAAGTGCTACTAAGTGCCATAATATTGTACATCAACACTTTAAAAACTTATTCATTTACCTGTTCATTTTTTCCAATATGATTAAATACCCACTCAAACCGCCTTGTCATCGTGCAGCGACGACGTGTGATTGCAATGAGCGACGCATTTTGTTATCACAAGCGGAAAAAATTAAGAGCGCTCCACCTGTTTCAATGGCATGCAACTATTCGTGTTCTCGGGACGTCAGTGTTGCATACACAAAAATGTGTAGGCGCTGCGGTTTTCTTAGGCGCAACTTATGGCTAAAGTTGCTGGTTCTCGAGGGTCTGTAACCTGCGTCATCGATGCATCGATGTGGTGGCGAGAGGTTCAGTCGAAGTCTGCGAGCCACCTAATGACGCAAAACAGGCATGAATCTTACCCCGAGACCTCCGGAGGCACGAGAGGAAAGATGAAAAATAAATTTTAATAACTACTGTCGTTTTTGAGAGGCCCCTCATTAGAAAAGATCCCGAGGACAAGGCTGCCATGCTAAGGAAGAACGCCGTATGAACCTTCAGGCGCTGCCAAGTTGCCTTTGATAAAATACGAATTTACTGGTATAGTTAAGAATATTTTTCTTCCGGTGTTTCAGGCAACATTGTTCGTAGTTGAATCTAAAATATCTGAAAATTTCTAGGAAACATAAGTATGCATAACTTCCTTCCAAAAACAACATTTTATCGGAGGAAATTTGGCAACTCTCGAATGTTCATAGGGCGTTTTTCCCTAGCACGGCAAAATGAGGAGCTGGCGCGGCGCACGGCGCGGTCGTGGGTTAGAGTGTCCTCAGCTATTTGTTCAAGTTGATCATCTGAGAGCTCTCTGGCGACAGATCTTTGAACCGAATCGCAAACATTCCCACCCGGCCGCGGCAGCGGCAGCCGGCAGCCCACTTGCCATAATTAGCTCATGAGAGTCTTCCTTGCTCCTTGGTGTGTTTACCCCGAACGTTCAAACTAGAAAAACAGTAAGTTTTCGAGGAGCTCTCCACCTCGTGTACTTTTGTCTCCAAGTGACTAATAATCGATTTAACAAGCGCTGATTTCACTCCCTCTCTTTCCATCCATCCGCCGTGCATTTCTAAAAACCACTGACAGCTCTCACCTACACTGCCGTGCTAAGGAAGAGAGCCTCATGAACCATCTGGCGTTGTCAACGAACCCCGCACACTCCTTAGAGGAATATGCACCACGATCTATTTCCAATTTTTTATCGCATAAAATTCGTTTTTGGATGCTGATCAAAAGTCATCATTGCGCCAACTTTCTACGAGGCACCGTGTTTTCGCAGTATTTCGCACAGCCCTTAAATAATCTTAAGCTCCGCCGCCTCGCCGCGCCGCGCTGACCTCACTATGTTTTGCGCAATGCGTGAAGTATTCCTACAGTCTTGTAGGCGCTATGCGTCTCACGCGGACCGCTGCGGACCGCACTGTGTTTGACGCAATGCGTGAAGTATCCATGCAGTTTTGTAGGCGCTAATATGTGTTACGTGTCGACCGCTGCGCCGCGTCGAGGGCTTCTCCTTTTCATGTGAAGTCTTCGTTATCATTGCTCTCTGCGGCGCACCGTTCAAAGCCAAATTGCGTGTTTGGTTTCTCTCCTAACTCATCTAATTAAAGGTGCTGTTTCTTGTATCACCGAAAGACGACAAAATTAGAAATTGCCATACCTTCACTCTCAGGAAATGAGAGACTTTATGGCCTTTTCTTTTGTTCGTAATTTTTTTTCTGAATCCGATTTTTTTTTATACCTACATCTGAAACAATTTCAAAATGTGCCGCCATGGCCCACGGCCCACATGTGGCCACCCCCTAAATCCGGCCCTGGAAACCAGAGTGATGACTGTTGTTTCCTTATAATTGTCCATAAGGAATTATTATCGAATTCCTGAAAGTAAAATCTTTCCCCTGTCGCCAAGAGGCCAGTGGAGGGTCTCTTGTCTCTGATCGTCACACCAGAGTCCTGGGCTCTTGGGCACCTCCATGGATTAAATCTACTAAGTATAGCCCTGTGTCGACTCGTCAAAATGGAAGCTCAAAGTGAATCGATAAATACAATCTGTTCGCGATTGTTGATCAAAAAATTGCGATGAAATCGCAATTATCGCGATAAATCGCCGTCGATAAAATCGCGATTTTATTGCAATTTAATGCGATGAAATCGCAATTTATCGCGATTTTTTATCCGATAATATTGCAATAAAGCTACGTCGATAAAATCGCGATACATTCTCCGATTAAATCGCAATTTATCGCGATCACTGCTACATGGGTTTTGCGCATAGCGGCATCACGTGAGGAGTATTCTGTAAATTTGTTCACTTTTATAACGTGAATGTAAAAATACCTGAGTCCTATTTCCAAAATCTGATTAGAGCGAGCTCATTTAGGGCATATCTTCTGTCGATACCCGCAAAAATCATGGAAATCGGCCCAGTAGAACGCTCCAACGAACTATGACAAAAAATATAAATTTACATTGTTTAAATGGGAGAATTCACAACTTTACCGCGTAATATAAAAAAAAACCTTGGTCATATTTTGAAAATCTGAATAGAGTGAGCTCATCTAGAGAAAATTGCCCGTTGATCGCCGCAAAAATCATGAAAATCGGCCCGGTAGAACGCTGAGCTAACTAAGCGTGACCAGTTATGCAAAATTAGGAGGTCTCGGAGCTTATATTATAGATAGTATAGATAGAGACAGATGTGTACCTAGCAGGATGGTGGATAATTCTGCCGTGATAGCGAAGAGAGCCGTAAGTGCAAAAATGAAGTTTTGAAAAAACTGGCTCAGAAGCTTCTGACAAGAACATTTTATTGAAAGAAGCCTCCGTTCTTTGTCGAATTGCCACTAATCGTCCGGAAGACTCCTGGAAATCGTATGGATGATAAAAAATCGACTGATTTTATTTCCATTACATAAAAAGGGTATTTTTCATTTTCATGCTAGGTTATTGTCAGGCAAGACAGCCGTAAGTGCTATCTTCTGCATGCTTTCGTGGTTGCGTTTTGGACGCACAACAAACACATTATCAGGTTAGAAATTGGGAGAAGAGGGCGGCACCTTACTGGAAAGCACTGTTTTTATTGGCTCTCGTGCACCTGCGGCTGTCTTGAAAAAACTATTTCATTTTTTGTGCATTGACGGCTCTCTCATACATCTTGTTTTCATTAAATTAGGATGAATTTTGCTGTTTTAGCTGTCTCAGTAATTTCATCTAAAAGAGTTTAGACGAATTTTGAAGAAAACTCGATTTTGAAAATTTTGCACTTACGGCTCTCTTCGCTATCACGGCAGAATTTAAATCTACCGGGCTTCTCGGATCGGGCTGCGTCAGCGCGCTCTACCGCACTTCTGACGAAACAATGCTAAAATTAGTTTTTGAGTGCCCACGCTAGAGCGCTGCACCATTTGCTGAGAACTCAATGAAGTGGCGCACAGGTTTTAGCACTGGCGGGATTCTATGTGGAGTGTGGAGTATCCTTACACGTAGTGTATTTTAATCCATGGCACCTCCTCGCTCCTCCATCCTCGGCTGTGTTTATTTTCCTAATAACTCGTCCCCTCTGTTAATTTGAATCATTTTGAATGCTGTAGTGTATTAGTGTATTTTGTGCTTCCTCAATAACTATGTGAATTTTAAGAGAGCACTCTCTCTCTCTCGCAATTTTATCTCTCCTTTAACAATCTTTTCCCTGTCATCATTATTATAATTTAATTATTAAAATTGAGACAACCTAACCTATGACTGTGCTGTGGGTTAACAAGTGGATTTAATTTTTAAAAAAGAACATATTCCTCCTGGCTGTGCTATTTATTTGATAACAGTATTAGAACCCATCTTTGCTAGTATGGCAATCCGAAAGAACTTCCAGTAACGTGATTAAATCGACTACAGTATGCTGGGGAGTGGGTGAAAGGCTAAGCGTTCTCTACTATCCTCGAGTTGAAATTACAATTCTACCTTCTCACTGAGATGTCTCGTTTCTGTGTGTTCCACATCATTATTTGTGGGATTTTACTCTTAAAGCAGCCAATGTGTTCATGACGCCCCCCGATAATCTGCAAATCGATGCCTGGGTAAGTAAGATTCCTTTGCAAAACAACACAATTTTTGTAATCGCACCCGAAGATTTATGACTGCAGAATGGAATGAGATAGGCGACAGCGACCTTTCGCTTATGTGACAACCTAGTTGGGTACATTAGTGACTGTGTAGCCTCTTATCAATTAAATTATATGATACTGCAATCACCTCACAGATTTAGCTCTGGAGCATAGTCTGTGAATGCAATGAATTTCAGAAATTATGACCTCACCCAGGCCAGTTATCAGCGTTTAAATTTTATGGCTTAAAATTTGAACCAAATCTTTTCCCAAAACAGGTTGTAGTCAAAGTGTATTCCTACCCACCAAGTACCTACAATTACTTCAATCAAGTATTAATGCTCCAAGTTTTGTTCAAGATGTTTGACAGTCAATACTTCCAAATGTATTCAGATCCAATTTTTATAGTCATCAAACAAACTATTCAGGGTTTAATATTGGTTATCCAGTGGCAATGGTAGCTCTGGAAATTTCACGGAATTTAAAGGTCAGGATTTTTTTGCTGAAGCTTCGGAAAATTCAGCAAATTTTGAATTCTACTATATTATTTTTTATTACTATATTTGCAATGCTGCTTGTATGTTTTTGACATCTGTGGGCTGATTATTGAAATTTTGTGTTTGTGGTGCGGACATTGGCTAAGCAGCGGAGCGTGATGCGTGATGGTCGGCTATGTCTCATGGCTGCTTTGTCAGGTGGTATGGACGACAATCTATCGGAAACTGGAGATATACCTTTAGCTTGTTGTGAACTCCACCTGATAAAGGGACAATAAAGAAGCATCAAGACATAGCCGACAAATCATGCTCTGCCGCTTAACCTATGTCCACCTGACAAACACACATTTTCAATAATCGGCCAGCTAGGATGTTCCAATCCAACCCATGGAAGCTTGACTGAGCCAGGCTCGAGTGGGGCTAAAATTCACCACCAAAATCTGGAGCACTCAAACAGAGCCTGTTTCAGGAAAATGTGCTGATCCCAAGATAAAAAATCAATCTTTAAGCACAGTCATGAATATGTCCTCTTGAAATCTTCTACTGACAACACCAAATTAGGAATGAAATTTTCCGAAAATCTTCAGAGAAATATTCACGAATGTTTAAAAAAGTCGCATTTTACAAGTTGGCACGGTCTTTAAGTACGGTGTCTTTCCATAGCACAGCTGTTAGAGTTGATATGAAGGGGGGGGGGGGGGGGGTTCAAATGTAGAGCACCCTGTCCTTACGTACGAAGACAGTGCAAAAATGTCGGAGGAGAGGTTGCCCAAACAAGTTTTTGACCGGGTACCACCTGGGAAGAGGCGACGGGGACGCGACGTCCCGTAAAGGGGTGGCTGCCGGGCGTTGACGAAGAGATATTGCGGTAGTGTTGGGGATTTTTAATCGATTTTTTCAATGAAATAATCGGAAAAATCGAATCGATTTTTCTGAGTCGAATAATCGTGTAAATCGATTTGAACGAAGAAAGACCGCTTTAAACCGAGCTTCCACGAAGAAATTTCTCTCGGCGCGCTTATTTTTTCGGATTTTTAATCGTTTTTTTTTTAAAAAAAAAATCGATTTCTCTGTGTTGATTTTAATCGAATTAATCGATTTTTTTTATAAAATCGAATCGATTCGATTAATCGAGAATTTTGAAAAAATCCCCAACGCTATGCGGTGTCAGGTGCGCCCGATGATAACCTCTGGGAGGATAGGCATATGTGGCGTTTGGGTGTCGCAGAACGCCAGAGTGCGTTGTAGTAGCGACTCTTTATTTATATATGTATATATATTAAAGCCCATTTCTGTATTGGGCTGCTAATGGCACGTATGTTGATACTATAAAATGTGCCCGAAACGTTATAGTCCCTTACTGCAAAATTAAGTCAATTTCGATCTCGTTAATTTAATCGTGTGAAGATGGGCTTATAATTTGCACCTCGTCTTCAACAGCCCATAGAATGCCCAAGCCTCCTTGAAAAAACAACGGAAACGCGATGCTTTCTAGATGGATCGTCCGTCGTTTTTACATGTGAGGCGTATGAATATGCGTCCTTGCGTGCTGTCTAGTTAAGTACAATTACATTACGAAATGGGATAAAATCGTCGGGGCTCTCTTAATTGCAGCTTTCTTGGTCAGCAATTCTTTTTTCTCGCTGTAATGGAAACACGCTACGTGTGCGAAGTGTGACCTAAAGCGTAGTTCTGAGATTTTGATTGTGAGATCCTCAGAATTGCTCCTCGAAAGACTATTTTCCGCCATCGTGTGTGAGTGAGCAGGCGCATGCTCATATGTCGAGTCTGCTGATGCTCGAAAACGCTATGATTCCGAGAACGCCTACAAATGTTCTGCTAACTATCTCCTGTCCTATGTTCCATTAATTAAGAAAATAAGCGATTTTGTGTTCTGGCGAAATCCGGGTATCTATACCAATAAATGCCCTTTTTGCACGCAGCGTACCAATTTTCGAAGAACAGTCGTGATGAATCACACGGAATTTAGAATGAAAACGATGACTATTGGTCTGTTGAAAAACTGAAATCAGAATAATGCGACAGGAAACGTATACATATAACATCTCAAGCCTGAATACGCGTATATAATTTACCAACGTGAGCTGCCTTCAATTTAGAGAGTATGCAATCCGCAATGCGCGGACCCCCTGTGCGTGCCTGCCAGCACCCCGGGATCCCGGGCCCCTGAGCCGTAATCCGGTCCTGACTCACAAGTTATTCTAGATCACAGGACCATCAAATTCGGATTTCCGGAATATGCAATGAGTATTAGCTGTCTCGTTCGAAGTCAGAAGCGGATCCTGCAATTTGGCAACATCGGGTTTCCTCCATTTAAATCTATGTTAAAGAGAGTCGGGCATGAATTTTCGAAAAAAATTGAGAAAATCGTCTTTTGGGCTCATTTTTTTCTACACATCCTCACAATCAAAACAAGATTAAGAACAGTTATTTCTGATGTCTAGTTTGGGCGGGAGAAGCTTTTGAGGCAGTGAAGGTCAAGGCGTATTACCATTTAATTACCTGTCAACTGTTTTTCTTACCAAAAATTCAAATCAAGTTTTCCTTAAGTCAGTGTTTTTCAAACAAAACGTACCTTTTCTCAGGTTCTAGTGGGTCTTTTTTCAAAAACTTTTTTTTGTTTGACTCCTTGTACTCTTATGCACACTTTATCACAGACTTTTCTTGACGGCTTAAACGATTTTTTTCAAATTTTGAGGACACTTTAAAGTCAATATTTTTGATAAAATTAGGCACCTATTACTAACTTGAAAAAATGCATGAAAATTTGAATTTTCGAAATTTTGGAAAAATCCCGTGCTCAATTCAGCCTCAAGGTATCACAAATCCAACAAAACAAACCGGACGAAAAAAGACCAAGTAAGCTTTGAGGGGGAAAAAATAGAAGTTGGCTAAATTAACATGGACTAGCATACTGCCGTGCTAAGGAAAAAGGCCGTATGAACATTCGAGAGTTGCCCAATTGCCTCGAATAAAACATGTGGTTTTGAGGAAAGTTATGCATATTTTTTCTTAAAATTTTCAGATAAATAGATTGAATTGTGAACAATATTTTCTGGAAAATTTGACGAGAAAATGTTCACAATTTTCCCTGGAAATTCGGTTTTTATTGAAGGAAATATGGCGACGCCTGAAGGTTCATACGGCGTTTTTCCTTAGCACGGCAGCATAGGAGGTCCGACTCCCCTTAAGTGACCGATTCTTGTCAGAGCACCTGGCCCAGAGTTGCTAAAAGAAATTTCATCAAATGAAAATTCGTGAAATTTCATGAAAATTTCTTAAATTTCATGAAATTTCTTTTTTCCCCATGTAACTTCTTGAAATTGCCTCATGAAATTTCTTCTTATAATCTTTCATGAAATTTCTTAACTCTGACCTGGCCCCTCCAAGAATCGATACATGTCCATAGGTTTAAATGGAGAAAAACATTGTTGCCAATTCTGTTTCTGGATCCGCCAATGTTCGAAGTTGCGCTCGGCTCCTTTATATTCGGGTTGGAGCCAAGAGCCGTGGAATCTTTATTTTTACATTCTCACGATGATTTCTACTTCTTTTGCAGAAAATGAAAGGGAGCGGTGTGCGCCGGAAACGAGCGTGAACGCCATGTCCGACTTGGCAAATGGATTGAAATCGCCGTTGCTCAGTCACCCCAAGTAAGAATTTTTTTTTTTTTTCACATTATTACAACCTTTCTGACTCCTCTAATTGAATCAGTGAGAACGAACGCACACCAACTCGGTAACTTGAAAACACTCAATTTCCATTAAAAACAGCTAATTTACATAAAGGTCATTGAAGTTAGCGCGTCTGTTCCAACTTGGACCTTTAAGGTGGCCATAAGTACTTGTCTCTTGGCAGCAAAAATTTTTTTCTTAAACTAACTTCTTCACCTACTGTGCAGTTTTGCAGGGCCGGATTTACTTACTTGCCGCCCATGGGCCGCCTCTATTTTGCCGCCCCCTTCTCATTCATTTTGAAACACCGATCAAACCATCAAGTGAACGTGCTGAAGGGGGAGGGTTGCATAAAACGCGTTTACTCGTGTTGGACACATTTTTTTGCGAAAGCCCTGTCAACACCACTAGCAAAAGTTCACGGAACTCGGTGCGAGAGTTAAGTCTCGTAAACCTATCTCTGTGTGGACAAGGCCTTCCATTTATATGTAATGAACGAAAAAATTATGAAGGAACAAACATAAATGTGGTTTTATAAGTTTAACTTCCGCCGCCGCGTCGCGCTAACCGCACTGTGTTTGACGCAATGCGTGAAGTATTCATGCAGTCTTGTAGGCGCTACGCGTTTCACGCCGCCCGCTGCTGACCGCAGCGACCGCACTGTTTTTGACACAATGCGCGAAGTATTTATGCAGTTTTGAAGGCGCTAATATGTGTTACGTGCCGACCGCCGCGCCGCGCCGAGGGTTTCTCCTTTTCATCTCAAGTTCTCGTCATCATTGCTCTCTGCGCCGCGCTGTTCCAGGCCAAATTCTGTGTTCTGTTTCTCTCTTAGTCTTAACTCGACACAGAAAGATGCTGTCTATATCTTAGAAAGACGACAAAATTGGACCTATATACTCTCGGGAAATGAAAGATTTTGTCATCTTTTCTCGTTTGTATTTTTTTTCGGAATCCAATTTTCTTTACAGCTACATTTAAAAAAAAATTGTAAAATTTGCCGCCATGGGCCGCAGCCCATGTGGCCACCCCCTTAATCCGGCCCTGCAGTTTTGTGTGTGTCTTAATTATTTTCATTTTTCCGAGTTGGTGTGTTTTCGTTCTCACTGATTTAATTTAGATCTCTTGCCCGAGTTATTGTTAAACAAGAAGTCGAGTGCCCAGTTTGCTGATCTCAAACAACGGTTATCTGGAGCTGGCTTGATCAGGGAAAAGAGGGGTGGGACTGTGAGGACGGTTAAGCGCAAGATCATCCCTCGTGGTATCTTTAAAGTGTAAAAATTGGAAAAAGAAAAACCGGCGCGGATGTGGTTGTGTGGTCCTGTGGTGTGATGTAGTTTGGTCCCTTTCTGTTAAACGCGGTCCATTTAAGTACGGTGCGAAGGACCGACCAAATTCGGTCCGAGGGTCTCTAAAATATATTGTCTCTGTGCTCAACGAGCCGGTGAGCTTCGACTTTCAGACGTTCAAAGCCTGACCTTTGAATCGCCCTCCCCCTCCAGCCCTCCACTACCCCCGGTTATCTCCAGGAAAATATTCAAGTGATTAATGGAGTAAGCTTTCCATCTCAGTTTTGTCAAATGCCACCAGGTCGCTCCGTCGCGTCGCCGCACAGTGAATCGAGTCAGACCTAGAGTTCAGACATAATATTTTTGACTAAAACTGCAAATTTTGATGTTTCTCAAGTCTCATTTTAAACTTGAAGGGGTGTTTATTATCGAATATTTTACGAGGAAACCAATCGAACCACTTTTAGAAGCTCAAAATTTAATATAAACGAAGTTAAAAGCTTTTAAAGTTTCCAAAATTTGTCCGGCCACTCTCATTGACTCGATTCACTGTGCGCCGATTAGGAAAAAGTCGGGCGTCGCCTCAATTCGTCATTTTTCCAGTTTTTCCTAGACTTCTATTCTGTCATGCCGGCGAAGAACGCCGTATGAATGTTCGAATTGTTGCCAAATCTCTCCCGATGAAATATTTATTTTTGAGGAGAGCTATGAATATTTTTTCTTGAAATTTTCAGATACCTCAGAGTAAAATTGCGAGGAAGTATATTCCTCTAAAAAGTCGGGGGGGGGGGGGAATATTCACAAGTTTTTAACGAACTTCGTATTTAATCGATCAAGGACAAACGCATTCATCACGAGCGCTATGAAAGATGCATAAAACCTATTACCCTCGCGTCTAGCTCTCACAGAATTTCTGCAGAACGAGGTTTTATGAGTGCGTGGTTCCCATTTTACGAATTATTTGTGGTACAAGCTCATGCAAACTTTTGTAACAAAAGTATTCCTTACTATTACTCGGAAAACTCTTTGGGGGAAAACTGTACTCTGATTTTGATTGCATTGGCGGATCCAGCAAATTGGCAACATTGTTTTTCTCCATTATTTTAAACCCATGAAAATGTATCGATTCTTAGAGGGACCAGGTGCTCCGACAAGGATCGAGTATTTAACATAGGTTTAAATGGAGGAAATCCGATGTTGCCCAAGTGCAGGATTTGCCTCTGCCTGATGGTGACATCGTTTATCGTCATCCTGGCGAAAGGCATCACACGATAAACCCGTCATACAGTCATATAGGTACATGTGTAGCTTTTTGTTGCACTTTTATGAACTTGAAATTAAATTCTTTCGCCCGAAAATCTTCTCTATCCGGGATTCTCATTCAAAATCGCTTTTGTCTGGTGAAGGTGCTTTCAAGGCAGCTGTTTAGCACTTATATCGAAGGTTTCGTAATCGAAATGCACCCTTCAGTGCGCCTGCGCACCCTCTCGATCACTACAAGAAGGTAACCGGAACTCTGTCTCACTCTGGCACTTTCGTTAGCGTTTCGCACTTCTTCACGGCAGTGGCGTGGCGAGATTTGCGATTTATCGATCGATCTGCCATTTAAACCTATGGAAAAGAATCGACAGGGTGTCCGCAACAAACACCTTAATAATCGATTCTTTACTATAGCTTCAAACGGAGGAAAAACTGTGTTTCCAATTTGTGCTGCTCACCACTGGGGCTTAGTGAGCCTTTGCCATAATCTGCACAGCACCTGCATTCCTTTTAATAGTGAGCATTTGCTGATTTTAAGTTCAAGCCAGCACGAGTTTCAGCGCGCTTTTTAACCAGCACTCTAACAAAATTTGTACCATATTTACACTTTATATGCAACCAGTAACTAGCCACCGTTCATGAAATTCAGGAGACCCCTTTCCCACTTCCGAATATCATCAGTTGCGGATCCAAGTTTGAGGGTAGTTTGGCGAGCAGTCGGAAAAAGTTACCCAAAATTCCAAGTATACATTTGGGGGCTTACTCGGAATTTCTTCAAATGTAGAGGAGTCTACTTGGAATTGTTTCGGAATCTGGAGTCTACCGGTGGCATGGCGTGCCTTGCGATACATCGATTGACTTGTCATTTAAACCTGTGGAAAAGAATCGATAGACAGGATGTTCGCAACGAACACCTTAGTAATCGCTTCTTTACCATAGCTTCAAATTGGGTAATGTCGATAATCGATCACTCTCGCCTC
Source organism: Bemisia tabaci (assembly GCF_001854935.1). Classification (NCBI taxonomy): domain Eukaryota; kingdom Metazoa; phylum Arthropoda; class Insecta; order Hemiptera; family Aleyrodidae; genus Bemisia; species Bemisia tabaci. The sequence goes on along the minus strand of NW_017547234.1, from coordinate 1,346,161 downwards.
GCCATTAGGAGTCTACCCTGAGTTGTCTAGGAATCTAGAGGGGTCTACAGATTCTTCTGGACGAATAACAAGGTCTCGCATTAAAAAGAAGAAAAAACGCAACATCGCAGTGTGTGTAAGCCGAAGCAGTCGTGTACGATGTACGTCTTACAAAAGTATTATATTTCATCGAAAGTCGTAAAAGTTGTCCCTGACGTCATCAACATTTTAACGTTTTTCCCTGCTAGACATAAAAATTACAGAAATGCAGTATTTGTCTAGCCCTCGAACATGGGTGTTTATTCCTCACTGCTCGTGGTGGATGGACAATATCTGTGTCAATAAAATGACAGTTGTTCGCTTATTTGCTTGATAAAGTGTCAACAAATCGTTGCACCCGCAACATACATACGGCTGCAAATTAAGCACAGTAGCATTCATAGGATTATTTTTTTTCGCGCGCTATTCAGCATTTGGACTACAATTTGCAATTAGGAACAACTATTTCTGGCTTATTATAAAAGCAACATACGAATGTGCAATTAGTATCCCCAAGTAGGTATAGTTTTTTCAAATAAGATCCGTATCGCAATAATCGCGCTGGCGGTCGAGCGAGTGAGGTTCCCCCCCCCCCCCCCCCCCCCCCCNCCTCGACTAACAATAAGTGGGGAATTTGGGGGGTTTGGAATACCTTCCAGCTTAGAGGGGGGCCCGGGGGACCTCCCCCGAAAAATGTTTGAAATTTTAAATCTATTTGGACGCATTTTGAGGCTTCCGTGACGCAGGTATTCCATCAATTTCTGCGGAAAAATTAAGCTCCTTTTTTATTTGTCAGCCTGAAATTCCTTCAAATTGTTGCATCCAACACATTTAGAAAATTTTAGAAATTTCAACTCTATTTGAATGCACTTTGAAAGTTCAAACCTCCTCTTTTTGGCATTTTCTTATTTTCTATCTCTTCTTTTCTTCATTCTCCTCCTCCTTTTTTTTCTTTCGCCCCTCTGGCTACGTGCCTGACTTCTCTGTATGATTTGTGATTCGTCGGCTGTGCCGCATGCAGAAGCGTCAATCATCAGATTTAGAGCGAATTTTGTCACGCCGCGCGCCGCGCCGCGCCGCCAAAATGACGCTGCCATGTCGCGACGTCGCGAATCCAAACAAGAGTGTTGACAATGAATCGTCGACGCCTCTGCTGATCGTCCCTCGACTTCTCGAGAACTTGAGGCTCCTCTCCACGCACATACAAACAAGAGAAACACGAAATGTATAATACCACCAAACAAATATGGCGGCGACTCTGAGAGGGTTAGGGGAGCCATTTTGACCGCCGCCATTTTGAGAAGGACAGAATTTTCCGGTGAACTAATGCCAAAATCGTTTTTCTCGTCCCAGAAAACCACAGGATCCCAGTTTTTGTCCCAATCTGTTTACGAAAACGGAGATGTCAAATTTCCGTTATTTTGAACTTTGACCGGCCGCCATTTTGTCAAAAATTAAGATTTTGACTTGCGATTTGCGCCAAAATGTTTGTTTTTTTATCCTCTTTCGATTTATGTGTCTCAAAGGGGGGGGGGATTGCCACTTGAAAAAAAAATTTGGGGTCCGCAGCCCCTCCCCACGGGGGTGCCTGAAAATTTTGGGGGGGGGGCCAATAGTAGCTAACATTGATCGATGAACATCCCCGAAATTTCGTCTCAAAATATTAATTAGATAAAATTTGAGAGGGGGTGGAAGGAACTTTTGGGACATCCTGTATAGCTGAGTCAATCAGAACGGACTCTCCAGTGGCCACATATTCTCACTATGAAGGTACTCTAGCATAAACTGGAGGTTTGAAATGAGCTCACCAGTGAGGCTATTTTGTATATCGTGTTTATTTGCTGTGCGCCAGACCAGTTGAACGACACTTTTCAATGAGGAACTATTATTTTCGGCTCATTCATGAAAGCACCTATCCCCACGGGGAAACTAGTGACAGTAAAGTTGCTTCTAATATGAGCCAGACTTCGTTTTTGTAAGTGTGCTCTAATTATTTTTTCATCTCGAGCCTTGTCCGCCCATGCCCTCTGTGCGATGGTACAGTCGTAGTGCGTATTTCCACATCTTCTTGCATCGGTAGAATTGTTACAGTTAACGGTGCTCCTTCAAATAACCTGTGGACGTCTGTAGCGTCTCTTCTTATATGCTGTTGCCAAATTCTGGTCGGGATCTGCCATTTTCAGCAACTTTGGGTGCTTTTCCGGTGAGAGACGCGAAAAGAAGTTGTTCGCTTGGTGGAACTAGTCGATGAAAATGGTATTTGTGACCGATCATGAGAAAAGAGAAGTCAGATTTTTGTCACATTGGGTCGAAAAATCGGTCTTTAAGTTAACGACTCGTGTAAGTTGGCAACATTGTTTCCCCTCTATTTAAATGTGTGTAGAACAATCGATTCTAGGTGAGACTGTCTCATCTGAAATCGATTTTTATAATGAAGTTAAAAGGAGGAAGAACATCGTTGCCAACTACCGAGAATCGCCAATGTAATGGCGGACAAAATTCACCTTACCAGGTGAATCTTTTAGTACTACTAGTAGTATCCAAAAGAATATGTCTCCTTCGACCAAACGAGGCAGGTTACGACTTTAAAATGATTTTTCTCGAAACTATTCTTAAGCTGCGAAATGTAAATTGTCGTGTCTAGTTCGAAATTTTCGAACTTTTTTGCGTGGCATTATGTTCCGAAAACGCTTCACTATGCTGTTGTACCAATATCTCAATGTTGAATCTTTCTCCACTGAAACAAGAAGTCTCTCTCTTCGTGAATTGTCGCATTCTTTTTTATGGAAATGTTATTCCAGTCCATTTTTAGACAGGGTGAGGAATCTTCCTACGATCCATCTATTTATATTGGATCAAAGTTTATTTAAGCGCACAATTTTGGAGCAGAATAGCTTAAACTGCTTTTTGTCTCTGTATAGTATATAATCTCAGTTTTGTGGAGAAGTTTTGCCGTCGATATTGAAGATCTCAAAATATTTAAAGATGGGACATGACAAAGATTATTGCTTCAATTCTGCGTTAAGGGCCATCGAAGCTCTAGGTATGAGTTATTTTAACTGACTTCCCCCCCCCCTCCCTTTTTGAATTACACAAGAATGACCTTCACCGGAAAAAAAAACCACATTGGATCTAGAGTCCAGACTCATGAAAACATTGACAAGAAATAGGACTCTTGATTCAATCAGATTTAAGCTTAAATCAAAAGGAAATCCACTCGAATTAAGAGGCTTGGTTCTTGATTTAAGCTTAAATCTGATTGAATCAAGAGTATTTTTTCTTATCGATGTTTTTAAGAGTCTGGACTCTAGATCCAATGTGTTTTTTTCCAGTGTTACCTCTACCCCCTCCAATTTTTCTGAAAATATCGGAGAGAGCCTGGAAAATAACTAACAATGAGTAAGAAATTATTTAATACCTAAAAAAACTGCTCTAATTTTTCAAAGAGAGAGAAAGAAAAAATCTTCAATGCAAAATATGTGTCAGCATAGACGATTCACGTTTTCTGGGAAAGATTTCAATAAACGTTAGTGAATACTTGCATGAAGGATGAGTTATCATTTTTTGAACTGGCAATAATGCGGACTAGTTAGAGCTGGCTGCTGTGGTCAAGTGCCGTTTAGCGAGGCCAGACCGTGGAGTATTGTTAAGGAGGAGCAGCGCACAGTGTTTCCAGTATCCATCGTTTCGTTAGGAGGAAAACAAGAAAAGAAAATGGGTCTCTCGTTGTGATTCATAAGGACGTATTTGAAGACTTATCTTTAACAATAGCGGATGTCGAGTTTTCACATTGTGAGAAAATCGCGTTTGAAATTTTTAAAGCTTTGCACTTTTCCGCCCGTAGAACCGAGAGAATTCTTATAAAGATTTTCATGAAGAGCAACTCTTTCGGTAAAAAACACACGTTTTACGACGTATGTAAGTGAAAAATTGAAGGAGTAACAGCGATTTGAAAAAAATGTGACATCCGCTATTCTTACTGCAAACACTTTTTTATGCATGAAACAAAGTTTTCATGAAGGGCAAGGCTAGTGAAACGATTGAAATGAACCAAAAGTATAACAATGGCGAGTCATTTAACAAAATTGAACAAGAAACTAAACCGTTTGTAACTGTTACAACAAAAACAAGGAACAAATTCTAAAATCAGTTAAAAATTCAAAAATTCTGGCGAGACGGTCCCGATACGTATAATTTGAGTGTCAGCTACAGTCCATGGCCGGTGGGTGGGCAGTTATCGCAAGTGGGTTCGAATCTCCACAGTGTCCTGCCGCGCCAGCCGGGGAAAACAGTGGATTCTCACATCCGCTGTTTTTACAAATAACATGTTTTTCAGTTCATATCTCGCCGAAAAATTGTGCTGGAAGTCTGAAACTTTGCACAGGCATTCTTGGAGGCTCTAGATTTCGAAAAAAGCGTTTGCCCTAAAAATGGCGGATGTCAGCGACCGCCATTGTTACATATATGTCCTCATTTATGAAAAATGTGTCAGTCACCAAGATTAGCTCCAAAAAAAAAATTTTTTGGATTAATTATTACTCTGCGTACTAGAAACACGTCGCACAAACATTTGAACGTTACCAATTTTTCTTAGTTAAAATACTAAGTTTCACGAAAACTCGTGAATATTTTTTTCTAAATTTTTTAGAAAATTGTATTTGCAATTTTATCTGAAGGGATCATTTTTTCCCTCTATGTTTATTATTTTATTTGAATACTGGGAGGATACGCCCCCCGACCGCTTTGCGGCCTGACTCCCCGAAGCACTCCGCGCCTTACACGGAAAAATTAAATTGTTAATTTAACAATTTCGTAGTTTAAAAAAGTGACTGACATGTGCTAATGTAGATTTTACAGCAAAAAAATTCTAATTTAACCACCCCCGTGGTTAAACTAGTTTTACACTTTTGTAAAATTTACATTTGAATAAATATGTCAGTCACTTATTTTAACTACAAAAATTGTTAAATCAGCAATCCATTTTTTCCCGTGTAGGCGTCCAGCGTTACGCGTTATGATTTCATATCATATAGAGTAGGATATTGAAGGACATGTGGCAACGTTCGAGGGCTGTTACGGCGTTCTCTCTCAAAGCGGTAGAATTGGTGACGTGTCGTTGTTTCCCGGACGAAGGAGCATATCTCCATTCCAAGGTTGCCAAATGTAATGCTCAGTTCCTATTTCCACACGAAAAATAATGCGCAATATCCAGCAAAAATTTCGTTGATTTTTGCCATATTCCATCGAAAAACCCACGAAAATGTCGAAGAAAGAATTCCCAACGTTTCCCGGAAAAATTAGAAAATTTTTCAGAACGGTCCAGCTGCTGAGGTTTGGATCACATATCTGAAATTTCAGTTCTTACATCTGAAACTTTAGTTCTTACATCCGAAGCACTTTAGTTTTCACATCCGAAAAACTTCGGTTCTCACATCTAAAGTACTTCAGATGTAAGAACTGAAGTTTCAGATGTGTGATCCGAACCTCGACAGCTAGACCTAAAGTGTTCAGATGCTCAATCCGAAAACTTCAGAGATCCATATGACCTAAACTTCGGGTCCCACGCACGAGGTTTTTTTCTCCGTGAATGAGCCGTTGGAAGGACGCAGTCTCGGATTGAAAATAAATCTGATCCTCCGCAAAAAGTCGTACGAACGAACTTCCAGATATTATCTGCTGATTCATGAGTTTCGCGAATGGACGGTCTTTGTTTATTGTGGCCTGATTGTTTGGGAATCGGACGATTGAAATTATGATCGAAGCGCGAATGTCTGAAAAGTGTTCTACATTCTGCAGCCGATCAAGCTTTATCTGTTGATTTTTTTGTCATGACTTTTGCGCGTATTTTAACTATTCCGCTGATACTACGCGTGGCTCGAAAAAATAATCGCTCGAACGGTTCCCAAGTCAATTGAAACTCTACAGGGTGTCCCAGGATTAAGTACGAATATTGAAGCAGTGGCGAGGCGTGACTTTAATCGATTATTGATGTATTCCTATTTGAAGCTATGGTAAAGAATCTATTATTAAGGCGTTCGCTGCGAACACCCTGTTCATCGATCCTTTTCCATGGGCTTAAATGACAGAGCAATCGATTTATCGCAAAGCACGCCACGCCACTGTATTGAAGGAGTCGATTCCTTGGGTCAAAGAAGACTTTTTGGTGGTATGACTTTTTTTTGCAGAAAACGCTTTCCCTGGGGCCACCCTCCACCCCCTTCGCGCCCACCCGCGCTCCATTCAGTCCCTATTATCTCGAAAACGATGAGTCATAGCGAAAAAATGCAATCATGTCGATATTTTTCCACGATGAATCTAGTGATGCCGTCAAAAATCAATTGTTGTCGCTGGAAACATTACTTTTGACCACTTATACGTGCCCCCCCCCCTCAAACCCCCTCAAAATGCGTTTTCCCCTTTTTGGAGGTCAAAAATGAAACAAACGCTAGAAATTACCCTCATTTATCAATTTTGATTAATATTGGTTGATAAACATTGTCACAGTGTTAGAGAGACGATTTTTCCCTCCAACTTTGGGGAGCCGTGGCCCCTAGGGAAAGCGTTTTTGGAAAAAAAAGTAAAACCACAAAAACGTGTTTTTTTTACCCAAAGAATCGACTCTTTCAATATTCGTACTTAAATGGGGAAAAAGCTACTGTGAATATGAGCAGGATAAGCATAAATTATCGATATTGGTGGCAAAATTTCAAAAAAATAAAATTTCTGGGTTGGCCCTCAGGCAGGCCCCTGTAAAGATCCGCAGAAAGAGGGGCTGCCGAATTTCAGCGCTGTTCAGGGCTCCGCGAGTCAAATGGAAAATCCTCTCTTGCAGAAAGTCTAATCTGCCGTGCTAAGGAAGAACGCCGTATGAACATTCGATAGTTGCCAAATTTCTTTGGATAAAATGTTTATTTTTTAGGATAATTATGAATAATTTTCCTTAAAATTTTCAGACACTTTAGATCAAATTACGAACAAAATTATCCGAGAAATTGGCAGGAAAATATTCAAAAATTTTCCTGAAAATGAGTGATTTGCCAGAGGAAATTTGGGAACGCCCGAAGGCTCATACGGCTTTTTTCCTTAGCACGGTAGTAATTCCATCAATACGTGGCAGAAATCTAGGAAACCTGAGGAACGGGAGAGAACCTATAAAAAGACCTAATAATATTCGCGAGCCCGGCCCAAGGTCACTCGACGACTCCGCATCGCGCGTTCGCAGTTTCGCAGCCTCTTGTCTGATGCGATTGTGAAGATAGGAACTGCAGGAGTTTAGTCACAATGTCACGTGCGAGCGCGTATGCACTGTCGCGGTTTCGCGGCCGCCGTGCACATTGCACCCGCATAAACGCATTCGTATCTCGAGTCTCTCATCTCAACGACACGCGGGCCGCCGGCATGTCAGTGGGCAGAGGTTTTATGGCCCGGCGAGGTCGCATCGTCATCATAATGCAATTCTCACCATCAGCAGCATGTCCAGTTTGTGCATCATGTTGCCAGATTCTATGGAGGGTGCTCGCAGTCAGAAGAAAGTCAGGGGCCGAATTTTGTCGGCCTTTTCCAGAGACAAGAGACCCTCCACTAGTATCTTGGCCATGGTGGGAGCTTTTACTTTCGGGACTTCAGCATTCTACTGTTGACTTACCTACATGGTTGATGTTTAACAACGTGTTGGCAGTTTCGTTTCGCAAACAAGCCGAAAATGGCCGAAGTTTAGGAAACTTGTTTGGCTCATGACGTCACCCGAAGCTCATCATCGACCATGTAGGTAGGTCAACAGCCGAAATTAGGGTGATGACTGTTGCTCCCTTGTAATTGTCCAGAAGGAACTGTTGAATCCCTGAAAGTAAAAGCTTCCACCTGTCGCCAAGAGGCCAGTGGAGGGTCTCTTGTCTCTAGCCTTTTCACACGGAGTACAACATCCATCGATGAGTTCAAACCGCACCACCGGCCAATCAGAAGCTATAAGCCGGACTTGAGTGCGGTAAAGGCCCGTCCTTAGTATATTTAATTACGGTGGAAGGACCGACAAAATTCGGCCCCAGGGTGTATAGGTATAGTACCTTCATAGGGAGGGTATGACCATTGAGTCTCATGCCGACCCTTAGAACCAAATAAAAATGGCGGCTAGAGTACCTACACAGGGTGGAGGGGTGCAGAACATGTGGTCAAGCCCCGAAAATGTGAAAGGGGGGAACATTTTGAGGGGCTAAAAATCGAAAATCAAAGGGAAACAGAAGAAAAACGTCGTCTTTGTTTAGATTGGTGGGAAATTTTGTGGGAAAATGATGAGAGAAATTTGGGAAGCCGGCTGGCAGGCGCGTGAAAATGTTGAAGCTTATTGGAAGATTCTGCAGCTCTGTATAGGGTGACCCAGGATTAAGTAAGAAAATTGAAGGAGTCTATTCGAAGGATCAAAAAAAAAAAGACTTTTTGTCAGGGAAGTGTCAGTAAATTATTTTTTTCGTCCGTCACGGAATCATGAAATTTCCCCGGTTTTTTAAGCCGTTTTTGTCAGGGTAACCAGGGAAATGTCAGGGATTTGTTTTTAAAAAAAAATTGCTAGACATCCTGCTGTGAAAACGATAAGATTCCGTTTTCCGGATGTTGAACAGCGATGCTCGAATGCACCGCATCGGTCAGTGACGCACTGACGCAAACGGCCGGCGCGCGGCGCGTCGCACCGTGGATCGAGTCAATAGAAGAGGTCGGACAAAATTTGGAAGCTTTATAACTTCGTTTATACAAAATGTTGGTGTTCTAACGGTGGTCCCATTGGTTTCCTCATGAAAATTATTCAGAAGGCACCCCTTGAAATTGAAAATGTGACAAAATAAACATCAAAATTTGCAGTTTCAGTCAAAAATTTCTTGTGCGACCTCTCCCATTGACTCGGTCCACTGTGCGTCGCCCGCCAGAGGAAGGACCCACGGCTATAGGTCACAACCACCGAGTGAAATGAGAATGAGCCGGTAGAAAGAGAGGAGAAAAAGCCAAAGGTAGAAAGCTAACCTAAGCTATGCTTCCGTGGATTACTTAGATGATTATTTTACTCATTAGAGGTCATTGCAACGGCCGCTCACGGCGCCTCGAATCCTACTTCTGCCGCCGCGCCACGCCGGAATGAGACCATTACACCAAAGCGATCCGCGCCGGAACAGCGAAAGCCGTCCTTCCTCGCATCATGCAAAGCAGGTTAGCAGAGATAAGTAGGATGAGGGAGGCCCACAGCTCCTGCCGTCATAGGAAAGACCAAAGAGAGCAGCACTGCGGTGCTGAGGAGGAACGCCGTATGAGCCTTCAGACGTTGCCAACAGGGTGTCTAGCATCAGGAAATACCGTAAAATATCAGGAATTTTGGAAAAATTGGACGTTTTATTAGGAATTTTTCTTACGCAAATCTCCTCAGCGGAGAAAATCTTACTGCTTTTTGCCTACCATGCCAGGAGTCGAAAAAAATCAGGAAAATATCAGGAATTTTTTATAAAATGTCAGGAAAAATCAGTAAAATGTCAGGATTTCTCAAAATTAAAAAATATTAGACTTCCAGGCCAAGTTTCCTTCGATATAAACCAAATTTACCGTGAAAATTGTCAATATTTTTTCCCATCATTTTCAGACGATTTCGTACGTAATATAATCGAAAATATCTGAAAATTTCAAGGGAAATTATGCATGAATGTCGTCAAATGTCCATGTTTTATTATGGGACTTTTGGCAACTCTCGAATGTTCATACGGCGTTCTTCCTTAGCACGGCAGGGTAAGTGTCAAATGTGCGAAATCGAGTCTCCTTCAAAATTCGTATAATTTCTTTTAAATAAAATTACTGAAATAGCTAAAACAGCGAAATTCACCCTTGTATTAAAACGAGACATAAGAGAAAGACGTAAGTGCACAAAAAATGGCGCAGTTTCAGGCAAGACAGCAGTAAGTGACATTATTCCTCCAGAGAGCCAATGAAAACAGTGCGCTTTCAAGTAAAGTGTCGCCCTCTTCTGCCAATTTCTAACCTGAAAATGGGTCTGTTGCTTGTCCAAGACGCAACTACGAAAGCACTTACGGCTGTCTTGCCGAACAATATCCTAGCACGAAAATGAAAAAGCCTTTTTATGTAATTGAAATTATATCAATCGATTTTTAATCATCCAGACGATTCCAAGGCGAGTCTCCCGGATGATCAGTGGCAATGTGACAAAGAACGGAGGCTTCTTTCAATAAAATTTTTCGGTGAAACGCTTCTAAGCCCGTTCTCTCAAAACTTCATTTTTGCTTTTACTGTTCTCATCGCTATCACGGCAGAGCAGAGAGAGCTGTAACACTCAAATCTCCAAAATCGAGTTGCTTTCAAAGTTCGCTTCATGTCTCTCAAATGAAATCTCCGTAACAGCTGAAACAGCAAAATTCCTCATATTTGTTTTTAAACAAGAGCTATGAAAAATCGCCATGTGCGCAAAAATGGGCCAGTTGCGCTGATCACAGACTCGATTTTCGTAATCAGCGCTGAAAGTCAACTAGCAGTCAATTCGTAACTTTCTGGTAAACCAGCCGGTGTTGCACTGAGAAAAATGTTTCTGTTGAATGGACTACATTTTGCAAAAAGGAACCACTATTTCTGGCCCATTTTAGAAACAACATAAATTCCATTGGTTCCCCCATGCAGGGATGTGCTTTTGAGTGAGAGCCAGAGAGAGGGGCTCCTTAATGCAAAATGTAATCCAAATATGCTGCGATGAGAATCCTCATTGAATGGGTCGGTTGCGCTGATCGTAGAATCTCGTTTTGATGCTTGATTCTTGAAGATCAGCCAAAAATAATAAGATCTGTCTCTTGGCACTGAGAAGGAAAATCACGGTAGTTTTTAAGAATCGCCGTCGAGTAGTTTTTCATTTAAAGAATAAAGTCTGACAGGAAGTCCCCGCCCTCGCAAATCGAGATACGTAATTGCGGACTTACACCGTCGATGCACGCTGTTTGGTCGGAAAGGTCCTCATATTATACTGCTATACTATACGCGTATGTGCTGTTTAGGTGGAGAGGTCCTCAACTGAGCCAGGAATCGTGGTTCCTTATTGTAGAATGTAATCCAACTTTAAGTTTTTGAACAGATATCTATTTGCGCTCTCAAGTAGATTTGTTGCGTATGCCCATTTCCGCTTTTAATTTTCGTTCATTTTTCAAGTCAAAACTTTCATTTGATCTTCGCTCTCAGTTGATCTCCAAACTTCTCCTTCGTGATTCATATTCCACGTTCGATTATGTAGAGAAAACAAGTGACGTTATTGTCTCGTTCTGATCGCGCTCTCTGATATCGCACCGTGTTCTTCCATCAGCAGGGCTGCAAGGAAACCCTTTCAAGTTTTCCGAAGAGGGTGGGAGGGTAGGCTCCTTTTCTCACCCCCCTCCTCCTCCCCTTTCAACTCAACACAAGGAGGAAGTTCTTGAAGGAAGGATCTCTGAAGTTTTCGGTTTGAGCATCCGAACACTTATGGTCCAGCTGCTGAGGTTTGGATCACACATCTGAAACTTCAGTTCTTACATCTGAAGCACTTCGGTTTTCACATCCGAAAAACTTCGGTTCTCACATCTGAAGTACTTCAGATGTAAGAACTGAAGTTTCAGATGTGTGATCCGAACCTCGACAGCTAGACCTAAAATGTTCAGATGCTCAATCTGAAAACTTCAGAGATCCATATGACCTAAACTTCGGGTCCCACGCACGAGGTTTTTTCTCCGTCTACAAGTATAAATTTTATCGGGGTGAATTCGGCATCACTGGAATGCTGATACGGCGTTTTTGCCCAGGGCGGCCGAGTCGGGAAAGCGAGGTCTCGGAAATCTGTCGCGTCGTGGATTTTTNGAGGCCTCGCTACCGATGGCGCGGTGGCCGTCGTCGCTGCAGAGATTCGATCGATCCGCTACCGCGGCGATGGCGATGTGGAATCGCGTGACTCGCACCGTCTTGCTCTTGGTTCCGTCGAAAAAACAAGACCCCCTTCACCTTCCCTTCACGCTCGCCGCCGAGTTTCGATGGGGGCTGCGGATCCAGAGCAAGGCATGATTTTTTTTTTGCCATGAAAGTGTCTAGGTTCTTCACTCCGCAGTCAAGAATATTTGCTTTTTATTCATCATCACCATAGATTCGCTTCTTCTATTTCCTCTTTTTATTCTTCACCTTCGTCTTCCTCTCTGTTTCCTGCCTCCTTTTTCTCCGTCTTCGCCTTTCACTCGTTTTCTTCTCTCCTTCCTCTTTCCTTTCCCTCTCTGCTCATCTTTCTTTCCTCCTTTTCCTCCGCACCTTCCTCCTTTTCTCCTGCTACCTCCCCATCACCCCTCTACCACCCCCCTTTAACCTGTTTTTCCTCCTCTCTCTCCTTCTGTCTCCTCCGTGTCCTCCTCTTCGTCTCCCTTTACCCATTTTCTTTACCTCTTCTTCTTTCCTCCTTCCGTTTTCCTCTTCTTCATCTTCTTTTTTCTCTACTTTTACTCAGCTTCATCTTCCTTCCCCTCTTTGCCTCTCTTCTCCATCTCACCTCTTTTCTCCCTCTCCTCTCATCTGCATTCTTCTTCATCAGTTTCCTGTCTCTTTCCCCTACAATCTTCTCCCTCCTTTTCCTTCTTCCTCATCCCCTTTTCGTTCGTCCTGCTCGCCTCCCTGCTCTCTTTCTCTTCTTCCTCATCCTCTTTTCGTTCGTCCTACTCGCCTCCCCGCTCTCTTTCTCTCTCTCTTCCTTATATTTTCCTTCCTCCTCCCTTCCTTTTATTTGAATTTTGTTGTTTTGTTTTCTCTCTTCTTTTTCTTCTTCTTCTTCACCTTCTTCTCCCCCTCCTTCCTATTCCTTCTCCTTCTTCTTCTTCGTCGTCGTCTATTTCCTCCTATTATTCTTTTTCTTAATCTCCTTTTCCTCTAACCTTCATTTTTCTTCTACTTCAGAATACTTTAGTATGAGTGTCCTTAAATTAATGGTACTTTTTTCATTTGTTCGCAGATTGAGTGCTCATTTTCTAAGGACGAAAAATTTTTTTCACGTTTCGGCCATTTTCGTTTTTGCCATCCTCTGCCTGTTGACATTTATCTACAGCAACCAGTCTGTTCGAAATTCAACGACGCAAACTCTGAAATTCATCCCTTCGGCGTATGAAAGGCCTCTCTCTCAACGCGCTAAAGTAAGTAGTGTCAACCGCCCCCCCCTTTTTTTGTCCTGTCCACGGTATTTTACGTTGTTTCTCCAACAAACGAGATTCAATCGTTCAGTCTTGAAGAATCATTTATCTTAGGAAACGGTATCATCCAGTGGTAGGTATGTACCGTCAAAGATCATCTCAACGCCAAAAATTTGTTGATTGATGCCAGGTTGATTTTCAGCGCTGATTCCGACCATTACCTCCGTTTCGCTGGATCGGTTTGATTTCCCCCGAAAATCGGAATTTCCCCAAAAATTGAGCCTTTCTCGAGAAAATTCAATTTTCGGGAAAATGTGTTCACGATGGAGAAAAACTAAGGCCATTTTTGGAAACAGCAGCCGAGTACACCCAGACAACTGTGTGTTGCATGCCCATTAAAATTTCCTTTCTTTTCCTAAATATAGGTTTTGCCGGTCAAGTTTTCCTTCCACCCATGTGCCACCGTGTAAGTAAAACTCATTCGATTGTTTTGCGTCGGGAAGGAGGGGATAATTTTTTTTTCTCTGGTATCAAGTGGAGTTAAACTTACTCAATTTCTACTTTTGCCGCTGAAGCCGAAAAGGACCTTCCTTTTCTTCCAAAACCTATGAAAAATTTTGAAAACTCCATTTTTCAAAAACATAGTGTTTCAGCTCAGAAACCCCCCTATTTTTGAGAGCTTGAATCTCCGAAGATTTTGGAAGAAAACAGAGGTAATTTTTGGCTTCAGCGGCAAAAATTGAGTGAGAATAACTCCACTTGTCACCCAAGAAATAATTGTTTCTCCTCCGCTCCGACGCAAAATAATCAAATTATGGAGCTTCATACGGTGGTATATTGGCGGAAAAGAGCTCTGAATCTAAAAAACTTTGATGTCAGGAACAGAAATGAAATTTCATCGGGCATGGTTCCTTATGCGATTTGGCTGCTATATCCGAAAGTGACCTTATTTTCCTCCATCGTGCACAAATTTTCCGGAAAATGCACTTTTCTCTGTGAAAACTCGATTTTCTTGGGAAAAATCCAACTGATACAAAAAACATAAGGTCATGTTTGGAATCAGCGCTCAAAATCTCATTGGAATCAGATAACCCATTCTTTGAAAACAGACGTATGTTGACAAGTTTGATCAATGTCAAGAGTGCGAGAAAAAGAAGGGGAGAAAGAAAGAAAAAATCATCTCGTGCGAATACTCACCACATCGGAATTTGATAAATTCTTGAAGCAATTAGATTCGCCTGCATTGAAGGAGGTAGGCAAACATGGTCTCTCTCAGGTCAGAATAGTGGTAGGTATCTGAATATCATCCCTGGGCGGACACTCTTAATGGTAAAGTCGCATTCTTTAAATGCCTTTTTTTGTTGCGTTAACTTGTTTTCTTACTCTTATCATAGACGAATTAACGATGGATTTGTTTCAGATTGAAAATGGAAATACGTCGCATATTTTCGTCAACAGTCGGAACATCAACAGCAACGTCCGAAACAACCAGTACGAGGGTGAGGAAGAAGATTACCCGACTAAGAAGGATTACCGCCAAGAGATCAAGAAAGTTCTACAAGAAACGAGAGAAGATATCCAGGAGGAGTTGTTCGGCTATCACTATCCTCCCGGCATGTAAGTTCATTATCTTATTCTATTATACAGTAAACTCTTGAGAATTCGAAATACCATGGACTGGCGAAAAATTCAAATTATAATAAGGTTTTCAAAGTGGGAGGGTTTGGCTGAAGAAATTCGAATGAAAGAGACTTTAAAGAGATTTGAGGTATTCAGGGTTGCACGGGCTAAGGGAAACTGGAAAAGTCAGGGGTCATCCCATGCTATAGATTGACACGTGGGCTATGTCATTCTTATTCCTCTTTTTTTAAAGGAGGAAGAACTAGAGGAGCTCATAGGGGCGTTTTCTTCCTCAACTCTTTTTAAAAGAAAGATCACGGAAGAAGCATTACTAATCTCTCGGGGGAGGGGGACACTAGGAACCCCAAATGTATAACATTAATGGCAAGTTCATGTTGGATTTCCTTGAAAGCGTTCATAGAAAGAAATTTCTTTTTAAACTCCTATTTCACCAAGAAAGATGAGGCTTGAATGAAATGCACCCTCAAAATTCATTCAAAAAAGAAGGTACAAACTTAATTTCAAGTGAAGAATTTTTTTTTCAAATGAAATGCAGGCCATTGACAAATCAATGTTTGAATCCTTCCATGAGATATTCTCATCATACCAACCAAGTGTTTTGCATTTGCCAACAAAGAACTACCATCTCTCGCCCATGTTAGGAACGACTTAAGTGCTATTAGTTTCCCTGCGCAGATGGGTGATTTTACAGATAAGCCAAAAATGTTAGTCTCTCATCGCAACATCTAGGCCAAATAATATGTTGAATGCATGAATTAGAAAACTAATCCACCGCGTTTTGTTTATGTTGAGCAGGTCAGCTGAGAAGCTGATTCCAGAGAAGGGAGGCAAACCACTGCAGAGTGTTATTATCACTACATGGAGGTCTGGCTCCACTTTTCTTGGAGATGTTTTGCAGAGTGTCCCAGCTACGATGTACCATTACGAGCCTCTTCTAGATTTTGATATTCTTCAAATCAGAGGCGCTCCCATCGCTGGAGTGGCGCTGAAAAGGCTCAAAAAACTGTTAACCTGCAACTACACTGGCCTTGGTAATTTCTTCCTCGCCATCAAATTATTGAATCTTTATAATGCATGCAACTAACAACTCCAAGTTTCCTACCGAACAAGACGAATCTGAAAAAAAAACCTGATTTCCATAGAGGTTTCTGTCATTTTGTCAAATTTTTCATTTTAATTTATATCTTAATAAAGCCTGTCATACTTTTCCACGTCTCTTCTGCTCGTTTAGTACCCCCCAAGTCGGTAGTTTTTCTTGAACTCTCCCATGAATCGATGGTGAAACTGCAAATCTACATATCTGGACCTGCAACACTGAAGATTCTCTGCCTGTTTTCCATTTTCGTTAGATTTTTAATCATCACTTGTGTTAAAAATTTTGTGTGACTCACTTTGTGCGCCCTAGCGCGCCGTAAAAGCGGCTTATACATACACACATAAAAAATTGAAAAGTTTATGTTAAGAGGAGCCAGCCACTGGTAAGGAAGGTGTCCTGAGTCTCTTGGTGGGAGAGAAATTTTTTTGAAAACTCTGAACTGGTGGTCTCCAGTGTTTTTGTATCTTCTACTCTCTTTTCGTCCTTCCACATTCATGTCTCTCTACAGTTTCCAAAGTTTCTACTTTCTCTCACAGGTTTCTTCATCTTTTTCTTTTCAGAGGAGGACTATCTAAGTTATGGACAAGAGCATACTTGGCTGCTTGAGCATAATTTTCGACTATGGAACAAATGTACCGTGAGGCCTTATTTGTGCTGGGAACCCCAATTTTTAAGCCCTTTTTGTAAACTTTTCCCCTTTCAAATTATGAAAGTTGTGCGTGTTAGACTGAGTCTTGTAGAGGAACTTCTAGAGGACAATAAGTAAGTTTTATCTTCTCTTTTGTTCTGAATTAAATGTCATCATGCAGAAATGACGAAAATCCGTTTTCCACTATCTCAAATTTATAATCGAAGTACTTTCAACAAACTCCTAAATGTGCTTATTTTGTTTGGATCAACTTCTTTCCGGTAAGATGGCTGGGAAGTTTATAAAGTTTTTTTTTTTTTTTTTTTTTTTTTTTTTCTTTTTTTTTTCTCAAGTCTTTGATAGGCCATTTATATGAAATCGCATTTCTATGAAACTTCTGCATGATTTGAAAATAATATTCGATGCCCAAACACCCTGGGGGCAAAGGAAATTTCCATCTATTTTTTTCTCACTAAAAACTATCATCTGGTCATAAATTTTATTTTTTCCAAGTAAAATCTTAAGGAAATTGATTTGAAAAAGTGTTACCCTATAATTGATCATTTACTCACTCAAGTCTCTTGTTACTCTCAAAGCTTATTTTACTGTGCTTCTTTCCATCACAGCTTGAATGTGCGTATACTTTTAATGGTGCGTGACCCCAGAGGGACAATGCAATCGAGGCGACATCGAGAGTGGTGTCCAGGCCATCCTGACTGCTGGGACCCCCTTCGGCTTTGTGCTGATCTCGTAGCTGACTATAGTGCTGCCCTTCGGTTGTCAGCAAAATATCCAAAAAGGTTCAAGTGAGTATGTCAGTATTCACCTTCATTTTTAAAAGAGGATCATTAGGTATTTCTGCGTGATGTTTTCATCCTAAATTCTTCAAATACAAAGAAATCAAATGAAAAATTGAGCATTAATAATAATCAGTCAGACAGCATTGCCCAGGATCGGCCTAACTGCATTTTTACATTGCATAAGTTCCTCTCTAGTTTTATTTTTTTAACAGAGAACCGAATAATCAAATGCCTTGAAACTTTCTGTACATTTTCCCTGATGTGGCGTGTAAAGAACATAAACTCAAAATTTTAAGTAAAAATGTTTATTACTTTTCTGTTGTAAAAATGAAAGGAAATTTGGTAACGTATGTTTTTGTTAGACTGATTCTGATTTAGTCTATTCATTGAAAAAAGGAGGTGTGACAGAAAATCTGTATCATTGCTGACATATTGACGGTGAAATCGCAAAAATGTGTTTCTGGATTGCAATGTCTCAAATTCTGCATTCCTATTTTTTTTAAAAAAAGAGACCAAACCAACTTCATGGCTTAAAATTTTCACAGGGCACTCCTCACAAAGAGAAGAAAAATTACCAAAGCTTTCTAGAGATGGCGTCTGTAAGTTTTCCATGAAGAAAACTAAGTATTTCAGGGAGTCTGCATTGCAGCAAACCAAGATACGCATTTCTGCAGTTTCCCGATCGATATATTGTTTCGGAGTTCCCTTCAATAATATTACCAAGCATTGCATTCATGTAATACAAAAAAGTTTACCTTGTCTTGTTTCGGAAGACTTTTTGTAGGAAGAAAGGTTTATAGTTTGGTCTCTCAAAGGAATTGAGTGTGGCAGTCATACCTACAGTCACTGAACATTTCTGAATTATTTACAAAGAAATTTTACAACCAAAATGTTTTTGTAGTGACCACATAATTTCTTTAATTTCTCAGTTTTTGGCTGACCACCTTCATTACCCCCATATGCTTATAGTTTTTCACAGATTTTCGGAGAGTGAAGATAACATAAGATTTCCATTGCTTATCCTGAAAATAAATACACAATACCAAAACCTCTTAATCCTGAACCTAAGCTAGAATTATGAGACACATCTCTTGTAATTAACAAAATCAGTTGCTCCATACTAGGTAAGCTTTGGGAGATCCGGTGAACTGAACCCAATGCTAAAATATTTTAAAGACTTAGTAAATGAAATCTTGTTCTTTGAAGGCACACTAGGGATGGTGAGGTTAGGTTCCCCCTCTCCTCCTAAAAAAACATAGGCTCTCAATTCTGTTTATGTATTTTGTCATGCTTCTCATGTAATTGTGTATTTATTTAAATTGCAGGGCAATCCGTTATGAAGATTTATCACTGGAGCCGTACAAAATGGTCGAGGAGTTGTTCAATTTTTTTGGTCTGTATCTGCATCCAAAAGTGGTCGAGTTCCTCGACACGCATACCAAGAATAATATTGGCGGTGTCTCGAGTACTTATCGTGACTCGAAATCGGCACCATTCCACTGGCGGACAGATCTTGACCACTCCCAAGTGAAATCCATCCAGAAGGTATGCAAACCCGCTATGCACCTATGGGGGTACGTCCTTGCGCACAACCAAACCCATCAACGTGTGTTCAATCCTATTTTGCCCTCTTTCCAACTTGTGTAAGAAGGGTTTTTTTTTTTTATTTCAATGATTAGAATCTGCAGAAGCAGCCTGTGTTGTTAGGTGTGTAAAAAAACATACAACTCAACTCAATCAACTGTAAGCTGTTTTTAAGTCGCTAAGGACAGTGACACAGGATTGTGACTGAAACAAGTATAACGGAAAAATGGGGAAAGAAGTTACAGTAAGAAAAAAATCCAAACGAGGAAAAAATTAACTTAAGTTATTATGTACCCAATTCAAATTTTTGGAGGGAGTTATCGTTTCCATGTTCAAATTTGCTTGGTCGGCACTCCGCAGTCCACTCTAATTAGATACAATTATGAAAGAAGAATGTAATGTGCAATGAAATATTCTTTCTCTCTATAACTATACCTCCTTGAGCTTCCAAAAAGAAATTATGCCATTTTCTCATTTCTACATGGTATTAATGCTCCTCTTTGACGCAAAAAAATAATCATCCCCTCTCTTAATGATTTCCTTTTCTTTTTTTTTTTTTTCAAGAACATGGGTGATTATTGTTTTTCTCTCCCTTCTGGTTTTTTGCATTTCATGTGACAAAACTCGTGAAGAGCAAAAATGTGGACAAATGAACAAAAATATGACAAATTTTTGTTGTTTTCACTAAAGCTTTTGATCAAATTGATTATGTTTGGTACTGAACAAATCTCTCTGAAGGAAACCCTTCTTAATCAGTTCATTGTTAGTGTAAGCAATTCATTTGTAGGTCAACTTTTCTTTTACTCTTGTTGCAAGTTTTTTTAAACATATCGTACAGGCTTTTTAGTTTTTCAGCAGGATGCCTTCACTGAAGCCTACTTGGAACGTTAGACTCCTTTAGGTCTCTACAATATTACACATCATGATCTAATTTCACTAACAGTGCTTTATGCACCTCTACTTTCACTCTATTTTTGATTAGCAATAGTTCTCTTAAATAAGTAATTTTTATGTGTAATTATTACTTCACGAAGAATCAATTTTCGCATTCTCTCATCGTAGAGTAATGTTATTGAAAGAAATAATTTTTACCCCGCAAGTGTAATGACCTCATCTCAGTTCCTAGATCAATTTTGTTTCCTCATTACAGGGTGCGGTTGAATTAAAAAGAATATTTTATTATGTTATTGACCGATCATGCTGTTTTTTAACTCTACCTCTTAAGTGACACACACATTGCCTTTAAACTTTTCAGTTTTGTAAAGTGCAAACTATTGAACACATTTTGCATATGTTTTAGCATATTTGACTCTTATTTTTCCATCTTTAATGTTTGGATGAAAATGTATATCATCAAATTTTTTGACAAAAGCAATTTCTAAGCTGTTTGTAACATTTCCTTTTGAAACATAATAATTAAAGTTACATGAAATATGCTCGAAGTCTAGGAACTTGTTCAGATACTACAAGCTTATGCATACTTTGTCGTACAGTTTTGATGATTTTTTTTCCCCTTTAGAGTGCAGATGTGTAATTTTCTCCTTTATACTTTGTTTTTCGAACGCTCAACGATCATCCATTGATTGAGTCATAATGAATCTGAATTTTTTCCAACAACTTTGAAGGAAAGCAAACCTTTTTAAGGGTGTCCAAATCTTCTATGAGGAAGCTCACCTTATTTTCATTGCTTTTTTAATTAAAGTTGGCCCAAAATTCTGGCGTTCCCCAAACAGTTAGACAATTGTTTAACTTGAGATATCTTCTCTTTTTCTAACCCCCTTAAGAAGAGAGGTAAGCAAATTTTCAGACTGTGCAGCAACTTTGTATGTTCTCTTGTAAATTGCTATTCAGGGGGAAAAAATTGACCAATTATTACCAGCACATATCAGGAAAAATTTTTAATTTAAAACGATTATTACAAATAATTGCCATTACATGTTATTTTTTGTTAGATTGAAACCTATTAACTCACTGTTCCCCTCCGTTAAAATCCAAAAAGAGGATGGGTTGATTTTTTTTATTCAGTGTACACAATTTTCCAAGGTTGATAAAAGATTTCTCCTTCATTTTACTCTAATCGATTGAGTACATTCTCATATCATACTCGAAATTTGTACAAACGATAATTTATTTATTTCAGTTTATTTATTTCCTATGTTTAGGTGTAAGTGTTAATTTTTCATCGATCCAATATTACATAATCATT
Source organism: Bemisia tabaci (assembly GCF_001854935.1). NCBI lineage: Eukaryota > Metazoa > Arthropoda > Insecta > Hemiptera > Aleyrodidae > Bemisia > Bemisia tabaci. The sequence goes on along the minus strand of NW_017547234.1, from coordinate 1,325,025 downwards.
GACTCTCTTCAAGTCTCTGCTACGGAATAGAAATGCTCTTATTAAGTCTCTCTGTGCAACATCATTTTTCCCCTTCTTCTCTTTTTTTTCTTTTACTCTCAATTATGTAATTAAAGGTAATCTTATCTGTGATCTAAATTACACACATTGTGGGGGAAAATATTGGTGAAGACTCTCCCCTTACTTGTCTGTAATTTTCATGTTTACAGTAGGACATAGGTTATCCAGCTGTATCTTCATCCTCTGAAGGATTTTTTTTCTGCCAAGAAAGTAGCAAGTAAATGTAAGACAGAAAGTATTTTTTATTGAACAAAGATAGAGGAAAGTATTTGAGGAAAAAAAAATTAGTTTCTTAGCAAGACCAGCTCTCAGTTTGAAGATCACTTTAAATCCTCTGTTTGTTTTAAATAAACATATTTTTTGGCATCTATTCAAATTACTTCTATTAGTCAACAGCCCTCATATCTGAACAGAATCCCCCAAGGAACCAAACTCCTACTGTATCCATTGGCCCAGGTGCGACTCTAAGCAATATGGCACATGTTTTCTATTCGAAAATCGTTCACCAAACTTAAATTTTTGTAACCAATGCTAAATAAAAAAATCATTACCCCAGTTTGGTTTGGAGTTAAGTATTCTCGTTTGGCGAATCGTATTCTACATGAAATATTAATGAGGAAACATGTATCAAAATGCTTACATTTTTACCTTGTCAAGTGATCCATTCCCAACCAAAAGACTTTCAGTTCGTTGATTTTTATCAGATTTTGTGAGAAAACCCAAACCTCTAGTCCTAGCAAAAATGTTAAAACTGTCGGTAGAACCTGATAAGCTTCTAGTAGCAATTTTTCTGATCTTTTGATATTTTTAGTCTCTGTAATTGAGTCCTCAAGTGAATGCAATAGGTAAGTTACATATTTAAAAAGATTGAGTCGCAAGTGATTTTTAAAAAAGGCAAAAATTAGATCCTAAGTAGATCCTAAGTAGATCCTAACTAAACCAAACATTTATCTTTATGACACAATTTCAAGATCCCCAACTGTTAATGGGCTACAAGACCTAATCGACGGTGTAAGCCTGTAATCACATATCTCGTTTGCAGTGTCTGAAAATCTCCACCTCTATGTTATTTTTTTAAAAGAGAACAAATTGACATCCTTCCTTGGAGTTTATGCAGAATTTTCTTGGCACCGAGAAGGAAAATCACAGCAGTTTTAAAGAATTGCCGTTGAGTAGTTCTCCGTTTAAAAAATAAAGTATGACAAGAAGTCTGCGCCATCGCAAACCGAGTTATGTGATTGCCAACTTACTCCGCTGTAATGAAATTTATAACTTTAAACTTGTTTTCCTAAAAATCTCAAAAAGGTTTCTTTTCCTTCTCATTCACTAGAGGCCTCAATTTTCCACAAGATTTCTTCTTTTTCAGAGGTCTAAATGCTGAGATATACTTGAATTTTCTACGAACGCCCTGTTTACTTTGCATTAGTGTTAAGATGAAAATCTATTTCAGAAATATCGAAGCCCTTCATTTATGGCCCCTTCTAGAATTTTTATACTCCTCTCTTTGTAAAGAAAATTTTCTGCACGAGATGCCTTATTTTTATTATAACAGACATTCTCTCTCTCTTAAATTAATTTGTGTGCCTTTCAGAGTTTAAGAGTGTTTTGAAGTCATCACCTTACACTCATGTTCTTCAGAATGGTTGTATCAGTTTTCTAATTGAGGTGGCACAAATTTTGTCATTGCACAGTGTAAAAAAAAAGTGGAAGAAAAATCAAGAATATTTCATGACAATAGTTTGTAACTCAAAGAACTTACCAATAACTACCAAAATTTGGTTGATTTGACTTCAGGCAATATAAATTANGGGGGGGGGGGGGTTTGATTGACTGAATCAGATGTAAACGCATTGATAACCATTAAGTATTAATGAAACTGTAATATCCCTTACACACATTGATTTCAGAAAAGTCAAATTCTTTAACTGTGCTCTCCGAGCAATTTTGTTAAGGTAGTATAATTATCTTTGATGCTCACTTCTATACTGTTCATTGAACCATATTTTTGGTGCAAATGTTTCCAAAATAAAGAATGAAGACTCTCAATTACTGACTTCTCTTTTAAGGTTGGTTTCCTTGATGACTTCAAGTGCTCGGAAAAAAACATGAAGTAAGTAGTGAGGCAAGGAACAAAACGTGAACTTTAAGCCAAAGTCAACAACTCTGCGCAGATCATTTTAAAATTGAGGGATTTATCATTTCTTGACACACTCTTTCATCTTTAAGAATTTCAGATCAAAATGAAAGATTTCATCTCCGAATGTTCCCGATGGATAATACGATTCGAACAGTACAAATCCAAAATTACTTTCTGCGCAGCTAACAAAGTATAATTGTAAATTGATATTCACTGTGTTAGGTTGTTTCATATAAATGTTCCATCAAATACTACTTTTCATCCTCATAATTTAAGTAACTTTCATGTATTGCAGCATAGTCAAGTAATGAACTGCTGAAGTACGTAATTTGCCCTCCTTTCAACTACTTCAGTGTGTATTAATAGAAGTTATGTTTTCAGCTTTTTACCGACTGTTTCTAAGATTATCAATGAGCCATTGTAGACCTGTTATGACCGTTAAATTGTACATCCTGTTGATGCAGGATAAAGGGAAAGTTAGTACTGTGTACTTTTAATTTGCTGCAAAATTGGTTAGTTCAAAGCGGCTCACCTCCATATTTTTTGGATTTTCCAGGAGGAATAATTGAAATAGGTGTTTAATTTTTAAGTATTGAGGTTTTTTAGGTCTATTCTTTTATTCTGATCGATTCTATAACTACCGATGATGACAGTTTAAATCACTTAACTCAAAATTTTGGACTTGGAAATAAACTGGGTGAGGTAAATTACGTTCTCTCACCCTCTACATTTTAGTTCCAACCTATTTTTGATTTCGTAGTTTATCTTCCTTTTAATATTAAATTCCTCATTTTAATTTGCTGATAAGTCGTGAATATTAATTCTCAAGAAATATTACAAGAGAATTTTGTTGACAGGAATCAACCTTTTTTTTTAATGACGAACTAGCATTAAAATAAGTTCTCAGTTCTTACTAGAGTGAAATAGATAGCAGTCTAAATTGTAATATTTCTGTATGGATCTTTAAAATGTGCAGTAAAATATGGAGTGTGAATAAGAATCATTTCAAACCATGCTTTAGACCCCTTTGAATGGATTGAAAATTTATGATTTCTGAGAAGGCTTCAGGTCCTTACTCTGTTTAGGTGAGTTGCCTCAGCTTAAGTAGTTCCAAGAGCTCGGTTACAAGTCATGGCTCTTGTCAAAATAATATGGTATAAGTCAGTATGTACAAAAATACCAAGGATTTAACAGTGTATCAACTAGTAGAAAGTTGAAGATAAAAATATCCCGATCAAAAAATTGAAGTTTAAAATTTAAATGATTTTTAACTGGTAGTCATTAATCAATGTTAATGAATCTTTTTTTATGGGTGTAAAAAGTAGTGCAGAAAAAATCATACGTTAATACTATGGCTCGGTACAATTTTAAGCTTTTACATGTTATTTACTCTGACTCAGGATTCATTGATTGGAGTAATACCTGCTCAAGAAATCACTCGATTACATTTTCACTGTGTCTTACCTGCTGTTGAAATTTTCTCAGTTATGTATGTTCTAAATCTCGTTTTTGTTAATGAATACTATGTTCACCTTTAAATTCTGTAAACCCTGCATGGTTCAACTGAAAAAATCAATCAATACTCAGCTTGCATTAGTAATATATTTAACACAGGAATTTTAATGTAAAAGTAACCTGTAAATGCGAGGAAGTAAATCAAGGAAAACGAATTAAGAGGGAGAGAAAAGAAAGAAACTAGTGTGGCAGAGAGAATTTAAGGAGGATGAAGTTTTGAATTACCAATGAGTAACGCTGAGTTGTTGTTGTTCTTCACCATCTTATGTAATGTCGGCCAAATTTTGCTACTTCTATAATATACTTGAGGAATTTTCATCGCAATATATTGATCCAGTCATCAAATTTGTTGATAGTTTTTATCCGAAGTCTCAGATTTTCTCTGCAAAATGCCATTCAGTTGGACGTATTAATGGGAGGGGCGGACTGGCACCATAAAAGTGATCGGGTATACTGGGCTTCCAGTGGTTCAATGAGCCCATTTGAGTTGTTTTAAGCCATGTAATAACCTGTTCAAAATCACCATAAATATCGACCAGCCTACTATTTCCGATTCCAGAATTTTTCCCGGTGTTCTTGCCTGCCTGTCTACTCCTGATTTATGTTACATGAGACTTTGTACTTAAGATTTTATGAAGTACAAACCCTCCCTAGGGCAGCATTCTGAACATGCCTTTATTCATCATAATTCATAATACAAGGAAGGTTTTCCTTCTTTCTTAAAAACTCCTTTGTGTCCTTGTCAAATTTGTTTTATCTGCAGATAATACAGAACAAAAAAAAAAAAAATCAGTTAGCTCGATCTTTTCAAATACATGATGCATATGATTTTCCTTGATAGTATTGCTTTTAGGAAGAAGTTTAATCGGAACTTCTGTTAGGTCTGTTCTTCTAAAATCTTTGATTTGAATGATAGTGATATGTATACAACATCTCTAAAAGTAGATGTTGTAGCAATAGGCAAAGAAATGCCTGATGAATGAGATTATGTCTCCCTGACGAGATGGGATTCCATAGAAAACCTCATTTTTTCTAGGTATCAACGCACCATTAGTGAGAAGCTTTACAGGGAATCTCACCTCTCTAAGAATTCCAGTACAGAAGTTAAATTGTAAAAGATCTTTTCTGTGGCAAGTTAAATTTTAACTGTCAAAATGCTCGAGTCTGCCAAATTCAGCATTATGAAATTGGAATTGCCCCTTTGAATAATTGAAGGAGTTAATTGTATTTCTCTACAGACTTTACTGGTTGTTTCATTGTTGATGGAACATTTTTTTTATATTTTGTTAAAAAATTTTCTATATTTTAGTCAATGTTATTTTTATTTTATAAATAAATTGAATTTAAGCGTTTTTATCACTTCTTCTGCCATCCTTTATCAAAGTGTAGGTAAACCCTTTTTTTGAAAATTTAAATGTAGTATTTTTTGAACTAAAAATGCAAATCTAGAAGAACATTAAGCCTTACCCACACTCTTAATAGACGATTATTATATTAAGCCATTTTAAAAGAAACGAAAACGAAACGAACATATTAAATACGATACTCTCACGTGACTACAAAATTAGTTAAGATGATAAAACTAAGATTTACCCACATACAGTGCAAGCATCTTTGTTTAAAAAAAAAATTCTGAATGATTCGTCTTTTAAAATCCTAAACTGGTAATCAAAAAGAATTCGAAAAAATGTTTACAATAGTATTGTTTTTCTAATGTTTTATTTAAATAGCAAAAAAGAAATGAGGGACAAGAAAAGAAACAGAAATAGAAAAATCACAAGCGCCAATAGAGTATCACAAACCCTGAATTTTACATTTGTATTACCCTTCCTTCTCTCATTGTTGACGAAATGGGTGAGAGAATAAAATTTCAAATCTCTAAAGTTAATTTGTATTGTGATAGTTTCAATTCATTTGCACCATTTTACACTGGTCCTGTGGAGATTGGGTAGCCCTCAATTGGCGCTGGCGATGTTTGCCCCAATACATTATTTGAGTTTAACAACGCATTACAATAGTTTAACAGAGAGTAACATCAAACATATAACCAAGAAACAAGAAGGTATAAGAACTTTTTTAAAGATATATAAATCTCTTCAGCCAATTCGCCAACAATTATAAGAAAAGAGAAAAAATAAGCCAAAGGCTTAAATAAATAAAAATATTTCAACAGATGAGAAACAAATATCAAACAAAAAGGTTCCTCTTTTTTGTCTCTTAAACAAAAGTGACAACTCAAAAATTTGCAACATTCTACTTCGTCAATTTAAAAATATTAAATCAGTAATCTGATAGACAAAGACTTGAAAACAAAAACAACGAAGAACAAAAAGGCTAATGAAGAATTGGCAATATTTTTGGCCTTTAAGGAAAATTACTTTGAGATGTGATAAACATTTACAACTGATCGGTAAGCTTATTGAGAATCATCACCAAAAATGTTCCTTCTTAGGACCATATTCAAGAAAGTTAACACTCCGAAATTTGCGAGACAAAAATGTGGGTTTTCCCATCAATAGTTAATGAGGTTAAGACAATTATTCGATTAACAATGATAGAATCTTCTAATTACCTAGATTGACCAGAACCGAGTCAATTCGAATCAATAAAAATCATAGATGATCAAAAATAGTCGTAACTACACCCAAACTGACAAAAAATACATTTTCATAGGATTACCTGAATCTTACCTCGATTATCTTATCTTTTCTTTATATCTTTCTAACTTGTTTTGCAATTTTTCTAGAATTCCGGCTTAAGCTGGGAGTTTTACTTCAAAATGGAGATTGCGATGCAAAGAAATGTGGCTATAACACTGCCATCTTGACTTAAAAACGCCTCTATTCAAATAGAAAAATAAATTCACAAGCACCGTGATAAGATTCTATCGCGTTTGCTAAATGACTTTTTTATGTTTGAGGAAAACTGAGCAGAATTATACAAAAATAAAAACAAGTTTGAGTCATTTAATTTCACCCTTACTTACGTTACATTAAATTAAACCTTCAATTAATTATTGTCTAAATTAGTTCTGAGAAGTTTGCAGATCGGTCCTGCATCCTCTTTTCAGTTTTCAGTACAAAAAAAAAAAATCAGCCTGCTGATCGGCTGCCAAAATGTTAGTCAAAATCGCTGAAACTTCAATTACTATTTTCAGCGTTGCATTGATTCAAAACAGTGTTCTTAAAGTTTTATTCAAACTACACCTTTCACGCCAAAAATTATTTTTAGGACTACTTTTCTTAGCCTTCCTCTCCTATGTCTGTTGAATTCAACTTACACAAGCGAATGAGCCCACACTAAAGAGACATGAATGAGCCCCCCTTTTACAGAAAAAATCTTTAGAATGCATCAGTCATTGGTTTTTTGCAGAATTTTTTTATTCATATTTCCAGGTAAAAATAGTTATTTTCTTTCTTTTGAATTGTAATTATTTGTCTAGACTGAAACCATGGAGAAACAAGTTGCAATTTTTTATAAAAAAATATATCTGACTAGCTAAATCAACTACTACAGGTACTTTCGATAAAAAGAAGTACAGAACAAAAAACACATTACAATTAATAATAGCTTCCGACAGCCGTCGGGACAAGGAAAGAAAGATTAATTTCCTCAAAAGAAGATTAAACGGAGCGAAACAAAACTTCGGCATGAAATTGACCTGCTTTGAGGTCGTGAATTCCTGATCACTTCCATTAGAGACCTCCTTTTAGTTTAGAATTCTCAGATTTGAAAGAACACACTGCATGCCTACGCAAATTTTGAACGTTCAAGGTTGAAAAGCCCTTACAAAAGGAGAAAATTGTTTCAAAGAAGAAATTTCCTTCCGAATTAGAAGTGAAAAAAATGTTCCCAACTTACTAAACAAAGCAAAATAAAAGGGGAATGCTTGAAGTCTCTTGGAGATTATCACAAAATCTATGAAAAAATATTGTATTTCAAAATAGAAATGGGTTATGACTCTCGTACCGTTTATGAAATTCATTAGTCCTCTACTTGGAGGTTTTTTCAAATGAGGAAAAGTCCTCTATTTCATGAAATAAATGTCGTAATGATCATTAATTGAGAACTGTAAGATTTTGGATCTGTTAAAACCCTTAAAAATGAAATATTGAGCGCAACAACACCACAATTCAAGCACTACATTTCTTCAGTCATAAATTACTATGTATAACATGAGCACCGCTACTTGCTAATCAAACAAGTGAGGAACAAACCCTTTTTCAAAGCAATAAAAGTAAACTTAAGCAAAAGAAACAAATTGATAAAATGGCCATAATGACCACTATTGCAATGAAATTATTTCAACAATTAGCACCCTCCGTATATAATTTTTACAAGAAATCTGCTACATAATTGCAAAAAAAGCATCTTCATGTTTCATGAGAATGTGTCTTATTTCTTTAAACAGACTTTTTCTAAAGACTAATACTTCATATATCTAGTAATACTTCTTTGGGTGTTTTGAGGATCTAACGATCTTCAAAAGAGGAAAGAATTTCTTTTTTGTACAACCTGATTACACCAGGTTAACACACAATTTTTTTGGAGATCAAGAATGAGACCTTGGAGAGAGATCTCCTCTAAACAGTTTGAATGTACGATATTACGCGGTTTCCTCCTCAATTTCTACATCAGAAAATGGTTTATCTTCCATACTCAGAATAATTACTGCCTCTATTTGTTTCTGAAGCCAGACAAGAGTCGAGTTGTCATCGCAAGGGATAATGATTTCGTTGCTGGATGCATATGGTAGATTTTGATCCTGTCAAACAAAGAGAAAAATGAAAATAATGGCAAATTGCAATCAATTTAAACTTTTCCACTTAGTGATCACTGTTTCGACCCGAATTTCCAAAGTTAGTGCCGACACACGACTTCATAATAGAGAAAACACACAAATTAATTTTAGATAGAGAGGGTGTATTCACCATCATACTTTCAATTTCGTGTAACACTGAAACCTTTCATGATAGAGCATAACAGCTTGTTAGAGCACAATTTTTCTCCGGGGAAATTTGCTTTTTAGTGCAAAATTCCCTGGAAAGTCAGGAGAATGACTGTGGCAATAGTTCAGGATTGTTGATTGACCCCTCAACGGACAATGAAAGGCCTCCCGATTTTCTGCTTCCTATCTCAGGAGTCGTGAAAATGTAGCTGAGGTTACTTGCAACTTGCAAACTTGGCGCTGCTCAAAGTAAGTGTGACTACATTTTCAATGGGTCTGAACGCAAAAGATACAACCAAATGGAACACTCTTTGCAAGTTAAATCCCACCAAAATCACCCAAAAAAGTCTGAAATCCATTCCTTAGTGCGCAATCTGTTTGATTTGTAACACGTTTTTTCAAGTTTCCCACGTCTGTGGGCGGTTTTTCTCAGTGACCGCAGATCAACTTTGCACAGACAGAGGTGTAAGAAAATCTGACCCGAGTAAACTAGGTAACGATTTCAGCAAATTTTTCTATTATTGGATTTCAATCGTTTTCGACTGTTTGTTTTCTTTTTCCTTTTTATTTTGCGGAAAAGAAGTGGATTTCAGACTTTTTAATGTGCCCGAGGTGATTTTCAAGCGAATTTACCTTAAGAAACGGTATTCAATTGGCTGTATTTCTTGCGTGCAACAGACCCATTATGTATGTGTAAATACACAACAAAACAATGAATATAATAACTTATGAACCACCATATCAACTTCATGAATACATTTCAAACTATTCCACTAAACCAACAGCACACTATGACGTGGTGACCGAGTCATAATTGAGTAGAAACTTACTTTTTCATCCTAAAATGGTAATCATGAAGTGGTAATTTCTTTTTCTTTTTCAACCAAGCCAACACTAAAATTAGGAATAATTGTGAAAGAAAAATGAAAAAATAAAAATACCTGTCTAACTTGGAGGACAAGTTTGTGGTCGTTAACCGTAGGAACTTGCATTATGTCATCAATCCTGATGAGCCAGTCGATTTCCCAAGTACCCCATTGTCGAGGTTTTTGGAGCAGAAAAATATGTCTGAAGGAAAAAAGAGATTAACCAGAATCAGTTAAATTGGTGATTCTTCAATCTTAAAGAGAATGGATGCTGAAGCATTTATAAAACAATAAAATTTTCACTTAGGCTGTGTACGGCAACATAAGCACCAATATCAGGACAAGTCATGACAATGAATAAAATCCCTATGAAGTGCGATGTATCTTTGAAACTAATTCAAGTTGACTATTTTTAAGCCTGGTTTTAACCACATACTAATAATGTGAGACAAAATGAAAAATTTGGGGAGTCAAATTCCTACTTGGTAGGACTGATTGCGTCTCAAATTGTGTGAATTCCTTCTGACTACACATTTTTTGTTGGAATCGATCATTCACTTTATTTAAAAGGTACAACAGTCAAAAGTTTTGAATTTTGAGCTCTGGCGCAGAAGTGATACAAAGCTATAGTGCGGATTCAACCAGATGGTTTACGTCAACGAATAAATATAACTTGCTTGTCAAAAAAGAGGGACATTTTTATTGTAAGGAAATGACTTAGAGATTGTGAATGATATTTTTACTAAAAATCAAGTCGATAAGAATGTCTGTGTGAACTTAGATTTAGGTGGTTTACTTACTGCAGAGTGATTAACAGACAAATTTTTCCTGATGATTGCAGCGGAGCATGTCCCCAGTAATGGTCTGTATTTATGTAGTGGCCTTTGCTTAAGGAGTGCAGCAGCATCGTCCCAGTAGATTCAAACAGAGAAAATGGACGAACGCCCTGAAAAACGACAAATGAGTGAGAACTATTCACAATGTTGAATTACAAAATTTCATTTTACATAGGTGCTACAACTTTGATTTTACAGATGAATGATTTTTAAATAATAGCCAAGTATTTCATTAAACGTGCATGTAGAAGATCTAATGTCTCACATGAAAAGTCTAAAAGTTTTTGAACTCGAAATCAACTTTCATTTTTACTTTCTCAAAATCTGACACAAGAAAAAATTACAGCTTTTATAAACACGTCATAGTAGCTGACGTCGTAAAAGTTAACTGTATAATAAAGTTTTAAGGGGCAAGAAATGGATTACTTACAAAATAAGGATTGATATGTCTTGGCAGCCTGGATCGAAGAATAATTTCCTCACCCATCTCAGCAGCTCTAGATAGAAAAGTAAAAAGAGAGAAGAAATAGTTATGCATTTCATGACAATATTTTATTGTCCAGGTTTTCTTTGTGTTTTTGAAATTTGGACGCACTGAGCGCCTACAACATATGATTAAAAAATTTCCCCAAAATGTCAGAAAATGCCTCATAAGGCAAGAAAAAAGGTGCCTAGAAAAACTGCCCGAGACAAATAGTTCTCAGTCTTTACTATAGAATCTGAATCTGTAGTCGAAACATATCCTTCCTATTTAAAAATCACAAGAAACTGGAGAGTAGCACCCCCCTTACCCTGAGAAAACCTCTCAAGAGGGGGGTGGGGGAACTAAAAATATTTTTTTTGGATTCCTTAAGGTCAATTTACCCCATGACAATTCGAACCCTAAAACTCAGTTTTGGTCAGTCCTCAAGACACACATAGTGAACAGCCGCTGGTGTGTATGACTAAATTTTTTGTTTTTGTAAATCAGGAATTCTTCCCCGTCAACAATCACATTCACACATCGTGAAAATTTAAGACCTGTAAACAGGTACATCTCAGCACTTCTATGTCTTCAAGTTTTTTCAACAAGAGAGGATTCATGATGGGTGTAAATATATTTAGCTGAAAAGAAAAAAGGAAATAAGGGTATCTCACCTTCTTATGCTATTTTTGGACATTTCTACAACATCTCCTACTTGGACTGATGGTTGGCTGAGCAAAGTAAAAAGTCCTTTACCTGCACCCCGAAAGAAATTGTCTATGCCTCCTTGTTGAGTCCCTGGAACAATGATCAAGGCATTTACTCAATATTAGAGATACACTAAAGAGAATAAAAGAGAAAAATGGAGACAAATTGTTAGGCACAAATCATGACTCACATATTTTGGTAGTGACAAAGAACAAGAGGAAGTGGTCGCACAACACAGCACTCCTACAACCTGTGAAATCAAGGTTTTAAATTGATGCGCACCATTTTGTAAATGCTTCCTAAAACCTTAACCTAACTGTTAGCATTCTAAACTGTCATCAAATGGGTGATGAGCGTGGGAAAGCACAGAGTTATACCAATGACAGGGCTCACCTCAAAGTACAGTTATGTCTTGACGTCAGTGGGCGACAGGCAGCAAAGGGCCGAAAGGCAAAATTGCTATGCCAATTCTTCTCTTGCACTACAGCTGATTAAATGAAAGATTTAGGACTTTTCTGAACGGAGGTTTGAGATAAAAGTTAGGGATGCACAGATGTCATGGAGTTGAAGAGAGACTTAAAAATATCTGTTTACTTGGCTTCAGTACAGCCACAGCGGTGAGAGGCAGTGGACTGGAGTGATGATCGGTGGCTCAATTTAGCGACAAGAATCATTAAAAAAGAGAGTTGGGAACATGGAGATAGGAAACCAATGAGTAGATTTATAAGTAATAGGAACCTGGAACTTATTAAAATATTATTTTCAATTGGAACCAAAAAGTTTACTACTTGAAGAGAATTCCCAATTGGTCAATTCTGAGTCCTTCAAACTTTCATGGCATTGGGTAAATGAGTGAAAAAATAGGACCAGGCCATATTTATGAGTTTGCTGGGTTTCTGACTAAATCAGGTTCTGACACAGCGAGGTTGGACTGAAGAGACAAAGAAACGTAGATTATTAAAAACTATGACAGCAAAAAAAAAAAAGCTTACGAAACTTACCGGCACTGTGTTTAACAGTAACTCCTGAAAAACCTAGCATCACTCCCAATTCAAGTGTGTTGTTTGCTGATACGATAAATCCAGGGAGAGTCGATTGTTGTGGAAAGAATACATTTTTCTGGACAAAGAAAGGAAAAAGGGATATTAAAGAAGCTTTAAAAGTTCTTTCTTTATAATGTAAATAAATAATTTATCACAATTTATTTTTATGGTTACCCCTAAATTACCAAACCCATCTACAAAACCAGACAACGTCTGATATTAATAAGTTCAGACAGTGTCTGATTTTGTAGATACTAGTCCACATTAACATATATGCCATATTTTTGCCATTTTGCCATATTAAAATACATTAGACCAATTGACCATAACTGTTTATAATTTTAGAATTTTTTTGTCAAAAATTTTAGAAACTGAAATTTTAGGAACTCTGACTTTGGTCAGAGTTCCCAGGGCAGAGTTTGTGTGGGTTTTCAATAAGAAAAAAGACAATATTCACTGAGTGTACCGATCAAAAAGAACTTCAACTAAGTCTTAAAATGGTTATAAATAATCAAATTCGGATTGCATTCAGGAAATAAAAGTTAAGTTACCTTTTTTGAGTCTTCATTGAAGCTGAGCATGCTTGAATTTGAATCATTGCACGTTGACATGATCAAGGCACTTGCTGTAGAGCAACCAACAATATGACCCATCAAACACTTAGCACTCGTGCAAAGGCCCTCTGATAGCTCATCAACATCTTCCAGCTCTCTCTGCTTTATGGAAAAAGTAAAAAATTACTTCGGTAAAAAAATGAATGTACTTCGACTAAAATAAATAATGACATGAATAAAGGGGGCCAAAAAAAAAGCGAGAAGTAAAAATTTAATATAAGAAGTGAGCTCTGAAAGTTTTCAATAATAGAAAAGGTGAGATAAAAGTGAAGGGAAAAGGAGAAGAAGCAAAACGATGATGAAACTGCAGAAGTGCGTAACTCGATTTGTGACGGTTTTGAGTTAGCCGCACAAACAAGTTGTTGAAGATGTTTTCTATCTGCGATCAAGCGATTATAAAAAGCTATAAAAAGCCTACTTACAGCTTATTTTAAAAAGTTTAACATTCGTTAATTTTGTATATCCTCCTTCCAATTTACCTCCATAAAATTCAAAGATGCTTCCTCCGATGATTGCCTGAAACTACCCGAGTATGGACTGCTTAAAACATCCCACTCCAGAACATTTACATAGAGCTGTTGCATCAGGTAAGTAGAGTAATGTTGTGCTACATTTCTCAGAACTGTGTGAAGATTTTTGCTGATTCCATACTGCTTGAAGCACATAGTCCTGAGAAATAAAAACATAAATTATGCCATAACTTCATTTCAAACTTCATAAATTAGGTGAGGATATTAAAATTAATGGGTAATACTCATTATCACAATATGTAACTTATTGCTTGAAATTAAAAACAGACCTGCACTTCGCTTAAATGATTTCGTTATGTTGACCATTATTTACCTAAGGGGTAAATTCATCGTAACATACAAATGAATTTCTCAACCACTTCAAAGTCTTACTTCTAAATTTTTCATTTTTTTTTTTTTTTTTTTTGCCATGTCACACATTGAACCGCACATTGTAACTATTGATCCAGGCAATGCTTACATTATAATTTTCACCTTAAAGCTTTCAGCGAGCCTCTCCATGTATTTGCTACATTCACAGCACGCGCTTACTTTTGTTACTTTTTGTGTCAATATCTGCCCCAATAGCTTTGTGTCAGCTTTTTGTGTCATATGGTCAGGAATATTTTTGTTTTTTTTTCTGACTAATGAATATTCCCTACCTGAAACGAACAGATTTGATGTCGTTAATGAGCGGGGCTAAAACTTCCAAAACGTAGAACAAAATATCCGCAGCATAGGAAGAATTGGTCAATGCTTGATTGACTGAATTTGTATTGAGGTCACTGCTTGTTTGAGAGTAGCTGACGATGAAATTTAGCGGTGGAATGGCAATCTGCTCAATGATTGTTCGATCAGAGGAGAAATTCTCATCGACATTCTAGAGAGGTGAAATAAAGTAAAATAATCATCAGTAAAATTAAGTGGTATGAGACAAAAATTACATAAGAAAAGCAGAATGAGGAAAAACAGCAAACACTGAGCAGGGTTTTCATGAATGAAAGTGAAATGAGCATGCTTTTTTCGTCATTTCTATTGATTAACTCAAAAAAGGACAGTGCGTAACTTTGTGATTCATCCCAGAGTCACTTTTCAACCCTCTTATTTATTTGTATTCATGCTGAAAGGAATTTTGAGAAAATGAATTAAATCAGAAGGAACTATGTACATAACTCATAACACATTGTACTTCACATAAAATTCTGATGGGGAGACATATGCTGAGGTGCTTGATTTTGTATTCTGTCCTGTAATCTATTTCTTACTTCATTCATTTTCAAACTGAGAAAAATGAGATTCTATCTTGTCTATACCTTGACCACTACAGGCTGATGCATGGCGGCTATATCATGCCGAATTCGAATAGATGGTTTTTCTTCCTTTATCAAAGGCGACAGGAGCAAAAACACAGATGAAATAAAATCACGATCAAGTTGAATCATGAATTCCTGAAATGACGCTCTTAAAAATCTGCAACATAAGAAAAATATATTTCTTAAGTCAACGAACAATGATTCATAAAGTCTTTTTGGATATCTCACTCAAGCTGAAGCTTATCAAATCTGAAGGTATTTTACTCACAGAGAATGAATTTTTGGAACAAATGCAAATAGTGATGCTGTGTAAAGCAGTTTGAAAATTGCAAGATGCTATTTCTCCAAAACAAATACAAAAGATAAAGAAATGTTATACAAAAATAGAAACCTCTGAATTCCCACATAAAGAATAATCTTTACAGTATTAAAACCTTTATGATACAATTACCTTCAATTTTTTGGTTTTACAGAAATATTATGCCACCTGCTTTTCTCGTCAAATTTTTGTAAATTTAAGATGCACGGAATAGCAAATACTGATATTATTCATTAGTTCTACTAACATTGGCGGATTTCAAAAATTTAAATTTATTCCACAGAATAGATTGAAAATCATGATTGACGGATTTAAACATATTGATGAACTACTTACTTAAACACAGTCTGGCTTTGAATGGGCTGATTCCGTTTCATTGCTGATACATTGATGCAAGGTTTTGGCCCAGTTTTACGCAATACTGGAAGAGGAGTGGCAACAGAGTAAAGGACAACAGGAAAAATGGCCTCCGGTAACTGATTATCGACCTAAAAAAATCAAAATAAATTCATTCCAGATGGGAGAGAAGAAAAATGTCTGAGGACTGCAAAGACAGAATCTCTTTAAAACAATTGTCGAAACAATGATGTGATAACCCTGGCACCTCAATGACTCTTAGAAAGGATAGTTAAAAAACCCAGATTCTTACGAAGAAATTATATAAAATAAATATCAATAGATACCAAAATTTGCATTAAAATTTTGTTCATTTTAAAAATTGCTCCCAAATCAAAAATATCAGACAGATAAAATTAAGAAACGTACAAATTTGGTTACTGATACTTGTTAATACTGTACATATAGCTTGACCATTAATTATCAGTAATGAAAAGCAGCTAAATTGTTGTTTTCGGCACCAAAAGTTGATTTTTTTCATTGTTGTCTAATGTATCAAGGACAAACGTATTTAAAAACATAGAAAAAAAGGACAAAAGCATTTGCTTTATGTAAAAAAGGGGGGGGGGTGGCTTAAACATTTTATTTAGTCTGTCTCGTATTATTTCAAGAAAAGGGGCTACCCTACTTGATAGACTCTGTGCTTTTCCATTAAAAGTTCTTGCTATGTCTTGCTCAACTTTCTCTAAGACAGACAAATTGTAAAATCAGGACTGTTGAGCTAGAAGTTTTAGGCTTCCTTGTATTTGGACTATATATTTAGACAAGGGTGCAAAAAGTTCGTAGATATCCACTGTTTTATATCAACGGTCCAGCATTTTTGCCTCATGACTGAATTTTCTGTCTACTCCATGTTTAATAAATAATAATCAAAAAGGAAAAAACATCAATACTTTTGAAAGTTGTTTAAGAGACAGTAGCAACTTGAAAATCAGCTCAAAATAAAATAAACTGCTGAATATGCAAACTCACAAATTGATTTTGCTCAGTATGAAAATGAAAGAATATAAGAACAGTTTGACTTGAGACATTCACAATGTTTAATTATAATAGGCATTTTAGATACTAAAACCACAAAAAGGTCAAAAATATTCAATCACTCATGAATTTTTGGCATAATAAAAATTCGGCATGATCTGAAAATGCAAAAAAAAAAAAAAAAAAAAAAAAAAAAGGTAACTCCGAGTCCGTAAAGCCAAAAATCAAGATGAATCTTATTTTTTCTAGAGAAATATAAACTTCACCTGCAACTTGTGAATTTTACATTGCCAATAAATGTAATGGTCTGATTTTCGTAACTGGAACCAGACAGCAGGGTTGTAAAAACGTCTCAGTTCTCCAAAAAAGGGCTTGGTCATCTGCATTTTTTCAAAGTCAATCTAGAAAAGGGATGAAAAAATATTAATTTCTGAGACAGTAGTTGAAAACAAGACATGTAGAAGTTGCACCAATTTTTCTCCCGTTCCGATGCATTTATAGAGAAAATTTGTCACTTTATTCTTTTGCTTCTGAAAATACAAATATCTTCCTGTGTCCAAAAATCTAGCAAGCTAAATAACTTATGACTGTTTGGCTCGCTGAAGAAAAGGATTTTGCATTTTATAGCACGGCAGCGTAACAAGCTTCAAATCAGGACTATTCAGCTATGTTTGCCTAATGTACTCCAATAAGAGGAAAACTGGAGGCATCCTATTGAAAGACCTGATTTATTTGCCCACACTGTACAATCCTCAACTGATATTCTCAAAAGTATAGCAGTGCCTAGCTTCAAAAGCATAAATAGCTGTACACAGTTAAAATATTGGTCGAGTAATTTACAAAAGAGTATTTTCCACTTAATTGTGTATAATTTAGCATAGCATTCCTTGGTTTCAACTGAGAACCTCAAAAATGAAAACTATGATTGATCTTTTCTGAGAGTTGCAATTGAGATACATGCAGATCTATTGCAAGTATCCTTCATCCTTGATTATAAAAAATCACATTAAAACCATCTTGATTGACATGGACATTGAGTACCTGGACATAGTCTTTTAACTGCGCTTTTTTTGAACCACTGAGCCATGATGCTTCCACCCATGAGGCTAATTCTAAAGTCAAGAGCTTCCAGCGATGAGCAACACAAACTTCCCAAAGAGCGGCTGAGTCCAGTATATTCAAGTACACAACTTCTTGCTGTCGAGAATTTCTTTCATGTATCTGACGGAAAAGAGGAAATAAAAGAATAATAGATTTCTATTTTGATCTCTGGTTGTTTCTTTTACGAAAGACTTTTTTCATACTGTCAGCACTGAGGCGGACTGAAAGTATTCAGGATTGGACCAAGTTTACCAGCAACGTACCAAGATGTCTTGTAATTGGATGTGTTTCTGCCAAACGAAAACAAGAGACAGGTGGGAAAGAAGATGTGTGCTTGTAAGTGGAGGGCCATAAGAATGAATGGGAATTGTAAAGCGCCAGTAATGTTAGCGCCCATGTAGATCATTAACTCATAAGCCCTGTCCACAACGCTTTTCTGCTGTGCCCACGGCTCATGAGTGCCGCATTCAGTTGGCACATAGTTCTGTTTGACAGAATGTAAAATTCCGCTTTTCCATTTCTCCAAAGGGAATCTCGCCCACTTTAACATTGTTCCTTATGCAGCTCTCTAGAGCACACCCCATCTTTCCCACTCGTCTATGGTTCCGTTTGGCAGAAATGCGTCCAATTGAATCCAGAAAGAGGTTTCAAGTTATACACATCCGTAAGACTCAATATACTCCAAACAAATTTTGTTTTAAAATGCGACAATCTCTGATAAACTCAGTCTAGTTCATTTAAATGAAGCTAAGAAAATTATATAATAATCACGTGAACGTCTCATGGATGTTTCTTTATTGAATGTAACTTCTGATCAGTTCAATCTGAAAAATGATCAGTGGGTGGGCTTGACGGGTCATCTAGAGCTTCCTATTGGTAGACTTTTAGTTTTTGAGGATTAGCTTCCCAAGAGGAGTAGAGTGAAATAGATTCTCACTAAAGGGCGAAAAATTGGTTTGCTTTAAAGATACCTTATCAAAAACTGATTATAAAAACTATCAGTGGAGCACACTAAAGACTACTGTTGCTATTTCTATTTCGATGAAGAATTTCTTTCCTGAAAAATAAATTAATGAATCTCGTTCTTATCAGCTAGACTCACTTACCAGAGAAATTCCGATGCCTTTCAAAGAGAAAAACAATTCCATATTGCTTTTTTCAAAGTCAATTTTTTTCCTCATTTGAAATGCAAGTTTTTCATCTTGTGTGAAAAGGAGGACTCGCTGAAATCCTTCTAAGTAGCTCACCCAATAAACCATCACTTTGTCCTTGCGTGTCTTCTTAGTGAGCTGAAAATATGATCAATAAATCAATGAGGTCTAGAAAACCTTTATGCGACAGGAAGATAACAATAAAGAAGAGTTCATGTTAAATTTTGCAAACAGCAAGAAATAACTTGAGGTCTTAAAGAGGCTCATTATAAAACTAGGAATTTTTTGCGATGAATCAATACAGTATTGAGCAAATTTAGTGCAGCACAGAATGGACCACTAGACAAGGTACAAATTTAAGCAATCTGATATATGTTTCTTAACCAGAATTTCACGTAGAACACGATTCGCGCAACGAAAATTACTGAAACCAACTCCTGACGAAGATATTAACGTTTTTATTTCACATTGGTTACGAGGAATTTGAACTGCCCGCTCACAAGAAACTCAAAGCTATACGTGAGTCAAATCGCGCACTACAACGGTTTCAGCAAGCTTCTCAACCGAGCAATGTTCATTTCCCACCATGTGTTGTTCAGACTATTAGCAATTTGCTATAGCTGAGCCAAAGCGTCAAGATTGAGGTTGCCAAATTTTTATATCGCAGAGAGTGTCATGATAACATTTAGCGCGCGATGTGAATCACGCAGGGCATTGAGTTTTCATGAGCGGGTGATTTGAATTTACGCACCAAGAATCATTAAATAACTTCGCAAGGAGTTGATTTCGGTAATTTTCGTTGTGCGCATCGAGTTTTACGTGAAATTTTGGTCAAGGAACATGAATCAGAATGCTGAAATTCGTACCTTGTCTAGTGGTCCATTCAAGGTTTTTAACATTCAAATGACATACATAGTGAGGAGATTTGACGACTTTGTTTTAAAAAAAAACGCATAACATATTAAAAATTTCAATATGGGACAAACCAATGAGAGGCTAATGACATTTGAAATTCATTTAAAACCTAGAAACATAATTTTGAAACAAAAATGGACTGAGAAGCTAATTTTTCCAATACCTGAGGTTTTTCATCCAGGTCAGAATCATCGCTACTGCTGCTTTTAACACTGTTTGTCTCTTCCCGCCGGCCAACAGAAAGTTTTTTCAATCCGGCCGATAATTTAGCACCTACTGCTGTTAACGTTTGTTGATTATTCTGTGGTTTCACCATGTGAAAACTAACCCGCTCTTGGCCATAACCATCCTAAAAAAAATCAAAAATTACATGATAGAAAAACATGTGCTCATAAACATACTAGTTTAAATTCAAGACACCTAACTGTTGAAAACTGCTATTAGCTGATATTTTCTTTGTTTGAGTTGTTATTCCAGTTGCTATTCTGTCCTACATTACAAACAATATAATCCTCCAGAGAGCTTGAATTTCAGCAGAATTGGTGAAATTTTTTGGAATGTACTTCCTATCCCTAGAATAAATTAATCTTTCTTCCCCTCCAAATTCCACTGCCTCAAAAACTTTGCATCATATTAATCGAAATAAAATGATAAAAAATAAGAATAACAGAAAAAACTACTTCTATGAATAAAAATCCTGCAAAGATTTACCTTTCCAAAATTTGCGTAAAACCCAGAGCACTTTTTGTTATAAACATTCCAGACCAACACTCTGTCTTTGGCAGGGTCATCCCAGGTGTACAAAAGTGACTGGCAGGGGCTTAATAACGCAACCTGAAAAAATTGACAAAAAACAGAAATATAGAGGGAGAAAATTCGAAGACTAATTGCAAAAATTTTCAAGTTATTTTTCAATCAGGTATCTATTCAATTTATTTCCATGAGATAGAAAAATGGTGAAAATGAGAAGCAGATAATATAACATGCATAGCAGCATAGTGGCTGTCCTAAAGGTGATACATATCACTGGTTCGTTTGAGAGCAAACAAATAAAAGTTGCAAAATGTAACCTGTAAAGCCTTAAATAGTACCTTATCACCTTTAAAAAAAAGCCCTCAGCTCAAGAAGGTTATAAGATAAAATTATGGAGTTTTAAAGATCTTTTATTGAAGGGCTCCCTTGCAAATTTTCAGGCGATATTTCGACAAAGAAAAGTAAAATTCTAATTTGATTTTTTTAAAAATAACTTCACAAGAAGAATTCTGCCTAAAAACAATGAAAAGAAAACTCTATTCTTCATCAAGTGTTTGACTCGTTAAGCTTGACAAGGATATGTTTTAAAATTGATGACTTATGCTTCTAGGCTGTAGGAGAGGCAATTTGCAAGTTTTACTTGTTTACTGGAATAAGGACCAGTCACAGCACTTTCAAGACAACCTAGGAAAAATGATTTGAAACTTAAATTCAATTTTGTTGCTTTTCATAACTTTCAAATTAATTACTGTTTGTTAAACTCCACCCAAATTCCATTTAAGATGAGCCTCTTTTAACTTGAAACAAAAGCACGAAAGACCAAAAAATTAGATGAGAAAAAGATGAGAGTATGAAATTCATATTACACCATACCTGCCCTAGATACTGTTGATGAATCTTCAAGAATAAGTCTTGACACAGATTGTCAATTCGTAAGGGGGCATCTCCAGGATAATATCTTCTGAACAAAATTGTGAAGGGTTTAGTCTCACCGCCACTGACATCAACGACAAGTCCTGTCTAAAAAGAGACAACACATTTGAAATTTAATTAAGGTTCGGAAATACTTTCTCCGGTTAGCAGTCTTAAAAATTTTAAGTTACATCAACATGATACTGCACTGATGCTTTGATGTTCAATTATGGATTGGCTGCTTTTTGTTAGGGAACTGTGCAATAATTAGGTAATTCTAAATTTAGTATTTTTTACTATGTTTTAAGAGGATGCTTTGAGAATTTTGAAATTTATCAATTCAATATATTGAGATTAGATGCACGTTGGTAGTGCACTGACAGAAATGAGACTGAATAAATCTACAGGGAGCTTAGAAACTTAAAAAGTGGGAGAAGAACTTACCCCCTTATCCATACGTAATACTGTTTGCTGAGTGGTGCAAATTGAAAAATGCTGCGATACTAGTTTACTGTCGGTAAATTTTACAAACATTGACATTGACTCTGTCTCTGGCCAAAATGGGACACTCTGAAATAAAAATATTAGAATAAAAAAACAAAGATGGAGAGAGATGTAAAAGAGAAGTAAAGAAGAAAAAGGCTATGAAAGGGAAATTTAAACAAGTTTGAACGATTAGAAAAAACTGATGAACAGGTCTGGGGGCCGTATGAGAATATTATCAGAATCAAAATATACACGCTCAACAATGGGTTTTACATCATAAGTATTCGGTAAAAAATATAGTTGTTATATTACTAGATAAACAAAGTCAATCATTATCAAGATGTGAGTTAATAGTTTAAATAGCTTTGAAATTGCTTGAGTGAAAGGGAATGAAATATTCTCTGTGATATCTGGTTTAAAATTCAGATATAGCAAGAGACTTACCTGTCCATGTTGTAGATCAAACCATAAATCAGCTTTTTCATTGTTTTCCATGAACCTGAGAGGTCGGAAGCACTGATTACTGACCAAAAAATTTGGTAAAAATTTGATGACTTTTGTTAAATGAGGGCTGGACGAAGAGGTGCTAATATTCATCAGTATCCGGTAGCTCTTGTTTCGTTCTTTGTCTCTGGAAAAGAAACTCTATCATGAATGCAAGAAAAAGTCCCAACCGTAAAAGATCGAAATTAAATTGCAAATGAACTTAAACGAAACTATAATTACGACAAAGCTCAGTCCTGGTTACGCAATTGTTGAAAGTGAAGATAGAATATATTTAAATTCTCTATTTTTTACTCCACTGTTTTTACTCCACCGGGCACTTTGTTGGGCAATGTAATTACAGATACTCTTGTCTTCTAAACTTTTCAAGTTCAGGCATAAAAAGAAGAGAGTACGTCTTGCCACTGTTCCATGTTGGCCTCTTCTAAGAGTGGGCTGTTTCAAATGGAAAAATATCACGCCAACGGTCGTCATGACATCACAAGAAAAATTGACAGCTACGTACTCCTTGATCTGCATTAGTTTACCTGCTTTCAGGTCACGAATATAACATGATGTTGTGTGCCTCGATCACACTCAGAATATTTTAGCTGTATGAAGTGGATATTTAAGTCATTTTTTTAAATGATATTGTCTGTTCGTGATTCAAGTACAGTAGCTATGTTGCATTGGATTCAAGGTGGTTGAAACCATGGGTTGTAACCTCTCAAAATGTCACAAGCTGCGAGCTAATGAGAAACGTTCTTTATGTAACTATGAGTTTCATTTTTCTATTGAAAAAAGCCGTATCGAACTATTTAACGCTCATGAATGCGTTTTTCACCAAAACATACGATAAGAGCACCTAGTTCCTAGACAATTCTTGGATCTTGCAACAACCCCCATTTCTCTCGAAAAGTCTTTATAAAAACTATTGTAATTCATTTTTTTTTTTTTTTTTTTTTTTTTTTTTTTTTTTTTTTTTTTATTTAAATGATAAGGATTCCAATTCATATGATACTATCTAGTGTATTTATCAATGAAAAACTACTAATTGGTAAGATCCCTTAGAGTGGAACAAACAATGCTTGAATGTGTGTAGTAACTGACAAAATTTCAACAGCCCCTTACACTGACAGTGACTCCTTTACAGTGACATAAACTCATTAAATATTATTCCAACTGATTTTACAAATTGAGAGGAAACAGCTCGTACCGACAAATAACGATGCCAGGACAGTTGAGAGTGTCAATGGAAAAAGCTGATGACCACGATGACTCATTCGCCCTCAAACGAATAGTTCTCTGCCTTTGCTTTCGGTAACAAAAGAACAGGGGTCCCTCGCCCTTAATGTCAAGGACAGAGTCTGATGAAGAGGCCTGAAAATAAAAACGGAGAACATTACAACGTTTAATTTTAACACTTAGAAGTTACCAACAACCACTTGAGAAAAAGATGCTTATCATCATGTCCTCCAATACAAACCTGGTGATTGAATGGACTTGAAAAGTACATGGCCCTATTGAGGAAAACGACTTTGCTCTATTGTACTTCCAAATCTTTAAAGCAATTCAAAATACACACAGCTGGGTAAGTTTCTACGTATACTCACCCTCACTTGAAGGAAAAGCTCGGTTTTGTTGGCGATCCAATATTGTGTAAATAGAGTGATGTTGCAAGATGCAATCCTGTCGATGTGAGCATTTAAAAACATCTGCTTAATATCAGTATCATTATCTTGCTGCGACTGAGTCATCATCAAAGTTTTCTCAACTACATCAACTGTGAGGTTAAAAGATCCACACCACGAGCAACCAAGATAGTTCACTACCTGCATCAAAAAAATGAAAATCTTATGAGAGGTACGAAGGGATTTGAAAGGGGCAACCTGCATGTCATCCATCAAAGCAAAATGCACACATCATTTTCATAATAATTCATTACGGTACAGGATAGAACTTTAATTTTCATAAAGCAGAGATCAAAATTTTTTATTTCATTCAAAATTCCTCTGAACTGAGGAAATTAAAATTGTTTACTTCGTGAAGAGAAAACAAAATGCCACTCCTTGTAATTTCACTGAATTTTTTATGCTTGTGAGGAATATGCTGGGAGAGGTTGAGATGATAAAGTTGGTTCTTTTTCTTTCAAATGAGTTAGGCAGAGTCAGAAATTATCAAAAGCAGTCAGGTTACATATTTTTCTTGTCTTCTTGTTGGTAAACAAAAAATAGCATGCTAGTTTACCATGATAGGTGCTTAGCATTAAGTCTAGAGGGAAGACAAATTAAATAGTATGTAGTATAAAATCTGAAGTAAAAAGTTAGGAAAACGGACATAAAATTCTCACTACTCGATACTTCATCCCACAATGAAAAATTATCTTAATTACTCCAATCAATGAATTAGATAATCTTACCTCTACTGAAACTTTATTGAGTTTGGAAAGATCAAAGCAGTGCGTGACAGCTTTGCCACCAGGTTCGATTTCAAGAGCTTGCTCTGGGGCAGGCAGTAAAATTCTTAAGCTTAGTGGAAGACGATTAAAAATAGTCACAGAGGGTAAAAGGTGCAGGGTGAAATTGGGAACAGCGCGACAAGCTCGACAAGATGCAGCCACATTCTCGACACATATAGCCTGATAAACAAAATTAGGAAAATAAAAAAACAAATGAAACAAGGACAAAAAAAGATAATAAACACCATAAAATACTCCTTTAATTGTTTAGTAATATAATACTTCAAAAATAACGCAAGAGGGTGATATTCAGATAACCTGAAAGCTGCATGGCTACTCTCATGGCTAAAAATGGACTATTGCTCATTCTACATCATTCAAAATTCTGTGTATCCAAATGAGTGATACTGCAGTTTCCAAAATAAATTTTTGTCAATTTGGTCACCTTTTTGTACTTTTATTAGTTTGACCACTTCTGTGCCCTGAACGTTAATTTTATAGTTTTAGCAAGAATTGTTCGTAGGTTTTCAGGATTAAAATCTTGGTTTTCCTTTAAAGGTTTTCTCACTGACGTGTTTTCATGCGTTTAAGAATGGACTATGCAGCAATCCTTGAATGCATTGGGTGTCAGTTCATATTCTGGTCAACCGCTTCTCTGCAAAATACTGATAGCTAAGTCAGTACTCATTTTTATCCTGAGGCGACCCTTCTATAAATCACTTTGCTACCTTCCTTTTAAATCTTTACTGACTCGAAAAAACATCAATTCAAAAGAGGTCCATGATTACATACAATTTTCACTTTTGAATCTTTGAGACATTCCTACAAAGAATTTAGTAAGTTTTAGTAAGTAATTTTTTCATTACCCGAATTGAGAAACTGTTGGCTGCAGTTAGTTTTGGTTTACATACAAGATCTACAGGTCTTTGAATCTGAGATGCCATCTCCTGCCACCAAAGGCCAGTTTCACTGACATGATAACTCCTGCGCAAATATTAGGATTACTTATTTAGTTAATCTCTGCCTTCATTGCAAATAACTTCCTTAATCAGGGAAAGAAAGATTTATACTGGTACATTCATTGCCAGGAAGCTTTACTACACTGAAACTAAAGCTCCCAAATTGGGCTTCTCACAACAACACTAAAGTTCCTGTTGGAGCTAACTTCAAGCATAATAACTCAAGAAAACCTTCACAAATCTTAAAACAAATAATGTATCTGACTTAAAACAAAGTGATGTGCTATCTGGGCGCAGTTACTGATTACAGATAGGACTTACAACTCGCCCCTGTTGTAACATTTTGGTAGTCTTGACACATACCTAGAAATTCTTTATCATAGAGCTTTCATCTATGAAACCTAAGCATATCTCCGCTCACAGGTCAAAAAAATATAAAAACTGTGAAATCTCAACAAAATAAATGTAGAGATACAAAATTTTTGCTTGATGCAGCAGTATAAAGTAGGATATGAGAATATATTGCCTTAATAAAAGAAAACCCGGGATAAAATAATATTTTAAAACTGAACAAACTAAAAAAGAGCACTTACTCTACATATGTTGGCATGACAAATATATGGCAGTGGTAAGCGACAAGTAAAGGCACCGTATAAGTCTGATCTGGTTCGAGAATGGCGATCCGATTGAAATCGTCGAATGGATTGATAGACTCCCCGATTGGTTCGTAGCCAAGAGCAGAAAGATTTTCTTTTTTGTAATATAATCCGATGGGAAATTGAGTGTCATTCTTTACCTGAAATCAAAGAAAAATTAAAGACATGCTATTCGGTGTGTTTGATAATCAAATTTGATTTCTAGCTAAAAATAATTACGAGCGGTTAAAACCGTTGAATTATGAAACTTTATTCAATGTAAGGGGAAAAAATTGATCTCTGGAGAGGGAAGAAAGTCTTTGTAATTTTAAAAAAATAATTGACTTTAACTGGAAGAAAAACTTTCTAAAAGAAGGGGAAAAAACTAAAATGTAAACTCAGAAAATGAATACTGGTAGAGCTTGAAATTTTCTTGCTTCACATTTATCAGGATTCATCCTCAGGAAATTACATTTCAATTTAAAGCAGGGTTTCTTTAAAAAAATCCCTCCTCGGAGAGATAATATATCTTTCTTTAAATTTAATACGCAATGATGATTTGCATAACCACATAGTCAACCAGATGGGCGACCTGGTTACTTGCTGGATAATGGTCTAAGAAAAAAGAAAGAAAAAATCACCAAGTTGGACTTTTGGACCAAATTGCTCTGAACAAAGCAAATGAACAGGTGCCCGTTTCCAAGTGTAAAAAATAATACTTTATCTTCATTCTGAAATTTACATATTACTAAAACAAGAAAAATAATAAAAGAGTAAAAATGGAAAGCACACCTGCAATGGGGACCGCACATGAATCACTCTTTTGAACTCATTGGCCTGAATATCAAGGCTAATATAATAGCGGGTATTATTTTTTATGGGTTGCAGTAAGTGAAATTTCGACACAGTTCTTTGAGGGCATAAAACTCTGAGAACATCGAATCCTGAAAAAAAAACAAGAAATTTAAAAAATCTATCTATAAACATACGATTGCAACATGATGATCAATTTGAAGTAGGGATGTAACACCATCTGCAATAAAATGAACTTCAGTTAACAAAATAAATACTGAGAATTGGCGAGAGAGGCATTGCTTGGAGGAATGATAAACAAATATTTTGTTACCAAAATACCTACGTAGAAATAAATACACAAAAAACGCAAAAATGTTCATAAAAAACTAAAAAACAAAATACAAAACCAAAGTATTGAGCATTTCAAGTTTCCGGTTAAAAATATAGAGTTATAAGAAAAAGCTATCTGGTTATGTGTTCAAGGGTAAAAGTTGTTAAATTAAAGGAAACCACCATCCTGTTACTATCGGTATTTGGACTTTTTCTTATTATTTAAATGCCTTACGCCGTCTAATAGCACAAAAAATAGCCATGCCACTGTCATCTCATTCTTCTGAAAATTGGGAAACATTTTCCAGCAAAAATTAAATACCAGGTTCTGATACATGTTGACTAAAAATGAACTAGAAAAAATTTTCACCAGGAACTGGGGGGGCCTTCTTTGAGTGGACGGTTGAAAATATCAATTCATTATTACCTGGAACATTGATATGTAGGTAATAATCGGCCACTTTCTTGTACAAATTGGTAATTGTGTCTGTCATCAATTCAAAATTTGAATTCACTTCACCATCAAGTGTTTTTTCATTTGATGATAAAGCAGCAAAGCCTCCTTCGAAACTGAAACACAGGAAAATGTTACATTGCAATCAATTCTCACTTTTTTCTCTGAGAAAAATAGGAGGAAAGTTTGAGGGAATTGTTGTGTTGATTATGATTATCAATTCAGTAAACAAAGCAATATAAATTGCATGATAAACAACAGCAACAAAATTGACTCAGATGGTGCAAAAACTGCTAAAATCTGTTTTTCCACTTATTAGTTATTCTGGGTCAAAAATACATTTCAAGTTTAGATACAGCCATGAAAGTGGTGTGAAAAATCATCCTGGGCTTAGTTTGGCCCCAAAACAAGACTTAAAGCCAATTTTAAGATGGGATTGACTCTTTAAAAGAATTATTGAAACAAAAACCTCAGCCCTGGAAAAATAGACACTAGCGGTTTTTGCATCATACCAAATTCAACTGTTCTCTTACAAGATCCTTTTTATTGATACAATTTGAGGAGAGTTTGTCCGTACAGATCCATACCAGCCTTAGTCTAAAATTGTGATGGCGTAATTAATGGAACACAATTTTTTTAGCAAAAGTATAAAACATAGAAAACCATATTGTGGAAGCAGTGCTGGCAGATTGCAAATCACAAAACGCAAATTGCTATGCTTGGTAAAAATTAAGCATTTTGTGTGCATTTTATGCTTCTACCATGCAACACTGCTAAGATTGTCCAACTTTGTTGCAATTCTTAAGTCAATTCTAATGACCACTCAAAGGTATTTTTAATCCACCATTATTTTTTGAATTTTTGGTCAACTTCCTTGAACATTATTTCGAATGTAAGGGTAAAAGTTTAGCAGAACAGGAATTCAACCTCTTCAAACTGCAGCAAACTTCACCTTTCAATATCATTTTCAAATCCGGAATTTTTAGTGTCAGGGGTAACTGAGCCAGATTGTGAGCCACTAGGAGTTGAGTCAGAGATGCTGTATGATGATCTGATGAGCACTTTAGACCCGCCACCCTGAAAAAAAGGGATTGAAATTTAACGGACTTTCAAACATCACAACATGTAAATTCTATATACATATTGGATTAAGTATTCACACCAATGTATTTTCTTTTTGTCTTCATTGGAAGGAGTTACGAAGAGCTCCAGCTGTTTTCTGATATTTGCAAAGCAAAGTTGAAATGATTAGCCTGCCACCATCAATGATGCCAAATATTTCACAAGCCGCACACGTTGTTATTACTTCGGATTACCGATGAGGCGCCGCTCATTGTTTCTACTTCCACTTATGACGACAGAAAAATCCATTAAACAGTATCTACTTTAACGCTAGTGACCTTGATTGTGAATTCAGGTGACAACAACAAAAACAAAAACGAAATATAGCTAAAATTTGAAAACCTTAAATATTACCATCATTGCTATTTTGCAACAGATTTTTCAGATTTGTGAGGCAAAAAGGGAGAACGGAAAAATACGGAACAAAAATCAAGACGGAGTCCTGGAAAAAATACCTTCGTTCTTTGGAAAAGAGTGATGACAGAGTCAGGAGCGATATCATTGTGCAAACTTAGTTGATTTGTGCGAATTTGAGGCAGCGGAGTCTTTGTGATGTAGGCATCCATCAATTCAGTCAAAACACGAATTGTATTTGATGATAGACTTATTTCTAATGAGTCTTTCGCCTCAATTATGAAATAGGTGGCTGTCTTTTCTGTTTGCATCTCTGGTTCTAGCCCTGAATCTAAAGAATCACCTGATATCGAAAAAAAACAAAAAGAATTGAAGAGAGTCAGCATAATTTTATTTTGCAAAAGGTTGTATGTACATGATAATTACGATAACAAAATGGGAAAACAAGACTAAAAACATTTTAGCCTGTTTTGGCCTTGCGTCCCCATTTTGTTATTGTGATTATCTACACTCCCACTACCAAAAATCTATCTATTTGAGTGTATTAATATGGATCAAGATACCTAGTCCTATGGCAAAATCCTTTGGACTTTAACTGACTCATTACTCACATTTGTTTTGGTAGATCATTGTTGAGAATTTTTGATTCAAAAAATCAAATTAAATACAAAAACCAAATACATTAAGACCTTGATTTATCGAATCATGAGTTAACAAATTGATCTTCTGATCTCTTCAAGGGCCTCAAGCTAATTCAAAGTGACGGATTCTGTAATTTAACGAGTTGATTCATCAGTCCTGTGAAATCAGACCTGTGAGGTCTTAAATATGTATGACAAACCTGTGCGCAAAATTGTGCTTCTCTTTGCTATGTTGTAGAAATTTAACATAAATTGTCGCTTAAGAAATTTGCTATTCTAAAAACGATCATGGATTGATGATGAGCTGTTTGAGTGTAAAACCAAGTATAAATTTACAACAACCAGCAATAAAAATATTTGCTTGAACAGTCAAATGCAACTCACTATTACTTCTCCGGTTCAAAGTATCATGAACTTACTTCGATTGTTCAGAAAAACTGTTCGTTCTTGAGTGCCAACGACTGTGCTTGCTCCTACACTGACTTCGTTTTCAGTCTCTTCCTCGGTTTCAATTGAATGTTCAGCTTCACTGGAGTTTTCTTGATCACTACTTTCACTATCCAGACTTTCACTGAGAACACAAATCAAACTACATGTTCTACTGGGTACATGTTCAAAGTGACAAAAAAAAAAATTTATGTTAACCTCCATCATCATCACAGAATTTCAAATTTCAAATGATGGATAATTATTTGCCTCAAAAGTACTGTAGCGACAACATTGCATGATTGCATAGCTGTAACATTCTTCGTAAATATTCAGGCAAAATTGCTGGGCAAAGTTGGCATGACATTGTGAGGGAGGGATATGGCTGTTTGGTGGTAGTCACTTCACAATATTCGATTGTGTTGTGATTAAATTGTGGGTCACTTAAAAAGTACACCACTGCAAGCATCACCTGCCAGAGTCCAACTTGGTGGAGACTAGGCAATGCTTTAAAATTCAGCATTTGGTAGTGTCTGCTACAGTCTTTGTAAGCTTATATTGGCTTATCAGACAGCCACTCAGCCTTGCAAAGAAATGCGATATGTCTCAAAGTGTTGTGTTCAGTGAAAGAAAACACAGCCCTTCTTTAGTGTGTACAAGGGCAGAATTGCCAGTGTATGGTAGGAAACCTTGTGAGTCTGTCCACTAATACTGAACACTGCTGAAGTACCTCTGCTATAGTTAAATTAATTTCTGTTAAACGGGCGTAAGTCCTAAAACTCATGAGCCCTAGCATCCTACATGATTAACGAAAGCCAGGGTTTATGATTTTTTGGACTTGCACCCATCTAGCAGAAACCAATTCAATTATGCCTTGCAACATTGCTATTACGATTGTGAAATTGCCAAACAATTATGGTAACATATCTCTTTTGATCATAAACACATTTCAATGATAAATGAATAAATTGAGTAAATTTAAAGAAAAGGATCTGAAAGGCTCACCCTGTAAATAGATGACCAACAGCGTTTGCTAGTTTTTCGATGACAGCATTTTCATTCTCCGAGTCTGAATCTTCAGGAAAACCAATGAGGCTGTTGCGTTCATCTGGAACAACAAAAATTTGGAATAAGTCAAAGGAACTACTCCAAGCTCTTAAAAGCTCGGAAACATATTCTTGCGATACTTTACTTCTGAAAAACCTGGATTGATAATGAAACTCCCAAACCATGCATCTCTACTTGTGACGTTGCAGACATCCTGCCATAATTTATTTCTTCAATGGAGATCTTCACAACGTCAATTCTTAAAAACTTCTGTGATTTTTCTTTGCTGTGCGAAGCAAATTCAGAGAAAACATCTGACAATGACACTGATTAATTTTCCTTTAAAAAAATAAAACAAGAGCGGAGGTTTTTAAACACCGCAAATGAGGGTAG
>NW_017547234.1:1275569-1285749 GCF_001854935.1 Bemisia tabaci | reverse complement strand
TTTTTTTTTTTTTTTTTTTTTTTTTTTTTTTTTTTTTTTTTTTTTTTTTCGGAACATTGACTGAGGCAGGAGGTATAAGAACATTATGGTAGAGTTTTGCACACATTATTCTGAGGGGTTCAAAAGTGGAACTAGTGAAGTCTAAAAATTCTGACCATACAGCCTTGTCCACAAGAGCATGGTTCATGAAACTTTGGGCAAACTTATTCCCGGAACTTATTATAACTCGACTATAACTTAAGTATTCTGCAAAACCCAAGTTCTTTGAACTAAAACACCCAAAATTTCCGCGAACTACGCTTGTGTGGACAAAGCCTACAAATAAACGAGAGATGCAAATTGTTTTGTACCTGTACTACCAAAGTGCCATTTAACATCATGATTGCTCGAGACATTGTGAGTGAACTTAGTTTGATCAGAATATTATCAATAATTGGTCTGGAATTATGATCGCAATTACTCAGAATTGACGAAGGGGCCTCTTTGAAAAAGTTCTCTATACTTAAATCACCTGGTGAAGAAACAAAATTGAGATTATTTTTAACGAAGTCCAATTCTAAAGTTAAATCTGACGATTCATTTTTGATTGAAAGAACTCAGATTTAAACTTGAGAATTCAAGTTTATCACTTGCTTGAAATTTATAGTCTCTAATTTTTCAAAATGGTGCACCAAAGTTGCAATGATAAGAGACTTACGAAGTAATATTGTTCTTTCTTTCTTGAAGTCTATCTCTGTATTGATCTCTCTTTCGAAAGATGTTTAAGACTTCGTGTTGTGAAAGCACTTTTAAATACATGTATTTACTGACAAATCAACATTTCTGTCTTTCTTTTGCAAATTTAACTAAGAATACATGCAAAATATCAAGTATTATTTGATGCCTTATTATTATACCCTACAAAAACTCCAAAGATAAAGAAGAATCAAACAGGAAAACCTTAATTAATCTTTTTCATAAACTTTCCGGCTTGTTTTGGATAAGATTTCCTTCCCAACTTTTCCAGAATCTTGCTTTTGAGCCCTGGTTAAAAATGGCTATCACAGTTATATCTACTGTTCAGTGTTGTCTAAACAGATATTCATACAGATAAATGAAGGCTTATGAAGATCACCTCGCCATTGCCATCATATGAAAAAATCTAAAAAGTTCTGATTCAACTCTCTTCCTCTCAAACATACTGTTTGCAGCCTCAAAACTTACAAATAAAAATTATAAAATGACATACCTAAATTAATAAAAATACCATTTGGCGACAAAGAATTTTGCGGCAGAACTAAGACAGGAGCATGAATGAGAATGGAAAAATGGAGCCGTGTACTACAGGTGCGAAGGGACGCAGCAGCATTTTTCACCATTTTAAGACAGTGATGATAACCATAAGACATTAGCCCAGGTTTGATAAACGGCTCCATAAAATGCTGAAAACAGAAGTTGCAAAACAAATCAAATTACACATTATAAAAAATTGAAACCTTAAGTTTTGTTCATAGATGACACTATTTCACCTAAACAATTTCTCAGTTACATTTACACTACACAAATGTCCAAACAAAATTTTAAAAAGAAGAGGGCGTAACTTTCTCCTCTACACTGCCGCCCCTTTGCAGAACGACGCATATTTTATGAACAGCCCATGACCCAATTTCCGATTTTTTGGTGCTTGGCCTGCTATTGATACGAAGTTTTCACTTTCTCTTTGATCAATAGATTCTGGACTTTTTGATCATTTTTATTGTGTTCTATGAAATTTTGATGAGAAAACTTGGATTGCAGAGCTTTGACCGTTACTCTATCTGGTGGTCATCCCCTGTCATATCAACCACATAAACCTACACCGACTGTCAAGAATGATGAAAAATTTGGACATTTCTTAGAGATTGATCTGTAGAAAAGTATACGAACTAACCTGCAACTCTACAAGATTCTTTTTCAAGAAAACAATCTGGATTTTTTCAAGATGCAGTTTCAATTTCCCATCTGACTTAACATCGTCTCTCTTGCAATTAATAGTAGCTGCTTCGTAAAATCGTGGATTATGGCGAACATACCGTAAATCCAACACTTTATCTCCTTCCATACTTAGAACCTGTAGAACAAACACATAAATTCAATTGAATCCAATGCACATTTTAGGAGGAAGTCACGTTAACTTTCAAAACCAGAAAATAAAACCGTTCTTGCATCATATTTTTGACTACTAATACACTTCGAATGTTTGAAATCAGTCCATTGGTGTTGTACCAAGGGAAGGAAACCCCTGATAAACAGTGCCATAGCAAATAACAACCGATACGGTTTCTAATGAATTACTACTGCTAAGAATATAAATTTTCACTCATCAGTATCATCATTACTACCAACATCAATTGAATCAATTTCGAGTTTCCGAGTTGGTGTGTTTTCAAACTCACTGATTCAATTGAGCTTTGATGAATTTTATACGATAAATCATACCTTTAATTGGCATGACCCTGAAATTAAAACTATATTTAAAGACTATAAAAAGGCGCTCCTGGGGGACAAAGCCAAGTAAGCGGCCTTGTCTATTGTTTATTGGAAATCCCCAGCTGTACAAATGAGTCAATGTGTCTGAGATTTGACCCTAAACAATATCCGAAGTTGGTCACTGACTCTCCCTCCCTCGCATACACCACTTTTTGTGGCATGGACCGTAAATGTTGACACATTTTGCAATGATTTAATACGGTGGCCGGAGGTATTAAATGCCACGGACCGATATGATAAGTGCTTACTTATCACACGTTCTCTTTATTGTTACATCATTATTATTGATCAAAATTAGTTCATGTCAATAGATACCATCTAATTTAATTGTATTTGTTAGTGGTGACAATTTATGTATATTGAATTCTGTCAACAACCAATTTAAAAAAAAAAAAAAAAAAAAAAAAAAAAAAAAAAAAAAAAAAAACACATGATGCAATTAACAGGATACGGCTGAAATTACTTTACCTTATGATATAGGGGACATCCTGAGAGTTCATCAATGCCTATATTCATGAGATAAACTCGTAAAATCATTCGCTCATTTGCCTTGAAAGTGCAGTCCGTTTCAAACCCACCAAGCTTGAAAAAGAGGAATTGAATTAAATCAGCAGAAATGAAAAAAACAAAAACAAAAATTGGACAGCTGAACTAAACAGTTGTATGGTTTTTGAGAACCCTAAAATAATCAAAAATATTTCATCTGTCATTCAATAATGGAACACACCTTGAGGCAATAAAAAGAAGTAAAACAGCATAGACATTTTGAAGAGACACTTGTTTGACATAAAAATCTATGGAACAAGTGTAGGTAACACAGTAAATTGATGGTGAAACTACAAAAACAATCATCTTCATTGAATCTTACCAAAGTGTTGCTCCTTCTTTTTCTTTTGAGACAGTGCTTACACACTTTTTTGTCTCATATTAATTATCACAGTATATTCATGGACAAAAAAATGCATGATACTTTCAACAAAAATGATCCATCATCCTTCTATAAGTAAAATGAGGAAAAATGTGGAACATTGGACGCAGATATACATCGTTCGGACCAACAACATAGTGCCAGACCAAGTAAAATTCATTACTGTCACAAGCTATCATATTGTCAAATTTTCAGAATTTTAAGTCAAATTTCTACAATTCCATGGTACTTGGTATATTTTAAGGAGGAAATTGCGATGAAAGTTGCTGGAGCTTGCATCAAATAATTTGCCAGTTGTTTACTTTCCATTTCCAGATGACTAAGCTACTACTGATTAACAGCGACTGAGGATTGATCAAACGCAAAGATGCTGCCATGCAGATACAAGAATCGATTAAACTGCGCAAGACAGTCAAAAGTTGACGGCTGCCTTCCTATTCGATGTGAACTCTACATTATCGCTATTGGAAGTTACAGTTGCGTGTTGCCTATTCTCTTGATTCAAGGTGCAAATCTCAATTTGTGGAGTGGTT
Source organism: Bemisia tabaci (assembly GCF_001854935.1). Taxonomy (NCBI): domain Eukaryota; kingdom Metazoa; phylum Arthropoda; class Insecta; order Hemiptera; family Aleyrodidae; genus Bemisia; species Bemisia tabaci. The sequence goes on along the minus strand of NW_017547234.1, from coordinate 1,281,780 downwards.
GGTTGACACCTGGGCGAAAATGAACCGAAGTTTCCCTAGTTTTCTTCCGATTCCTATTACTTCAAATCAAAATTGAACATACTTTTATTCTTTCTGATCAGAGAGGAGAAATTTAGCTTACCTATTACCCTTAGGCTATTTATTGGGATACCTATGAGGGTAAATAAAAAAAATTAACTTACTCTGAAATCCAAGAAATCACTGTCGGCGTTACATAACCTAATGAAGAGTTCTGAAAAACGAATTGAATAGCTGAATTTTGTAGCTCCAGGAGGGATCGGAGCCTCAGGTTTACTGTGCCAACTGTGGAGACAACCGTCCAACAAACTTTTAAATCCTTGAGCATTGAAACTGTGTAGTCGACTTTTGACCCTGGAGAGATAAAAGAGAGACAAAAGAGCTAGAAAAATATTACCTGTAAAGATTTAAATGAAAGACAAAAGATCGTACAGCTTACTCAAATCAACAAGCCTGAAAAGAACTTTTCTCGGTGGTAACCTCCATCAGAGAAGATTTTCCAACTTGTTCAGTCCATCATTTAATATCAAAAACTCTTTTTTTTTCAGCAGCACTTTATTTAGTTTTGGATACACTCATTACACTGATGAAGTGCCCAAATATAATACATCAAATAAAATATTCTCAGTTGCACAGAACATGTATGTATTCACTCAGCACTTGGGGAATAGAGGTCTAAGTCTGCACTGAGTTCAGTTAAAGATGGGAGAGGAAATTTGAACATTGTGTAAGTTCTCACGAGAGGAAAACCTATATTGGCCATGTATCATCAGAAAACAAGTGACTATACTGCCCAGCTGAGAAGAAACGCCGTGTGAATTCTCAGACGTTGCCAAATTTTTTTGACAAAATACGAATTTATTGAGAAAGTTGTGAATATTTTTCTTCCAAATTTCCAGAGAAGTTTATTCACAATTTAACCTATGTACGGGATCTAAAAATTTCAAAGCAAGATATTCATAACTTTCCTCAAAAATGAATGATTCATACGGAGAAATCAGGCAATATACGTATGTTCATACGGCGTTTTTCCTTAGCGCGGCAAATTAGGAATGAAAGGCTTCTACCCAGCCATAAGTAATTCATATAACGGATCTGGGTTTGAACTACTGACATGTTACAAAAGAGGAGGAAGATTTTAAACATATATTAGGTAATATTTATGGACCTTCTAAAGCCTTATCAATTATGGTCAGAACTTGATTCATTAAAATCCAAAAATATCATCAATGAAATGACCAGGGAGACATTAAAGATGAGTTTCACCCATAGGATGCAAATTGAGCTTATAAACCCTGATTTTAATTATGTTTACCGCTTACAAGTGCTGCAAGTTAGACACCTAAATACCTCCAATATCAATTTCTTTAAAATAGTATCCAGCTACAGACTGTAACTTACTTTTGAATGACGTACTGTAGAAATTTATGAAGAGTAATGAACGCACCGCGATGAAATGTTAGTGAAAATTTAGAAAAATCAAGAACTAAAGATTGTTCCACATTATGAAAGTGCGTTTTAAAATCTGGACAGTTTGAACTGACCTGAAAAAGGAAAAAAAGAATGGAAATGATGAAATCGAGAGAGTCACTGCAATTATTGGAAAAACCTTTGGTAAAAGAGCGTAGAAGGGTTACGGTGCTGATGTGATTGTGAAATTTTGCACATCATTTACAGGAAACAAAATTCATATACATTCACTCATTCAAAGTAATTCGTAGAAAAATTAGAAAAAATTCAAAATGTATTCAGGGATAAAGGGCAGAGCTTTACGATCAGAAAATTATAGATGGAGGATTAATTAGCACGGTCTTGGCAACATTCTACCCAGTATGTCCTTAATTTAGTCAAAGAGAGAAAGGTTCCACAATAAGTCAAGAGATAGATGGACATTATCTCACCCTGAAATTGAGAAAACATTGAAATCAAATTTCAGCACTAAAATCAGCCGTGAATCTTTTTGCCATTGGACGGTTACATTAATTATTTTTTCCCTAAATTTTTGCCAGAAGATACGCCCTGTTGTTTCACTCTGCTTTACTTCATACTTAATGGCATTTAAAAAAACTTTTTGAGGCAGAAGACAAAGTAGATTTTAACATTAAAAATATAAATAAAATGAACACAAAAAAGTTACCTTTCGGTACAGTAAAGATGCAAACTCCGTTGAAGACTCAGTCAACAGTAATTTTAAACTTTCACCATTGGCTGTTTTATGGAGCAAATCTAGAATGGAAATGCTATAAATGGATGCTTGCATAGCAGGACCGTACTCCATAACTGCTACATCCAAACAAAACTTCTCAATTTTCAACTGTAAATATCCTTTGTCAGTGTTATCACTTGAGCGGTTCAGATCAATGGCAATCTGTAAAGAAAATTGATTTCTTCAATGAATAAAACCACTCCTACTTCATGACAAAAACCTGAAGAGGCAACATTTCTCAGAAAATAGGGATAATGCTAATTGCCTAGGCAGTCACGGTTCATTCTTTGCTTACCAAGGCAAATGCCCAGTCTCCTAAAATTACTATTCGCTTGCGAAACATGCGTGCAAAGAATAAAGTATCATTTTATAAAACAATTCGTATGCACAGTTTCAAACTATAAAGGAATTTCAGAAAAATGCACTTATTCTTGAACCTACATTTCTTTTACACTACCATCACTATACTTTGAATGTAACGATTTTCAATGTGTTTTGAAAAAACTTTTATCAGTACTGTTTCGGGACAAATCAGTTGTATTGGAAACCTTTATTCAATATAAAAGAGAGGGAAAAACCAGATGTTGACCAAAGAAAAACAAAATAGTATGTATATATGCTGTGTCAATGGTAAATCTGTGGGAACGAGTTGTTACCAATGTTTCAAAATCTCTGCTTCAATTTGACTTTAAGAAGGGAGATCATATCAACGCTATTACTTGAAATTTTTACAGAATATTCTTCGCACGGAGAAAAAAAATCAGAGAAGTTGCCAAGAAATGATGTTGAATATGTTTCAATTTAAAAAATAAAGTATGACAGGAAGTCTACATCATCACAAACCAAGGTACGCATTCTTACAGTTTTAAAGTTAAAATAGGATATACTGAAGACCCAAACTAACCTGAGAAATCACAAATCTGAATAGAAAAAGGTTTAAATTATTGGGGGAAATATTATCATCAAAACCAGGTAGATCAACTTTGCATGCCCACAGCTCCATGTCTTCATCGCTGAGATCTGAGGAGATGAAACTCTTGTCAACATTTAGAAGGGCTAACTTCGGTGCTGCACAATTTTGAGTGACTTCAGGGGCAGTTATTTTCAACTCAGCTGCAACGATGTGGTGCTTGATGTTCTGCAGTTCTTTTGTGGATGGATCTCCCGGCAAAACTTCATGATAATCAAAAACATACTTGGCGGATGAGTTTGAAAAACTCCTGTTAAACGGTTTTGCAGACGGCAAAGGAAAATTGTGTGAGAAATCTAGAAAAGCACCAATTTTTTGATCCGATAAATTTAATTTTAGAGTTTTAAAATTAATATTTAGTTTATGTTTTGGTAATTGACGGTAATCAGGCCTCAAACTGTTTGATAAAACAATTTGACACAGGGTTTTGGCAACTATGTGAACTTGCGAGTCGGGTAATGATTTTAAGCTTTTCCAGTCATCTTTGGAAGAAACAAATAATAGTTGAAAATCGGTTACATCTAAATAAAAGCGGTCGTACAGTTTCTCTTCGATTTCCATCTGGGTTGCATCTTCCAAATTGATGTCATTTAACTCTAATTCAGTTTTCAGGACAAGGTGTCCAGGATCAATTATCAGCAAGTTTCCAACTCTAGAAAATGACAGACATAAATTCATTATAATTCATGTACACATAATAATATTACAAATAATATAAATAACATACATAAAAATAACAAATTTAATATAATACTATAAATTAGCATCATTTTAGAGAGAGTTTACTTAGTTGAGCCCAAGTTTACAGTTGAGAACAAGTAGTTTCTAGAAAGTGATCTAAAGTTTTAAAATTTTAGATAAATGCACTTTATGACTATTATTCACTTGAAGATGAATTAAACCACAATTTTTTGAGATATGTACGAGGAGAATCTTTTTATATCAAAAACTCAAATTCTGATTTTTTAACATGCCTCAGAAGAATGGGCCAGTTGTGCTGGTCACTGAATCATGTTATGATGCTTTATTCTTGCAGATCAACTAAAAATAATAAGATCTGTCCAAACAGAATCTTTCTACGTTGAATATTAACCGAGGTATCGCACGTTAAAAACTCAATTTAAGATGTCATCCACCGTGGTAGTACATACCATGTTATGCACAACCGTGGTGGATAACGTCAAAAACCCGACTTTTTAAAGGGCTATATCTCGGTTAATTTTCAATTCAATAGAAAATTTCTGTTGGAAAAGATCTTCTCATTCTTAGCTAATCAACAATAATCAAGTATCAAAACACGATTCTGTTACCAGTGCAACTGCCCTATTTGTGTCTGTAGAATAAGGCGCCTTTTTCTGTGGATGGCCACAGATGTAAAAAATAAATTATTTGAATACATTCATGAATGGACCACAGGACAAGGTGCGAATTTAAAAAATGAGAATTTTTATTTAATCAAATGATAAGACTTACTTCTGAGCAGAGCCAAACTCTGGTAGGATTAGATATGGCAATTGTAAATCTAAATTGAGTTGAACCGTTTCCTGTCTTCCTAAAACTTTCTTTGTTAGGGAAAGGAGAACTTTTGACACCCTCTCAAACTTAATTTGAATTGCTGATTTCAAATCTATCATAGGAGCTTGGATGAAATTCATAAGTTCTGCTATTACAAACTGGAAAAAAATGAATGCACATTAAAAATTAATATTGGTCATTATATGCTGATCGAACTTTGATACCCATTCAAACACTTGGTTAAACTTCTTCAAATACTGTTTCCATTTATATTCCATCTGAAATTCTTTGGTTAAATACTTGAAACTATTTGGTTCACCTTGATTTGATTACAAAATGGACTTGGGATTATGACTTAACTCTTAAATTTTTTTTTTGAGAATTACTCAGCTTAAACATGAAAGATTATTTGATTAAGCCTGCACATTGTGCAACTTTATCTTGATAAAACGTATATATTTTCTTAAGAAAAACATGTCTTCAGTACCTCATTATAAAAAACTTCAGTGGCTCCTAGTACCAAAGTAACTTCATAATCTGCGTTCAATGGATTTTTTTGAAAATCCAATGCCAGAAAATTTGATCCCGAATGACCTACAAAAAGACAAGAGGATGGATGCTTTACCAGAAGAGAAGAATTTAGTGAAAGAATAACAATATACCTGCTATGAGACAGTTGCAAGATGCCAAAATTGGCTAGACTGATAGATATTTCTTGCAAAAATTAATAGAGAAATACATTTCCAAGCTCTGAGAAGCTCTTTGACTTTCAAGGAGCAAGAAAATAAAAGTTAAAGTTAGGTAATAAAATTGAGCGTTTCTCCTTGGCTCCCTTCTTGTGGCACCACACCAAACCAGTTCAACCCATGGATTCAAATTTCAACCACCACAGATCAAATGGAAACAACACAACTGAACAACTGCAGTTCTTACATATTTATCAACATACTGCTTGAAGCCAATTATGCTATTAATTCTAATGTAAAATGTATCATTATTCAAACGCCAAAGAGAACAAAAAAGTGACGGAAACAAGGTAGAAACCATTAATACTAAATTGCAGGATGACAACATGACTTCGAAACGCAAAATAATGTCGAACATGGACAGCTGATGGGGACAATTCTTCAACTTGTCACAAAAACTGCTGGTGTGATATTTTCCTATTTAAATGAAGTTGGATTTTCCACGATTTTGAAAGTTTTTTTCTCAGCTAAAATTTTATCAAATGAGAGGCTTGAAAACACATGTCTCTCTTTTTTGTTATGCTTGATTAAAAATTCAATTTTATTCAAGTGTGAAATATTAGTTTAATGAGATAGACAACGTGCAACTGCCTCATTAGTTTCTCCTAGTATGATTGACTTGTAAAAGAGGCAATTTTTATACATACATGGGCTGTACAAAAATAATGCAATGGTTCACTTCTTGAGGAAACTAAAAAGTTAGGATACTGAAATACATATACATACTTTTCATCAGGGGCCCTTCTAAAAGAAGTT
>NW_017547234.1:1163358-1275555 GCF_001854935.1 Bemisia tabaci | reverse complement strand
GGGGGGGGCTTCGTTCAAGAGCAATTATAGAGCCATTGCTCAATCTCCTAAAACAAGAAACAAAATACTTATAAAATGGATGTTCACCTGAGAAGAGGTTTTCTGATGTTACAACAGGGACTAAGTCCTTTTCTATGGATACACCTTCTACCATTAAGTTGTCAGTTCTAGTAGAAAGTTTAAAAGCATTCACAGCAGGTCTAACTTCCAAGCTTACAAGAAAATGTGTTAGTGTGAGGACAAGGATTTCATTCCCTCGATTGATCAAACTAACACTGAAGTTTGCAATGGTAAAATTGAATTTATGCTCTGCAAAAAAACAAAAAAGATTGGATTAGGTACTGCAAAAAACTATTGATTTAGAAAGAATTAGAAAAAACTAATGAGAATGGTGAGTGATGACGAATGAACATATCGACAGCGTAAATCCACAATCACATGTCTCGTTGTGATGTCTGAAAATCTCCGCCTCTAAGATATTTTTTTAAAGGAAAACAAATTGACACCATTCCTTGAAGTTTTTGCAGAATTTTCCTTGCACAGAGAAGAAAAATCACGGCAGTTTCAAAGAATTGCCGTTGAGTAGTTTTCCGTTTAAAAAATAATGTATGGCAGGAAGTCTGCGACATTGCAAACCGAGTTATGTGATTGCCAACTTACACCGTCAATGTTCAGCTTTAGATCTTGCCGCAGGCTAAGAAGGAAAGAAGTTACCACAAAATTTGAGCTCCTACAATTTTCCCCTGAAGTTTAAAAATTTTGTCAGATCACTAAAAAAGACCACCACCAGAACACCATTATTCTGTTCAATCATCACACATGTAATTGCATGGCTTGAATTGCTCATGATACTTAAACCAGAAGGAAACTAAAAGAAAAGAAAAACTTAGGAATGTATAATTGGGTTGCATAAATTTATTAAACTTATTGGGCTTTTCTCCAAATTGTTTCAGTCCCAGGGGCCATGCGGCAAAAAGTGGCAAGTGGCAGGCCGAGTTGAGAGAGCAGCTCAATTTATTACTTTATTAGAGTCATATGGTATAGTTGATTGAATTCAGGCAGGTCTAGATCGTTTAAATTAAACAATGTATTTGTGTTTCAACCCTTCAATGACACCTATAGACAGTCACTGACACAACCTTTTGCCTACCACTTTTCAAAAGCATGCCATAATTTAGAAAACACGCTGATACCTACCTACATATTTCTCCGACTCAATTGTATCAACCGTAGCTTTCTCAGAATAACCTATGGCATCAAAAAGGGTTGTTTTCTCCACCGTTGAGAGCTGACTCCATAGTCCTCTCCCTTTCTCAGAAAGCACAACCAATTCAGAGAATGTTTTTGTATCGTGCGTGAGCCAGCTTTTTTTCCCTTTCTCTAACACTGCGACTCTTTCTGGGAATTCTTTTCTGAGCTGTGAGCAAAAAGAAAAGGTAAACAATTAGTAGTGGTAGAATGAGTCTATTTTTATGAGGTGCCGTGATATTGGAGGCCCTTTATACCTCTTGAAAAACACACTCGCAAAAGAAACATCCAACATGATTAGGTATAGTAGCCTTCAGCAACAGACAGGTAAAAATAACACTCTCAAATCCATTTGTCTGTGGCAACTTAATATTTATTGGCTTTGGAGGATTTGCAACAGAATTTAGAGGTAATGAGTCATAGTTAGACTCCCGTCAAAAAATTTAGAAGTACGTGGAATAACTGACCACTAGTTGTTTCTTAGCGTTTGTTCTCTAGGAAAGTTTTCTGTTAACTGGCAGAATTTTCGGTAAGAGGACGATTTAGGCTACCGCATTATCGTGCAAATGATCCTTATATATAGATGCTAGTTGTAAATCTGTACCGTTTAAAAGAGACATACATACTTCAATCCATATAAGAGTAATCATAGTACCCTCTGGTATTGTTGGGAATCACATGAAGTCATCCTCATTGTGGTCAGGTCCAATCCAATAACCTTTTCATTGACATTATAAAACTCCATAAGGAATGAATAAGTCGAAATGTGTTTGAAAACATCACGGAAACACTTGAATATGAAGTTTAATGACTGAGATTATAACTTTAGACAACTGTAAGTAAGCGTAATCCGAGTTCGTCAAGAATTAATGAAATCTGACTTGTTAACATAAACATAACCTTAAAGTCTCTAAATATTCAGATCGTTTTCCCGCCTAAAGTTCCCGCTAACACTTTCATGGACCAATCAGTTCCTTGGCCGCTAAAAAATTCAAAAATTTGCCGCGAAATTCAATTTTGCGGCTGGGTGAAAAGCGTGCGAATCTTGATTATTATACTCCCGATGTTATCTTGTCTTGAGGTGTTATTTAAAATCTAGACATAAATGCAATTTTTGAGTTAAGCTATAATTCCAAAAATTTTGAAACCATGAAGCCGTAGAAATATTTGACTGCGACAAGGAAAAAAATTCATTTTCTGCCCTTTCACTCTCTCGCTCCCCATTAAACCCATGCCTGAAAATCAAATAAGAAAATTAATTTCAAAAGGAAAGGAATAAATGTTGGCTTTCTATGCAAGATCATTATATGGACTGAATTTTGCAAAAAGGAACCACGAGCATTCCATGTCACCAAGATTGTGTGACTGTTTCCACCTTGCGAATAAAACTGATCGCCTAAGTAAGTTTTATCTTTACTCCCAATAAATTATAATGTCAGATATATTGAATACTCTCGATCATACTCACGAGTATTTTGGCGTGCTCTCTGGCAATGATGATGTCAGTGATGGAGAGTGTGTCCTCTAAAATTTGTAAATCTAGTTTAAGCTCAGAATTAGTGGGTTCCAATAGCGTCTTTTTGTAAACATCCCTATAGTTACGATAGTTGAGCCTGAAAATCAAGATTTCTCAGAATTATGGATTGAGCATTCATGTTTGATGGTGGAAGGGGTTAAGTAAAAGGGTTATCTGCAGTCTGGAAATGCGTAACGCCGCGCTGTAACGTTGCAACATTTAAAAATCGCTGAATTACTTAGGTGCGTTTCATTTTTTAAAAGGGGGCGAGCAAAAATATTTCATTTTAAATTTCTGTGAATATTTTCAATGCTAGATAATTACGCCCCCTGACTGCTTTGCAGTCGAACTCCCCGAGGCGCTTTGCGCCTCAGACGTGATGCGTCGGGTATTCTTATTATTTAACATTAGGGAGTAAGATATGAAAAAGACCAAGAAAAATTCATGGTCATTTTTATATAAAAAATGTTTGTTTTTTCCACTAATATCGCACATTCGATTAGTCACTATAAATTTCGGTTGACAGCCAATCGTAGCTTTACTTGTGGCGACTTAATCGAGATACATCGAGTTTCTCCTCTTCTTATTTCAATCAGTACCACCCACTGTTATTGAATAGTGACTTTTGGTCGTCTCAACTTCTAGCTCAACTGTATTCTCTCTCGAGCAACAGTGAGAGACCCATAATATATGGTGAATATGCAATTCACACCTGCAAAAAGTACCCTTAAACACATACGGGTCACTTTACCTATGCTGTTTGATATGATGCCACGTGTACGGTCTGATCTGAGCTTCTGCCACAGATTTGAAGGCATAATTCCACCATTGTTTAGTGTTCTTACTAACAGGCACATAAGGATGAAAAATTCTGTATTTTCTGGAATAGGAAAACATGAATATTAAAAATATGAAGAGGTTTTTGAATCACACCAATGCTGTCTGAAGCAAGGGCGCTTTAATTCAAATCCCAGCTAAATGGTGCATCTTCCCTTCGTGAAAGATGATCTTTTACCAAAACCTCTCTTGAAAACGCGACTTCTCAATGGCGTAACAAATAGTCACTTAGAAGTTATTGATTTCAAGATATCAATGGCTATAAAGTCGAAATATGCGTTTCTATGATTGCCACGTTTGAAATCTCCGCTCCTTGTTTTATTTTCTTGCAAGAGATCTAATCAATGGTCTCTCTTTAAATTTTCTAGGAACATCTTCTCGTTTATTCGAGATTATCACCGAAAATCTTAAGGAGAAATGTACATTCGGGTAAGTTTTAGTAAAATTATAAGTCAATTTTAATCCGTTTTTCATACGATAACTGAGGAGGAAACAATCTCACCCTCTTGGCACTTTTTTCAAGGTCCCAACACTCAATTCCCCCTCTTTCAAAGGTTTCCTAAGTCCTTTCCATTTTTTGAACAAACCTATCTGAAAGAAAAACTCAACATACCTGTTGATATTGATCCTATGAAAAGATTCCATCATCTCTAAAATGGAAACATACTGGAACTTTGAGCATTGGATCGCAGCATCTTGAATAACGAAATCGACAAGCAATTTTGGAACCATGCCCTCCTTTGATTTATTTACGATGAGTTTAATCTTGCCGGAGATGGGTTTGATTACTGAAAAGCAAGATCAAAATAAGGAAATGACATATTTCATGCAATCCAAACCTGTAATAGAATCCACTCTCTTCTTCTTTAAATTTATAAAATTGCAGAGAACCTGTATTAATATTTTTTGTTTACAATGATTGTATTACTCTCTTTTCATATTTTTTACGAGCATATACGGCATTGCGGGCACTTTTAATTTTTGACGAGTTTCCCCACGCTTTTACAAATTCTTCGCCAAAGACTTGCCAGAATCCATCGACTGACTTCTTGTACACCTATTTTGCCACTTTTCTTCAATTTTTATTTTCTAAGACTTCTGTAAGTAAGTAGTCTTCTGTAACAAGTACAGTTCCTAGAGCGCCTTCTAACGGTCGATTACGTAGCCCCGTTCAACGGTGAAGAGACTTCAATGCAGAGATAGAAAAGCAAACAGGATACTTACTCTTTGTAAGAATGTGCTGAGAATATTGGAAAACCATGACAAAATATCATCATAAAATGTATTTTATTTTAATATTGTAAAACTACTTTCCAATGATATGATCAAGTACATAAAGTCGTAATGTAAATGGGAGGGCTGGCGCCATGTTCTAGACGATTTCCGAGCCCAGTGTGCGCTGAGCTTCGGTCGATTTTTCGACACATTTTCGGTTCAAAATGGCGATGTAAAATACGTAGGTAGTGATTCCTATCCTCTTTGTTTTCATCATATGGCAGAGTCCCCGTCTATCGAAAACAATCGATTATTTATCGAAAAAGTGACCCGGCGTGACACAGGAGTCTCGGAATTCGGGACCTGGAAAATGCTTAAAAGTGGCGCCAGCTCTCCCATTTACGTCACGACTCTATGTTTTACTCTATGCTGATTCTCTAAGGATATCCTCGAATTAGCGTCACCTTCTGGCCGAAGTATCCCAAGCACCATGCGACATTTAACAATTTTCGCCGCCATTTTACTTTTTTACAGAGAGATTGTCGGTTGAATCTGTTCGACAATTTCACTGAATTGAATCGCCACCACAAAGAAAATTCAGCGAAATTTTCGGACAGCTTCGTTGAAAAATTTCTCTGCAAAAAAATAAAATGGCGGCGGAACTTTTTAAACGTTGCGTGGCGCTTGTGATACTTTGGCCGGAAGGTGACGAATAATGAGATTAACTCCATATCAACGGTGAAACTACCAAACCACGTATCTCGTTTGCGGTGTTTAAAAATCTACGCTAGCATTTTATTTTTTTGAAGTAGACCAAATCAATATCATTCCTTGAAATTTTCACAGAATTTTCTCCGCACAAAGAGGAAAAATCACAGAAATTTTCAAGACTGGACGTTAAGTAGTTTTTCAATTAAAAAAGAAAGTATGACAGGAAGTCTGCGACGTCGCAAACCGAGATATACGTGGTTTGGTAGTTTCACCGTCGATATACAAGTCTCCACAAGGAGGGATTCTAAGTTTTCAGTCTTAGTCCTTACTCAGAGCTTGAAAAACAACTGAACAGGAGAGAGGAACATGCCGAGGAGGAATCAAAATTAACGCTGAAACTTACTGAGATCCAACTTTTCATCCTCGACGCTGAAACTTTCGAGCCCTTGTCTCAAACTATTGCACCAGACGTGAAACGGCAAGTTCTCCAGATCCTCCGTCTGAGACACTAGTTTGGAGCAAGTCGGATTACAATAGACTGAGAATGATTCTATCCTAATTAGCTGATACACGGCCGAGGACTGCGAATCGGGAACAGTTGGTTTCCACTTACTGAAAAAAAAATAAAAACCATTTCTAAAGAAAATGAATTTAAAAAGGGTTTGGGTTGTTTTAAGAAAGAAAAACTCGGAAAAAACACGAAAAAAGGGTTTAAAAAAGTCTAAATTATACACACTTCGGAGCCCGTCCAGAAGCCGTGTCAGGAGAGGCCGCGCGAGCCGCGCCGCGGCGCACAGTGGATCGAGTCAATTAGAAAAGTCGGACATCAAATTTTTGACCTAAACCGCAAATTTTGATGTTTATTTTGCCAAATTTTAAACTTTATTAGATGCCTCTAGAAGAAAAATTCACGAGGAAACCAATGGAGCCACATTTAGAATTTCAAAATTTGGAATAAACGCAGTTATAAGCGTTTAAAGTTTCTGAAATTTGTCCGACCTCTCCTATTGACTCGACCCACCGTGCGGCGGGCGAGATGCCCAGCGCGGCTAGCACACAGGCGCCTACAAACCTAACAGGGATACTTCACACATTACGCAATGCGTGAAGTATCCCGTTAGGTTTGTAGGCGCCGCGCTGGGCATCTCGCCCGCCGCTCCGCTCTGTGTTCGGCTCTAATATTTAAATTTGAATTTCTCCTCTGAATAAACCCCCACTTCAAACTTGGAAGCCTCATTGATTGATCTGGTCAATAAGGAGCATTTAAAATTCAAGTCCTTTCATTCTCTTTTACGTCAAGAGCAAAGAATTCATAGGATGACAAGCCTACCTGTTGGTGGTTTGTATTGAAAAACTTTGCAGGCATATTCCCACAGCTAACGGATATTCGATACTTGAGCCAGAGTCCTCATATCTGACGTGCACGTTGTGAATTGATATCTGCAGATTGTTCATTATGGTTGTTATCAGATTCTCGAGGAAATTTTTGGTTTCCGGTGCGTCTGAAAAAATATTAGAAATGATGTTATTAATGAGTGATTTTGCTTTAAAATTTTGGCAAAATACGTCGTTCCTCGGATGGGAGGACGTTACAACATCGATTGTATTTGCATCAGAAAATTGCGTGCTGATTTTTGAAATTGATAGGAAAAAAAAAACAAAAAGGGAGAATGGAGCGAATTCGTAGAGGTAGGTGGTTGCAGTCGACAGAGTAAGTAAGTAATAGACTCATTGACTGCAACCCCCGAGAGACCCCACGGTTAGTCTATAATTTTCCCCTTCGTCTAAAAAACCCACCTGTTTCAACCAATAGGACTGCTTAATTTTTCCTCTGTCCATCAATTTCTATAATCAGCCCGCCGATAGGCATTCGCATACCTGCAAATTACACCGTTTTCCTCCGATTGCGCGCAAAAATTACTGGAACTTTAATAAGAAATTTAAGTCACATTCCTGTAAAATATTGAATAGCCTCAGCCAATTTGGCAACCTTAGAATTAGGTTACGTTATTTCGTCTGAAAAACTTAAACCAAAAAAATGAAGGAGCATTTCAAAAGTTAAAAAACGCGTGGGGAATGATGAAGCTAGCCCAAACGATCTACTGGCTATCCCTCTCTATCCTCCGATTTAACTACATAATCAATGGCGAGTGTCGGAAATTGGAAACATCGCAACATTTTCCGCCACTATTTGAAACGAATCAGGAGGCTGCAGAGTCACGTGAGTCACAAATGAAACTATTAATCGCGATATTTAAGTAAAAAAAAAAATTAAATGATTATCAAGTTGAGGCTATGGCCGGATCTACGAAATTACCGCCCTTCACGAATTGTAACCCCNGGGGGGGGGGGGGGGGGGGTTTGGTCATGCCGCAGTTACTTTGACCCAACACATTTTTAATGCAAATTTTCGGGCTCTTTCATCAAATATTTTGCGGTCTATACTGGCAATCATCTAATTGCTCCTGATTCTTCTTACTGATTGAATTGCCACGTTTCCGGTGTTCGCGACAGTGCCCTATCTTCGTTTCTTTCTTTTTGCACTTTTTGAGCCCCCCCTCCCCCCTCCCAAAAAAAAAAAATGCCGCGGCCTCGACGGCGCATGTGGATTGCATTTTGCAAAAAGGAATGAGAGCATACCAATGTTGCTAGGATTTAGCAACTTACATAATTAGCAATAAAATTACTGAAATCTCGCGAAAAATTAAATTTACATAGGCAATTTTCACCTTGAATTTATAGTTTATCGGGAGGACAGATAAAAATTATTTAGATTATCAGTTTATACTTGCAAGGTAAAAAAAGTTGCGCAATCTTAGAAACAGTGGAATGCTCTTCTCTCCTTTTTGCAAAATGCAGTCCATGTTATAGATTCAGCCATGCTCCGTAGTAGGCATGTGATGTGGTATCACGTGAAAATGAAGGAGAATCTTAGGTCTTCGCCTGTCTCAAATTACGGACTTTTTGAACGTAGACATTACATGCTTGCATCGTTGAATGCGTAAATCAAGCGCGCACCTATTCGAACTTATAGTGGATCTGTGATGTGGTATCACGTGAAAAAGTAGGATGATATTAGCCTTTCACCAGTCTAAAATTACTGCCATTCCATGAATTTATAGGCAATGTGCTCTCATCGTTAGATGCGGAAATCAAGCGTACAACTATTCGGACTCCGGAGTAGGTACGAGATGTGGTATCATGAGAGAATGAAGGAACATTCTAACTTTCAACCTGTCTCAAATTATTGATGTTTATGAAAATAGGCATTATACTGTATGCTCGCATCGTTAAATACGAAAATCAAGCGCGCAACTATTCGGTACTAGTATGGACAACTCGAAATATCTAGCTCTTAGGGCCCAAAAGGGTAGGTAACCTTTGAAAACGGAAAATTTCACTGTCAATCTTTAGACTCCAATGTCAAACGAAAATAGACAAGAAAATTCATAAGTTAGCATTCCTCCGCAAAAATGAAAAAAATTATGCAAAAACCAAGTCAAATACGTGCATTATACCAACGACAGTTCCCAACAATTGTGATTATAAATCACTCTGGATAATTTGAATTCAAAGATTGCCTACCTTTTTGGGGTCTGCATCACTTAACCTCATAATTTTCGACATGTCCATCCATACTCTCCCTATATTGATACTCTACTACTCGGACTCCGGAGTAGGTACGAAATGTAGTATCATACGAGAATGAAGGAAAATTCTAGCTTTCAACCTGTCTCGATGTACTGACGTTTATGAATGTATGCATCACGCTGCATCACGTATGCATCGGTGAATGCGGAAACCAGGCGTGCAACTATTCGAACTCTGGAGCTTGGCCGAATTTACTTAATTTCTACCCCTAGTTCGTCAAAATTTTGTCGTCCCACGAATTGTCGCCGTGGGAGGGGGGTTGGTATCATGCCGTGTGTAAATTACGTACCCAACAAATTTTTGATTTTTGTATGCGGATTTTCAGACTTCTTCATCAACTATCTTTCAGTCTCCATTAGTTTCATCTTGCACTTCATTCCTCTGGACTGAATCGTCACGTTTCCGCGTCGCACAATGGATCGAGTCAATAAGAGAAGTCGGGCATGCAATTTTTAACTAAAATTGCAAATTTTGATGTTAAATTCGTTAAATTTTTAATTTTAAGAAGTGCTCCCAGAGGCAAATTTCACCAGGAAACCGATGGTACCTATTTTAAAACCTCAAAGTTCTGCATGAAGGGAGTTATGCGCTTCTAAAGTTTCCAAATTTTGTCCGTCCTCCCCCATTGGCTCGATCCACTGCGCGCCCCATCATTTTTTTTCTCTTCCCACATTTTTTGCCACCCTCTAAAATTTGCCTTCCTTGGCCGGCCTTGATGGCCTTCCAGCCGTAAGCTGAACAGTGCTATAATTTCGTACCTGTTCCAAGTAGATTTTCATCCTCAAGGAGTTCTATCTTCCTTCTTTTAAAGGCTCGTAGTAACCTTTTATCCTTTTCAGAGTCGTAAGGTCTGTCCGTCACAGGTCCGACGATTATGTAAACACCCTGTGCATGAACGAAATGAAATTTCATTAAACAGTTTTTCAGAAGGGATTCAACATTTGAAATAGGTGCCCTCCTGCCGTGATTTTTCTTCTCTGTGCGAAGAAAATTCTGCTTAAACTTCAAGGAATGATGTCAATTTGTAATTCTTTAAAAAAAATAACATAGAGGCGGAAATTTTCAGACACCGCAAACGATGTATGTGATTGCGGACCGACGCCGTCGAAATGTAAAACCAACAGATGTCGATGAAACAAAAAACGACAAAAAAATATAATGAATTCACCATAAATAAAATTGTTTAAGAAATCAATCGCGCAGGAAGGAGTTTGACTGCTTATGAAATAATATAGTACAAATTAAAAAATACCGACAGTTAATACTATGACGATACTTCTTTCCTTTTTTTTCTGCTGGTTTAATGGCTTCGTGTCTAGCAGCTTCAGCTAACTTTAGACAATGTTTAGTGTCTGTAGACACCATGGGATCTCCATGCTCCAGGCTTTTCCAATTTTCAGGGATAAGGGCCGAAGAGAATCTGTTACAGCAGATCTACGCGTCAATTCCGTGAAAATTAGACGCCTCCACCGGGATTCGAACCCGGGACCTATTGACCTAGAGTCAGACGCACTGACCACTAGGCCAACCTGGCCGGCCTGACGATTCTTGATACTGCTCTAGCCTTCTGGCTAGGGGTGCAATTTTGGGTAATCAATGAGCCAAATTGTTCAAAGGAAAGAAAAGCTAAAAAAGTTCAATTTTGCGGTAAACTATTACTTACCTCTATTAGTACTTTAATTGAACTCGTCTGGAACCCAGTCCACGGTATATTGACGGACACTTTCTCGATGAGTCCGACCTTCACTTCAATCGGTAATTCCAGCTCATACTGAGTTGAAACAAAGAAAAAGGTTACTTATTAAGGTCCCATTCTATACAAATACTGTCATCTTATAATTCAAGGAGAACGCTTTGATTCGTTTGAGTGACAAAATCTCAGCACTTAGTAAAGTCATTTCATACATTTTTTATTTTATGTGATCACTTGCTCGTTCACAATAATTCTGTCCGGAAAAGAGGATTTTTAAATACATTTATTGGTTTGTTATTTTACCTAGTTTTAGGGTGATGCGAGCATTGCAGTTTTTGACGTCTACCACCCAAGGCAAGAATGCGACATGCCTCATCCATTTTATATTTAGCAATTTTAAAATAAATTCAAGCCCGGTTTATTTGCCATTAGTTTCCCTATGCACATAAGTGTTTTTCCAGAAGAGCAAAAATTTATAGTTCCTAATTGCAAAATGTGGTCCATTTATTCTCCTGGCTTTGTGTCTAAATTTGTGTCTAACAAAAAGAAAACATGACTTCCGGTTCACCGCGCTGCAGAGTTCCTGTCATACTGTGCCTATATTTTTAAGCGGAAAACTACTCGAATTCATTTTTGGGAAACTCACGTACTTTTCACTGTCTTTGTGAAAATATACTCTTATGAATATCTTAAGCAAATACTTAAGTTTTCATAGGTACGCTCTCTATCTGGAAAATAAAATATTGGAAATTTTGAAAATCCGCGGGGATCGGAGCGTTCTTCGATCCGGGTACGGATTTTTAGTTTTATGACTTCTTTTTTTTCAAAAAGAGACAACGACATGATTTAATTTAAATAAGATTTCCCATCTATGCTAATATATATTCTCTCTTACCCTCGCAAGAAAATGCCCGAGCAAAATCTCGCGCATGAATCCTGTTCCTTATTTTGAAAATTTGCTAGATAATTCTTTCCTCGTTCATCTATTTGATTCGGAAACTCGTGAAAAAATTTAAGTCACAAATTTTCCTGAATTTTCTAACTATAAATTTTTCTCCCAAACGTCTAACTTCTCTGATAATCTTCGGCTTTATTCCTCATAAAAATTGTAAAATTTCAAGTTTCACGTAAATATCTTAAAGTATTACATAACTTTATGTCACCCTAAGTTTTTAACGTAATGTCCATGGTAAAAATTGGCGATAGGAGCTGCGTTTCAAAATACCATAGGAATTCTTATAGCCGGCTAAAGAAGGCAATAGAAAATCGTATAGCTGGCTGTAGAAAGCGAAGCAAATCATATAGCCGGGCTATATGAAGCGATAAAAAAAGTATACAGCCGAGCTATAGCTCCTATCGCCGGGCTTTACACTTTATCGCCATCGGCTATAAAATGCTATAAGGAATTGTGTAGAAATTCGTGCGCTTTGGAAATCATTAAGTTTGATACGAAACCACCATAATATTTACAAAACACACATTATATTTTCCTTTAATACATATTTTTTTTCATCAATTAAAATGAGAATAATCCATACAGGATGTGCAAACATTTTAAAATCATGGGTTGAAAAACGCTGACTCCGCGAGATTATATATTGGAGCCTAACACAGAGCGGAGCGGCGTGCTGCCAGAGTTAAGCGCGCACTAGCGCCTACAAACCTAACAGGGATACTTTACGCATTGCGCAATGCTTGAAGTATCCCTGTTAGGTTTGTAGGCGCTAATGCGCTTTTCTCGCTGGCTATCTGCCCGCCGCGCCGCAGCGTGCCACGGCGGCGCTTGAAGCAACTATTTCACACCAGAGGTATTGCACAGTATCATACGAAATTGAAGGCGCTCCAACATATTAGGAATGGCAGGCATCCTTCAAAAGTACGCAGCTTTCCGCGCAAAATAAATCAAGATACTACGGCCAAAAAATAGAGCGGTAGTCCAAAAACTCAATAAGTTCTAGCATCCGTTATATTAGTGACATTTAGCATACACTTTATCGCCTGGCTGTTGCTTAATCGCCATCGGCTATAAAATGCTATAAGAAATTGTGCATCCGGCTATAGAAGCTATTGAAAATCTTACAGCCGGCATTAGGTTTATGGTATTTTGGAACACAGATTCTACTGCCAATTTTTATCAGGGGCCTCATGCCACAATTTTGTCAGCACCATCATTAGTGACTGTCAAACTTAAATATCAACAAAAAAAAATGCATGTGAATAATTTGTGAAAATACGTACGAAAGCCTCCGGTTTCAGTTTGAGGTTTTGCAGCTGTACATCGCCGCTGAAAATCCCCACGTTCAAATTCTCAATGTCGAGATCTTCGACGTATTTTCCAAAATAGCGATTCAGGAGAGTCGCCACAACACCTTTGAACATGGCTGTGCAAACATAAGAACAATCACTGTATTGATTCATCGCCGCCCCAATGAAGGACATCGTGCTCTTACCATAAATGCAGACTAAAAAACCTGAATACCTGAAAATGCCTGTAAATACCTGAATGACGTTTTCGCACAGTGGGCCACTAGACGGTCTGAACTAGACTAAAAGTCACATCTTCTCTCTTCAAAATCCTACGCAAAAAACGACAACTTGCACGACAAGAAGTTCGAAAATAGACTCCTGAACGAGATATTAATAAGTATTTTTTTAGACCGATCAATTTTTCAAAAGACGTTGCTTGTATTTTTGTCATTTAATCAATATGGTAGCCGATTTCCAGACTTCCCGCGGCGATAAGTAAAGTGTATTTCTTGTAAATGTGTTAAGAAAAAACTTGCTGCTTGAAATTTGAATCAATTGAGGGGCTTAGGACAATAAATAATTATGTACAGTTTCTTAAAAGATATGGAGTTTATGGTTCCAAGTGAGACTCCAGTCTTAATCCATATTCTGGGAAAAATTCGTTCCCAAATTCCAATTTTCAAGCATCAAAAAGTCAGTTTGAACTTTCTCTCTGTCATGAGGATCCATGTAATTTCGAAACTTCGAATACATAAGTAAGTACCTAAACCTACTTAATTCTGGAAATAGCAAAAACTGCATTATTATGCGCTTTGGCCTCCAAGCCCTTCAATTCATATTTAGAGAAAAGCACTGTTCCAAAGTAAGCTCAAAGTTTAATTACCTTATGTGCAGCAGCAAAACCCATTGATACCACGAGCTTGTGCGTATAAAGCCCACATATGTTATATTTTAAAACTTTAAATTTGAGTGAGGTATTTGAGCGAAAACTTCCCTTGATGGTAAAAACGTCCAGATCGAAATATTCTTAAAAAATAAATAGTAAGATGCCGCTATAAAAAATATCTATTTACTGACCTCCACATAATCAGCCAGAAAGGAGGGGAGGGAAATTAAAATTAATCGTTTAAAAAATTATTGAACTGAGGTTAGGTATTGACATTTGAGTAATATTACCTATCATACATTTCAGTGGAATGAAATTTTTGTACGTCAATTTGATGGGGGAAAAAAGCATCAAGAACAGTGCAGCGGAGTTGAGGGAATCCGATAGTTACAGAATATTTTGAAACCCCTGCATGGAGGGCTCGATCCTCCATTGATAACTGATAAGAACGGTGGACTTGTTATCAGCAATGTATCTACTACATGACATTTTAGGGGGTACAAATTGGAAATGTTTAGCATGAAACACCTTTCATCCCCAACGCAAAAATTACTAGTGTGAGAACCTTAAGTCTTACCTCCGATTGGATTTAAGATGAAATAAAGAGGACACTTCCGATCGTTATCGTTACATCACCATCTGTTATCACTGAAACTCCACCGCGCTGCAGCAATGCAGCCTCATGTCAAAAGGACACCGAGAATACAAATAATCAGCACGAAATAGTTGGACATAATAATTAGCCGGGAAGTCAAGATAAAACAAACCCCAGTTTGAGAAGAGAAATGCACGCTGAGCGATTTTATGACGAAAAGTTAAGTTTTGGGATACGGGCTAGCGCGTTGGGATATCTGCTGTGGCGCCATTTCCACGGGTTCTCACCCTTATTGATCGGACGGGCTCCATGCGAGCTGCCGCACTCGGCAAGAACCGCGAAACGCTCGGTCTGAAATCTGATGTACTTGTGCGTTTCTCGCTAGCCGGTGGCAGCGTGGGAGTCGTGAGGAGCCGCAAGGATAAGGCTGTGCATCCACGCGCACTGCATGCCCTTTTTGGAGGCTCTTCTTTCCGAATTCCGAGTTCGCTCACGGGGCCGCCTCAGCATGAATTATATTTCGACCGCATTAAACAGAAAGGAACCAAGCCACATCAGCTATTGCCAAATTTAACTGGGCGATTTAATTTTTCACATGAAAACGGTTGTGCAGATTTTCATGCAAATTTCAGGGAATTTTCTCCCTAGTGCGAAGCAAATTCCTTAAAATTTTCAAAAGAATCCGCACAAACGTTTCCTCGTAAAAAATTAAATTGTCTAGTTAAATTTGGCAATAGCTGATGTGGCTTGGTTCCTTTCTGTTAAACGCAGTTCATTTGGTCCTTCAGCCTTTAAATAGGCGAAATTCCCAAATTAGCTCTCCCATGCAGGTGTGTTTTTATTTATTTATTTCATGGATCTCCGTTCGGTAAAAACGAAACGTAACATTAAACGCCCTGGTAAAAATTGGCGATAGGAGCTGCGTTTCAAAATACCTTAGGAGTTCTTATAGCCGACTGAAGAGGGCGATAGAAAATCATATAGCTGGCTGTAGAAAGTGGAAAAAATCATACGGCCGGGCTACACGAAGCGATAAAAAAATTATACAGCCGGGCTATAGTTCCTATCGCCGAGTTTTACACTGTATCGCCTGGCTGTTGCTTTTTCGCCATCGGCTATAAAAGGCTATAAGAAATTGAGTAGAAATTCTTGTGCTTTGTAAATCCTTAAGTTTGGACGGAATCACCTTAATATTTACAAAACGCACATTATATTTTCCTTTACTACATATTTTTTTTCATCAATTAAACTGAGAATAATCCATACAGAGTGTGCAAACATTTCAAAGTCTCATATTAGAGCCTAATACAAAGCGGAGCGGCGGCGCACCGGCGCCTGCAAACCTAACAGGGATACTTCACGCATTGCGCAATGCGTGAAGTATCCCTGTTAGGTTTGCAGGCGCCAATGCGCGTTCAGCGCTGGCTGCCCGCCCGCCGCGCCGTGCCGCAGCGTACCATGGCGCTTGAAGCAACTATTTCACACCAGAGGTATTGCATAGTATCATACGAAATTGAAAGCGCTCCAACATATTAGGAATGTTAGGCATCCTTCAGAAGAACCGAACTTTTCTTCGCAAATTAAATCAAGATACCTACTTCGGCCCAAAAAGAGAGCGGTAGTCCAAAAACTCACTAAGTCCTAGTATCCGTAATTAGTAACGTTTAGCATACACTTTATCGCCAGGCTGTTGCTTAGTCGCCATCGGCTATAAAAGTCTATAAGAAATTGTGTTGCCGGCTATAGAAGCTATTGGAAATCTTACAGCCGGCTGTAGGTCTATGGTATTTTGGAACACAGATTCCGCTGCCAATTTTTTTGCTCGTTGACAGTCGATCTCTGGAGTCAAACATTGTAGTATCTACGATTGTGCCCATGAGAATCGCGGCTCGATTTCCCCCCTTTTCCATTCAAAAATAAGTTTAAACCCCACTTTTAATGATTGAAGCCAATGAGACTGGTAGGAAAAGATGATCAAGATAATCCATTTTTTCGGGCCCCCTTGCCGTTCCCGGGTGACCGTCTGGAGAAAGGAGCTTTCAGTTTTTTCTCCAATGATATTTTCACGGTTATATAAATTTGTATGGGTATACTTTCGATCAAAGAAAATTCAGAAATAGCTATCAGTTATGGAGCCTAAATCGACGGTGTAAGTCGGCAATCGCACTTAACTCGGTTTGCGACGTCGCAGACTTCCTGTCATACCTATATAATTTATTTTAAGACTGCCGTGATTTTTCTTCTTTGTGCGAAGAAAATTCTGCAAAAACTTCAAGAAATGATTGTTCTCCTTTAAGAAAATAACATAGAGGCGGAGATTTTCAGACACCGCAAACGAGATATGTGATTGCGGACATTACGCCGTCGAAATGCAACTGGTCGGAAGAAGACGTTGCGTAATGTCCATGCCTCTCATCGCTATTAATCCCGGCTGCCTGCGTGCTAATTGAAAAAGCATCATACCTATAGTAACTTCAAAAACACGAATTCGATTAATTTATTAGGTTTAGTTCACTGTTTGACCGCAATTATAGTTCAAAGTGGGGGGGGGGGGCAAATTTTTATCGCAGATGCCAAAATCATTTGTCTCCATTCCGGATGTCACTCCGTCATTCCTAAAACACGTATCACCGTATTACACCGAACATCTCCATTTAAACGAGGGAACTGAAGTAAAATCCAGCCACATTGGTAGTAAATAACACTTGGTCACAGCCAGCTTGGTGGAAAAGCCGTACCGCTTGTGCACAGGGGAGAATTTCATGAGTGCCGCCGCCCGCGGTGCACTATTGTCCAAAATTCAAGAATAGGAAGAAACTAGGGGGCTACGCGGCCCAACCCCCTGAAGGCGCTCCGCGCCATCAATGGGCCGCTTCGCGGCCCTATTTTTACCCTCCTATCAGTGTTAGTTTTATTTTTCCCCTAAACAATTACGATATGAGGTATACTTTAATTTTAAACTTTACTTAAAATTACTTTAAAATTAAAAGGACGCGTTTTGGAATGACTGCTTGATGAAATATTGCAGTAAAACAATGAACAATGATAGTTAGATAATAATTAAGAATTCATGAGTTGGGGATCGAATCTACACCGGGTTCAAAGTGAACGCATTCGACGTCTTAGACGACTCGGTCACCACTCGACGTGAGAATGTCGCTGCGAATCTTGTGTAGATAAGTGTAGAGCTGATGCGCAGGCTACACAGCTACTGCGCAACCTCCTCGACCACTGTGCATCCTCCCGCGCATAGCGGTAGCAGTACCGGAGCATTCTATAAACTCACTCACTTTTATAACGTGATTTTAAAAAAACCTGGGTCCTTTTTCCAAAATCTGATTACAGCGGGCTCATCTAGGGCCTATTACCAGTCGATTTACGCAAAAATCATGGAAATTGGCCCGGTAGAACGCTCAAACGAGCTATGACAAAAAGTATAAATTTACATTGTTTAAATGGGAGAATTCGCAATTTTACCACGTAATATAAAAAAAAAACCTGGGCCATATTTTGAAAATCTGAAAAGAGTTGGCTTATCTAGAGACAATTGCCCGTCGATAACCGAAAAAATCATGAAAATCGGCCCGGTAGAACGCTGGAACTAAGCGTTACCAGTTTCGCAAAATTAGGAGGTCTTGGAGCTTATAGTATAGATAATATAGATAAGTCGAATAATCACTGAAAGATCACGAAAGTTTCGTAACTGATGTTTTTTGAGCCGCTAATTTTGAATTTGATTTCAAATTGCCAACATTGTAACAGGCACGCTGCGGCGCGGCGCGGTGTGCTACCAGCTCGAAACGCGCACTGACGCCTACAAACCTAAAGGGATACTTCAAGCATTGCGCAATGCGTGAAGTAGCCCTTTGGGTTTGTAGGCGTCAAATGCGCGTTTCGCGCTTGCAGCACACCGCACCGCGCCAGGGGCGGACTGGTAGTCGAAAAGTTAGGAGGAAACCTAAATGTAAGGGCCCCTCCTGTCGTTCGGGGGCCCTCCCCTGGTAAATTTTGAAAATTTCACACTTTTTAAACACGTAGGCATTATTGGAGTTGGATTCTACAGTACTTGAACTTCAAAATAACCCATTCTCAGGATTCATCAGGGGTCCCTTCATCACAAATGCTTTTGGCGACCTTCCATGTCTCTTAGAGACAAATTTTCAAGGCATTCTGAGCCTTTTAGTGATTGCTGATTGAAAAGGATCAGAAAATTACAACATTACGGGAAAAAAACGATGACTCGAAAAAAATTCGCCGGCCCCTTCGGGACCTCCGCGGCAAATTGTTAGGGGGCAATCGCCTCCCCGTTCCCATGGCCAGTCCGCCCCTGGCAGCACAGGAAAGCCGAAAAACCAAGCGGGGACGCTACTTCAATGTTAAACTTCCATCGCCTTGCTAAGGCGCAGGGATACAACTATTTGAACTCTCCGGAACGCGTGAGGTATCACGCTTCAATTGAAGGCGTTTTCGAATCTTCTGTATTTTCATGACGAGATCTTACAAATTATTTTGCTTTATATTGTAGATTTGACTTCCTTTTATTATTTAGTTAAAATATTCCTGCTACTTAATTTTTAATTATTCGGGTAAAATTTTCTCTTTGCGTAGTACGATCCTGGCTTTAGCGCCCTTTAACTCCGGCCTGAACGGTCGAAACTGCAGTAGCGGCACACGAAAGCCGAAAAACCAAACGGGGACGCTACCTCAATATTAAACTTCCATCGCCTTGCTAAGGCGCAGGTATCGGGGCCTTTTAGTGATTGAAAAGGATAAGAAAATTACAACATTACGGGAAAAAAACGATGACTCGAAAAAAATTCGCCGCGGGGTCCCTTCGGGACCTCCGCTGCAAATTGTTAGGGGGCGAACGTTTCCCCGCCCCCATGGCCAGTCCGCCCCTGCACCGCGCCGCGCCTCGGCTCTTCCGGCGGCGGGCGGGTGGTGAACGATTTCTTGCGGGGAGAGCTTCCTGGCGGAGGAACTCGTGCAGGTACTTATCGTGAATTTTTTTTTTTTAAACTTTCGACTTTTAAAATTACATACTGGTCCTGCGAAGTAATTAGTGAACTCTCAACGCTGGATTAAGTGTTACCTACCATGAGGGCGCGGGTCGTGCGCCATGCGCCATGCGGATGGCGCAGGGCAGCTCATGAAATTCTCCCCTGTGCTCTGTCGAAAGCCGTAGGATGCCCTGTAAATTTAAAAAGACCGCGTTAAGATACGGCACCGTTGAATGGCAACTTATCCTAGTTCTCGGCAACATGTATGCTCTTTGAAGCTTGCTCTCTACCATGTACTTTCCTCTGTTCTCTTTTACTGTTAAAAAAGTTGAAGTTGTTTCTTCTTCTTCTTGTAGCTTTTGTTGTTGTTCGTAAATCCGTAAATCGTGCCGTGGCTTGTGGGGTTTGAGCCGTGTTCTTCCGCAAAATTTTTACATTTTCAAATCCATTTCATTTTAAATTTGCTTATTTTATCCATCTCACCGTTACTA
Organism: Bemisia tabaci; assembly: GCF_001854935.1. Taxonomy (NCBI): domain Eukaryota; kingdom Metazoa; phylum Arthropoda; class Insecta; order Hemiptera; family Aleyrodidae; genus Bemisia; species Bemisia tabaci. Next base: position 1,255,465 of record NW_017547234.1, on the reverse strand, counting down.
ATGGAAGGGAAAGCAGCAGCTAAAGTGAGTTCTTCACGTTTCCTTCAAAATAGCTTGAATGTCACGTTTGCTGCACGCAACGTGCGTGTGAGAACTGAGATCAGCTTTGCAGCTAAGATCTTGATACTAATTACCTACTGAGTATCTTATAATTGCGAATTGGTTCTTTTTATCAATCTGTATATCTCTCCTTCGCATTTTTCCTACACTCAGTTAATCTTATTTGTTTTTATTGCAATTTGATACTGCCTTCAATCACTGACAAAAAAGTATTTTATTCCTTTGATGTCACTTCGCACCATCAGACCCTCGAGTACCGTAGGTCACATGCGTGTATATTAATTTCTTTTTTAATGAAATGCATGCCTCCCTGAGCAACTGTTATATCAGATGATTGATCAGAAGGCTCATGTCCACTTTTGTGTTTTAACTCCTACTGTCATTTAATATTATCATGTTGATATTCTTATGCTTGATGAAAGTTGGTGATATTAACCTCCGGGACAATCATTGTTGGCATCATTAGGTCTAATGGGTGAATGCTTACACCTCCCTTGAATGATGCTGCTTTATTAAGTCTGATAATGTGCTTATGTTTCAACCCACATTGTGCAAATCACCCTGAAGCGCAATTATTCTCAAGGATAATGCTGCCCATCACAATTATTTTCCCTCGCAAACCTCTCACATTGACCTCTAGAATTTTCTTTTCAACTTGCCACAGACGTTCAATGAAAACTGAGGAAATTGAATGAAATCTGGAATTTTAGTCAACCCTCAGTATAGCTTATAGCATACCAGGGATCTTTTCAAGTGGAGGGATATGTATTGCAGCCGCCTTGTATACATTTAACCTAGTTAATTTGTACGAGAAATACTAAGTTAAAGCTTATTAATAACACTGATAAAGTGATTCTAGAGAGATCTTCATCTGGAAATGTTTGACGTTAAAATCAAGATTATGAGTATTTAAATATTACATTTATTTGTATGTCATATTACATGATTGTGAATTATAATTTTGTCATGTTTTCTCCCTATAAACGCTGTTAGTGGCAAGTCACAAAAAAGCAGTTTAGGTTTATTGATTTATTTGCATCGGTAGCATTGAAAGAGGTTACGTCAATGTTATTGTTTGGATGCAATTTGATATAATGGAGAATTCCTATGATAACGTCGCCACTAAGAGGGTCTATAGTGTTTCATAATTGATTGATTTATGCTTTTCCAAGACATTTGCTAATTTTCATGATTATATATATTTTCTGTGAGGTCTTACCTAACCTCCAAAGAGGCACCATGAGTAAATGCACCAGATGCATTGGTAAAGAGGCACTCTTTGGTGATGAGCACGGCAATGTCATGTACTGTCATCGCACGGAATATTGCACTGGCTTTTATCCTATATTTATCGAAGTATCTATTAGATTTGATTTAATTTGATTTTTTCCCCCCCTTTTTTTTGCAGGTTGAAGAATACAAAGACAGTCTGAAAACCAAGGTAAAACTATGCACTTACTATTTCTGCCAGTAGTCATTCATATACCTATGTAATTTTATCTCTGTTCAAATTCATTTACGTATTTCAGAAAATTTTGTTTTCATCACAGTAAGTATTACCAATGTAACCATTATTCAATGAGCAATAGAGCTCTCCTTCTGAGGAGATGTTATTTTACAAAGAATCCTGAGGACCAGTTAACCCTCCGTGGCATGAATTAATTTTGGATCTCAGATTCCAGGGGACACTAAGTATAATCTATTTTGTAGCTTGCACACAAAACAGAGGGTACCAAGTTTTTTTCTCTTCAAAATTTAATATTTCTGAGAATCAGTCATTCCAAAAAGATAAAAATTATGAAAATTTGTAAAATCATGCCACATAGGATAGATTCAGTTTTTAAAACCCCACAAATACTTTGTTGCGAATTCGTAACACTATACCATAGGGGGATAACGTCTGTCCCATATCGACGGTGTAAGTCGGCAATCACATAATTCGTTTGCGGTGTCTGAAAATCTCCGCCTCTATGTTATTTTTTTAAAGGAGTGCAAATTGACATCATTCTTTGAAGTTTTCGCAGAATTTTCTTCGTACCGAGAAGAAAAATCACGGCAGTTGTAAGGAAATGCCGTTGAGTAGTTTCCAGTTTAAAAAATAAAGTATGATAACAAGCCTGTTTACAATGGTGGACGTCGGTATGACGTCGCAAACCGAGTTATGTGATTGCCAACTTACACTGCCGATATGCTGGATATGTTACAACTGTAATTTATTTTCTGGAGAATCGTATCTTGCTCATTGTTTGAAACCCTGTAGTGCATGTTAAATAAGTAGGCATGTTTTGAAAAGAGACAAGTCTAATCAATTTGTAATTTTTTTGACCTTGCGTCAGGTGGCAAAAAATGACTCATCAGGTAGCTTAGATAAGCTTGGTATGTTTTTTCTCTCAGCAAAGTTTGCAGAAAATTGGCTCGCTCGTCAATTTTATAGAGAAAGTAGAATTTTTACACATTTTAAACTGAGCTTCACAGGTATATCTTCTGTAGCTACATTTAGCTCCTTAATAATTTTTATTCTTGTCAACAGGCAGAGCATTTGATACTGAAAGAATTTCCAGAAAAGATAGTCAGATTGAATGAACTGCTAGAAACAAGCCAATTCAAGGAGAAAGATAGCTCCAAAGTACACCAAGAACTCAACATCCCTGTTCCGGAGCCTGTCTCTCTACAAAAGTATGACTTGTTATTTTGTTGATTTGTGAGTTAAATACTTGAGGAACCTTCGCTTGATTGTGTAGTTGAAGCTTTGGATGTGAGTTGGCTAATAAGTCTCAAGATCTCCACCAAAAAATTCATTTTTGTGAGAGGGAATTGGATCACTGAACTTGAAATTTCTGCCAAAGATATGGATAAATTACAAAGAATATTCAGCTAATTTTCCATTTCTCTACAGGCACCTTTTTTTTCCTGTCAAGAGAAAATGTGTAAAAGAAAATTCTGAAACTTGAAAGTGAGAAGTGCACTTTATGTACATTAGCAAATTCTGAAGCCCTAAAATGTTTAATTTAAATCATTATGCATCTTGACTATTTTGGAGCTAATATTAATTGACTAGCTGCTTCCCTTCCTTTACATGGGTTGTCACAGGTTTTAATCCTTGACACCTTATCTAGAAATTGTAATTTTCGAAAAGGTGAAAAATTGTGGTAATGCTCCAAGGAGATCACCGAAAATAACACACAAATGTTATGAAAATTGGAAGAGTCTGGAAGTTCACAGGAATAAAGATAATGTGGAACTGAAATTTGATTTTTATTCGAACAAATTTTGCATGTCTCTGCATGTGAAAACAATTGGAAAGATAACACTTCTTGTTTTTAAGCTGAGAATGAGCACCAATGATATCCAAAATTTTGGACAAAAAAAAGAGATTAGTTATGGATTTCTTGAAATTTTGCAAAAAGTGCCTTGTTAAACTAATCATGAGTAAAGATTTTAAATGTAGGTATGAATCGAAAAAACTAGTGGGTGTGTCAAGAATTGCCTCCCGAAGGATTCTGATATGAATGTGTTACTGCTAAAGATGGTGCTTGCAAGATTTCAATCTGCTTTTTCCAAAATCTGCAGTTTTCTAAACTTAACTTTGAATTGCACTGTCTTTTTCTTCTTCTTTTTTTCCAAGAACAACCTTGGATCAATTTAGTAAAATATCATCTCAAGTCAAGGAAACTGGCGATAAGATGGTCGATAATTGGCTGAAGATGCGTGGTCTATAACAAATAAACTGTAGTTGATATCTCCTTCCTACGTTTATTTTTAAGAAGTTAACTTGCAAACAAATGGGCTGTAAAATTTTTGAATAGTTTTTGCACTGGAAGGAATATCTAGATGAAACTTTAAGTTGATTCAATCATTTAACATCTTTTTAAAATTTACACTGTATGAGAATACTCCAAAACGTTGAAATGGATTTACGCATTCTAATCGGTGAGATTTTGCAGCACTGAATTGCAGATTCTGAATGCCAGGGATACAGAAACTTCCTGATTTTCCGATGATGACTGTTTGGCCACTCTCATAGGAAATGGGGAGGGGTGCAATTTTTTTTTCTTTTTCTTTTTCTTTTTGACCCATTTAGCAAACCAAGTCAGCTTTTTCTTGGGAAGAAAATTGCCAAGTGCCCTGTTTTGGATGAAAAAAAACTTCGAAGCGTGTTATTTTCTGTGCTAGAAGCCTTTCAAGTGTGCTGCTTTTAGAAAAGGAAACTTTTAAGTGCGTTGTTTTGTTTGGAGATCAAATTAAAGCAAAATACCAACTTTTTGGGAAGGTAAATTATGAAAATGGGAAGGCTAGTTTCTGCCCTCTGTTTAATGCTCTATTCAACATTAGAACACTTGCCTTTCTTAAATCCAGCATTTTATCTACAGGCTCTTTTCTCTGTTTCTGTTCATTTTTAAAATGTTTTCCTCTACTTTTTACAGCTGCAACAATGAGCCTGTGTCAAAAAAAAGGAAGCAGGATCATGAAGACATCGACGGAACTAAAGTATTTTCTATTATCTCTGGAACTGTACCCTGTAACAAATACCTCACAGATGTCATCAAAATTGTCAAGCCGTACATCAAGGAACTGATTGAGGATGCAAACATCGTAAGTATCTAGAATGAGCCTGTGGCAAACTTTTTATCGAGGAAAAATACGAGTTGACTTTTAATGAAAGTGACCCAAAAATCACGATGAGCGTATCGACAAAGTCTGGAATGCACCCTTAACTTCACAATCTGCATAAGAAATTTGCGTTTTTTTATGAGAAAAATTATGAGAAAAGCAGTACCTAACAGCTAAAAAGTTACTGTTGCTTACATTTAGCAACAATCAGAAATATCAAATAATGGAGGAATTACATTTAAAATAAGAGAAATATAACTTTTCCTGTAATAGGTTCCTTCGTTACCATGAAGATTCAGGTTAAAGCTTAATGAGTTTAACAGTTGCTGACTTAATTACTCCCAAAGATGCCGTGTCCTTACGGAGTGGAGTCAGAGAGTAAAAAATAACTCTAAAATTCTGTAGGGTTTTCTCTTTACACAGAAAAATAACTGTATAAGAGCAAATTTTACCCAACTCAGCAAGCCTTGTAAGAGATCTACCATAATAAGCCTTGAAGCTCCCTCACACCGCATCTTGATATCTGTGATAGTTTTTTCAAAACAGGGAAAATCTCACATTTTTGAGACAGCCTTTTTATTCATAACAAACTCAGGGGATTTCTAAAAAAATTTGAAGACAACAAGCTCATTCAAAGATTGTTACCTGCTGACAGTCTGAAAAACATTAAAGTCAACTTTGTAGATCTGGAAGGAATAACTTAAAGAAGAAGTGGAAATTTGCAAGGTGAAGTGAAAGAGCTTGTAGTATTGATAAGTAATTAGTTTCAGTTCATGCATGACATCTTGTATTTTAATGATTTCAACAAGCTCGAATGAAATGAAATTCTCTGCTTCAGCTAAAAATGTGGGTGTCTTTCATGATACCAAAAATTGAAGATGGGAACAATTTTGGTGTCTCTGTTCAAGAGGAAACCCTAGAAGAAATTCAGTCTGTAGAGTCTGAGGCTGCAACTTACTTCGATCAGATTTCCAGATATCATGCAACTCGAGCTAAATTGGTCTCCAAGGTAAGGGCTTTAGTCTCTAAACTCTTTTCTAGGGAGTTTCAGCTTGTATTTTTGAATCTTGCCCAGCAAAAGGATGTGTTGGATATTTTAGTCCGGAGAGGTTTATCCCTATTGTTATCAATTGGAGCATAGGCTCCGGCCATAGATATCTTTTAATCAACTCAAAAATTCTAAAAATTGAAGTGCCAGGCGCAGGAAGGGCCTTCCTTGGTTGCAGTGTCTCAGTTTCTCCTCGAATGTATCATCAATTTTAAGAGAGGCAAGTGTACATGGGTGCTTTTAAAGAAGGGTCTAATTTAGGGTCCAACTTCCCCCCAAAATTCAAATTAAATTTTGGAGGGTTGGTCCGAATATCTCTTGATGTTTTTTAGACTCTTTGTCTTCACCGAAGATACTGAACAGCAGCTTTCAAAGAAAATAAAGTTTTAAATGTTCATAACCATTTTTTGCCATCAGAACTCACCAGACCAGATCATATTCATGTTAAATTTAAAAAACATCGCCTTCAAAAGTTGAGTCCTGTTAGATTTATCATTTTGATCTCCTGTAAGATTCATCGTTTTGATCTATGGTAAGGACAAAAGTAATTGTTTTATTTTTTTCAAAATCAAGATTACACTATCTCTATACATCACGTAGTATACTGAGTCCATTGAAGAAGTTTTGAAAAATTTCATGAAACTGTATTTTATGAAGTCCTGAGTTTTTTATTAACAACTGTAAGATTTTTTTTCAGACGTTTGCTGCTGAAGCCGAAAATTATCTTTAGTTTTGACCATCACTATCCATCTCTTTCAAGTGTTCAATTTTGTGCTAATATGTTTGTTCCCCTGTTTTAGGTAGCAAAATATCCTCATATTGACGATTATCGAACTGCCATTCAGGAACTGGATGAAAGATCTCACCTAAGTCTTTGGCTTATAATCATCGAAATTCGCAACAGATACTGCACATTGCACGACATAGTAATCAAGAACCTGGAAAAGATCAAGAGACCTCGATCTTCAAACGCAGTTTCTCTGTACTAGGATTTCTATTATTAAATTACAGCCTTTTTTCTCCCTATATTCAACAGCCTTTCCACGTTTAATCATGAATTTGGAAATTGAATTTATGGAAAACTTCACACCTTCTTGTGAATATCCTTTTAACTTACATGAAAGCATCAAGTATGCGAGCTTGTTGTTCCTTTTAAACTCTTGTAATTTCAAACCCTCTGTGATTGATCATAAGTAAGGACTTTTATACTTCTCCAATTAATCATAGCTCCATTTTTTTTTTTTTTTTTAAATTTAAATCTTCAACGAAAATTAATAAATGTTGATTGTTTTCATGCACCAACTCGTTTTTTTTTCAAAATCCATCGTGTTTTTCAAGTAGATTTAAGTCAATAACTCTGTCATTCAATTGTTAGTGCATCGTTTGTAGGCAAGCTACTTTCTGTGAGAAACGTCATTACTGATTACAATTTTTTGAAGATGTCCCCTGTAGTTGCTAGAAGGATTAGTTTGAATAAGGGTTCAATTGCTTGAACCGTTTACATAAAATTGATCATTATTGTAAGTAAAATTATTTGAGTTCTAATATACAATTCGAACTCAAACTTCAAAACTTCTAATTCTCAAACAAATGGTTGTAAAGTCGAGTTTTTCCATAAGGTATGGAACATTTCAGAAGATATCCCACAGAAACGCGTACAGTAATGATTGTGAGATTGTGACATCTTTCCATGATACAGGAGCAGTCTAATGGCCCAATCGTAAATAATTGCAGGAGCAGGTGATCAACGATCCAAATGGGAGGAGATAAGGCAGAAAGAGCAAAATAGGGCATTTGGGGTGGATACTCATTTCACCTCCAAGTGTTGCAAAGATTTTTAAATACAATTAAAACACACCGCGACACATTTTAAAAAGTTAAAGGATCACTTTTGACATTCTCTTCATCAAATGTTTACAATTTTAATCAACTTTTGGATAACTTCTCAAACAAGACATCAACTGAAGCCCAATATACAGACTCCTGTTTTTCGTGGCATAAAAAAATGAAATTGACAATATTTTCTGAATCAACAACAGTAATTTATTGTTTATTTTTCAACATTCTAAATCGATAGAATACAGAAATCACAAAAAAATTTGCTCTTAGAAAAAATGCTAAAGATTAAAAGAGGAGTTTGGAGGACAAGGCGCACAAAGGCAGTTGTTTAAAAAAATTGATGTATCCATAAACTTAGCTAAAACTAGTTTGTAAGTATGCACATATATTCTTTGAAAAAATCACAACTAAAATCCAACTTTAAAGCATTAAAAAGTGAGTTTAATCTTCCTTTCTGCCATAAGGTTCCATGTAATTTTGAAACTTTAAACAAATATTTCTTGAAGTAGCAAAAGCTGCACTTAATGCACCTTGTCCTCCAAGCCCCTCAAATACAATGAACAGAGACAGGGGGACATACAGATCCAGCAAATTTCTACATAGTTGTTAATCTTAACTCTCAGCAGTCTTTCAGTGCGATCTCAAATCATTCACACAAGAAGCATTAATTCTGAGGTATTCAATTTTCATTCTTAGTAAATCAAAATGGACAGACTCAGATCCCAATACGTTTCAGGGGTTGAAAATCGTAGATCAGTAAAACATAACGAAATCGTTAAAATTCTGGGCAATTTCTAAGTGCCAAAATCAACTTAGATTTTAACCCTAAATTCCGTTTAAAGAACCAAGTGATGGACATCATCTACTCCAGTAGTGAACAGCATGGTTTCTCCACTTTCAATTCACCTGTGATGTTTGGATCATCTGAAAACTGTCCTTACATGTTCTAGTCCTCAGCAAACCCATTCAGACGTATCAACCTACAATGGATGTAACATATTTAAGAAATTAAAAAAGTTATCTTTTTGATTTCTTCTTCTTAGCATTCTTCTTTTCCAGTTTCACCAATTTCCTGAAAAAGAGCAAAATAGAAAAATAAATATTGTGAACAATAAAATGTAATATAGTGATAAGAAGATGAAAACATGAGAGTACTAAATGCATCAGAATAGTTCGCTAAAAAAAGAAAAAAAAGGGAAGAAATAAACATTCTGATTTGTTGCAGGAGAGCTGTTTAAACAGTTACGGACATTTTTCTAATATTTCCTAAAAAAGTTAGGCACTTGTTTCATTTGATTCAAACAGTGCGCAGGCAAGGTTAAAAGAAGTTCATATTGCACCACTAAAAGACCCCTAACTTTTGGTTGCAGAACTTTTTTGGGGTACTGAATTACACATGCCAAAAATTCTCTCCAGTAACCGAAAGCTCTTTTTTTAGCTGGAATTATTTACCTTTCTATTTTTATGGAATTCAGTACTTTTTGAAAAGAGCAATTTAAATGCATTTGAACAGATTCCCTATTCCACTCAGAAGAATCAGCATTAAGGAAAATTGAAATCCAGTAAACACGCTTCTTTCTTTCAATTTTCAACTATCCATTGAAACTCTTGTAATTTAGTTCATTTGTGATATGCGGGTGCTAAAACCAAGAGCAATGATATTGTTTTTTCATTCGTCGTGAGTTACTGAACAACTAGTGCTGACGGAAAGTACGGGATCACAGGATTGGTGAAAGTTGCGGACTCAGTTGAAATTTGCGGAAACTTAGAATTCATCTCTTAACTCATTTACATGCAATGTTTTATTTGCCTGCTGTGCCGAGAGGTATGATGATGATGAGACAGTTCTTCGATAAAATACTTCATTGCACCAAATTAGAAAAAAGATCACTTGGATTTATTCAGGCTGGCAACAGAACACTCCAACGTGGTCTTGAGAACAGTCCTTGAGGCGCTATCTAAATGGAAATCTAGAAACACGACCGAAGCAATCGCCTTGCAATGCAGCAAGTTTACTCATCAATTCAAATATGTTCTAGGCTTGTGCTAATGAAAGCACTCATCAAATCACGCAAACGGGTTAATTGTGGACAAACCTCCACACAAAGTTCATTGATAAGGGAGGCTTCTCTGTAGAAAAGTCCTTCATCTTGGATTTTTCCCTGCAAAAGTGTCCTTACTTCTGAAGAATTCTTGCTATAAGGTCATCACTCATATAATTTTATGTTCTGGTCCCAGGTAATTGAGGCAAAAAAACAAATATTGTAACCTAAAACCGATGATTTAAACTACTGACCTATTAACAATTATATCTAACTTTTTGAAATGATTTGCTATTACATAAAGTTATTACGAGAGGTGGAGGAGTCCATTATCTTGATTTGGAACTATGCCAACAGCCATTGAATTCTGGGCATTGTAATAAATTGTTTTGCTAAATTGGGTCAAAACTCAATTTAGCAGTGCCTTTAATTTTCCTGTCTCATGCGCCCATGAACGCAAGGCAGGCAACACTGTTTCTTGGTTAGCAGCAATTGTTTCATGAGCAGAGATAGTTGTACGTTGCTGAAGGTTGACCGCTATGCTGCTTTGTTTGAATTTTGCAGGGAACCCCAATTTTCATCCTTACCATACGGAGCTTTTCAGTCTCATTAGTATTAACAAGAAAAACGTGTTTTTTGAAAAATGTCAAGTAACTTGAAAGGCACATTAATGAGGTTAAAATAAAAACGGAGAGACTTGCTTTGGGATGCATATTTTTTTTATTGCTTGTTAGCGGTGTTTGACTTGCGTACGTACACTTCGGACTACAAATCCATCTTCAACATTGAAATATTTCACAGAACTGCAAGGGACTACCTTCATGCAAAATTTCGAATTTACATTCAGGACACACCCGAGAAGCCTCTCTACTATGTAATTACTCACAAATGAATCAGATATACTTACTTCAATAATTTAAATTTTTGCCTTGGCGATAAAGATTTTAAAAAGTTAAGGTCAGCATCATTCAGAGAATCCATTCCATCCATTTCCCCATCGCTACATAGCATATCCTAAGAAAAGAAGAATACACGAAATTACAATCGAAAAATGGATTAGATAAATAGATATAAATTAGGATTTCCAGCTCGGAGCAGAAGATAAACACTGGGTAAATTCAACGTTTTGAACATGGTAAACTTCGATTTGGACTGAACTCATATCCAGTTCTCTTAGATCTAAAAGAAAGGATGCAGAAGTTGACCAGTGTGATTTTCATTCTTTTTGAAAAACTCATCACAGGCTAGCATGTTAAAACTTTCCTCTGGAGGACCCAGCACCCATCCACTATGTATCGCTACTTTGAACTCTAAATCACTCTCAAAATATGATGTAAGGCTGGGTCAGTTACACAAGTATTAGAACGGTATTTTGGCAATTGACTCTTTTCTAAAAAGCAAAGTTTAAGAATTTCCTATTTTGTTTTATTTTTTCAAGAGAAAAATAGTTAAAATATCTACTTGAAATAATTTTAAATTCATGAGTTTTGGCAAATTTGAAGACAAATTGTTGGTTGGTTTTCTTCTAGATAAAAAAAAAAAAAAAAAAAAAAAAAAAAAAAAAAAAAAAAAAAAAATACATGTGCAGAGATTTGCAATGAAACAAACCAAGATAAGCATTTTTTAATTTTACAAAAGGCAGCTCCCATCGGAGCTGTCCATTTTGATTGTTTGATCACACCTTGTGACTATTTGTGGACAGTGTTTTCTCCAAACGTGCTTCTGAAATTCTTTTTGGAACCCTTTTGGGACCTATTTTTAAATTTACCATGTTACACTGAGGATGCAAAAACTTATACATGCCTTTTGAAAATGTTCTGGAATTTGGATATGTTGTTGTGCTGACAAGGCACTCTTTTTCATTGCAAATCCGTCTTCTTTGAGGTGTCGCAGGAGCGTCGACTCATCTAAAGCTTCCTCTTTTTCTTCTGATGTTCCTGCAGTTTGATTGAATAATGGACACTCTTTGTCAGTGTTGATGTGTCCCCACTTGTGACACTTGATGCATCGTACGTTCCTCACTTGAATTCCGAAGGGCTGATCTCTGATTTCAGAATCTCCTTTACAATAGCTGAAATGAGGGATGTTCATGATACAAATGTGTCAATATGAATGGTACTTCTGAGTATCAACGTATATTATAACAAATTTAAAAAATGTACTGTTACAGTTGGTCAAAAAATGTGATTACAAAACAGAAAGAGATTTTCTCAAGATAGCATATTTTCTTCGCACATATTTACTGAAAAATTAGTGATAAATTCTCCTTCGAAAAGCTTCTAAACTTTTTAAAATTAAGAACACAGGGGTGCAGAGGGTTCTTAGCCTTCCCTAAAATTTGCTGTTTTGCTATGATTGCGCCTCTACATAAAACAACGCGCTCAACAGCTTCTTTCCCCAAAAGTAGCGCGCTTAAAAAAATTCCAGCGTATAAAACAGCGCGCTTAAAAGTTTCCTTCTCCAAAAGCACCGCGCTTAAAAGTACCTTTCTCCACAAGCAGAGTGCTTGAAATACTTCCAGCAAATAAAAATCTTGCTTGATAGTTTCCTTCCCTAAAAGCAGCACGCTTGAAAGGCATCTAGCACAAATAACAATGCGCTTCCCTGTTTTATCCTCAAAACACGGAGTGGGGGGGGGGGGGGGGGGAGGTCTTTCCAAATTTTTACAGCCTTCCCCAATTCTCCTGCGAGCAGCCGCGCAATCATGATCGCGTGGTTGAGAACATTCTGCACCCCTATATGAACGAAAAAAAGGAAGGTCTCAAACACACTTTCATTTTATGAGTGTTGGGTAACTGTCATTCATATCAGTAGACCTCCATGAATTATTATTGAGTATACTTGTTTAACTCTTAGTTCTCGCAGTAAATAAAGTTAAAAAACTTACTCCTCTCTGGGGGCATTGAATTTTCTCTGCCATTCAAATCTAAATTCAGGTTCATCATCTTCTTTTTCACGCTCCTTCTTTGCACCAGGGGGAGGTTCATACATGAAATTGACACTCAATTTGTCTTTGCTCTCCTTGGATAACATAGCTCTGCAACAAAGAATGATAAAACATTTCTAAATTATTACTTGTACTTAGCTTGAAAAATGGGTTTGCTTAAGCTATTTAAAGAGGTTCCTCAGGTATTACACCGATTCGTCGCTCTTCTGACATAAGGGCGTAACTACACTTTGCAATGAACCCTGTTGTCTATACAACTCAATGCTTTTCCGGGCTCAACTCAATGTGTAGTTACGCTTTTATGTCAGCCAAGAAACGAATTTAGAAAGATCTCAGGGTTTAATGAGGAACCTGCTCAAAGTTTTTGATCTAGTATTGACTTAGGCTTTCATTGGAAACCTTGTCCACTGTCAGTGGACTACACAATAATTTAGAAACTTGCAACAGAATGATCTCTAAGGTCTGATTGTTCCCTTTGCAACCAACTTGACACCGACTTGCTTTTCCTTTGCAAAATCATTATTTTCTTTTACCACTTGCACGGGTATTTGATGCGGGCATTTCAGTCCTCATTCCATTAGAATCAGGGTACACAGGAAAACAAAAAAATTCATAAGTCCCTGCTCTATTTATAAATTGACAACATTTTGTATTAATATTTGATAAACTCATTTCCGATGGCTAATCACTTTTCAAGCAAATATTGGCAGTTGATGTAAGTAGGTACATCCGCATTTTTGTACACTAGGAATGAAAAAATTCTGAGTTGATAGTAAAATACAGAATATGATAACCGAAAACCTCGATAACTCAATACAAACGGCCATTCCCTTCCACTGAAAGCGAAAATGCTCGATAGGCAATTCAAAAAAAATTGCTACGTTAACTTGAAAACATTTTGGGCTGATAATAGAGAAATAGCTCAAAAAGAAGAAATGTAGGGAGAGCCGAGTAATGAGAGACAAACAGGGTAAAGAGAGACCTACCCCCCTATTTCTGAGCTCCCTGTTTGAGTTTAAAGATTGAGAAAATCAGGGTACATTAGTTACCTCATAAGAACTTATTACCTAAAGTGTCATCTCTATCACTGCAATAGAAAGTATTTTTTTCTTTTTTCTCATTTTTCATGTCTCTCTTTACCATTATGGAGTACAGAGAGACTTGGTCTGGATTGCCTCTTCTATTGCACAGGGAAAATATGGCAGGGCAATGAGAGTGTTCTACTAATATAGTTTGATTACCATTTCAAATTTCAGGTCAATCGGACAAAATGTGAATGAGTTACGGGGTTTTGAAATTGGACTACAGGAAGTTCACAAATTCAATTCAAAAAGTGAAATTTCAAATTTCTATTAGAGGGATAAAAAACCGCAAAAATAGGGCTTAAATATAGTCTTAACAATATATAATGAAATTAAACATTAGAAAATTGCTTAAGAGAACATTTTGGTTTTGAAATTATGATAAAAATGACCAGTTAAAAAATTGGATTTTTCCTGATCTATTCTGATGTTAGAGGAATATTTGCCTGCTTAGCTGGCATTTTGACACTTGTCTCCAGGTCATATTTATCTAGAACATTGTGCATAGGTACCTAGTTGGATGTGTGGGGGAGGGAGATGAGATAGTTAAAATTTCATTAGTTTTGGACTCATGTAGGTACTCATTTTGAATTTGGATGCCTTGAATCTCGTTTCTGAAGTCTTTCAATTATGTTTTTTCCAGTGAAATGAATCGAAACTGAAAATCTCTCATTACCCTGGAGAAAAAAAATCCCAAGTTTCTCTTCATCCTGAAAAAAGTACGACCCGGGATGAAGAGAGACTTTTGCTGCCAGACTTGTAAATTTCTAAATAGCATAAAACAAAAAATATAGCCATATAGTACATATCCTAAGCTACAAAATGGTATAATTTGTTTTTTGCTTTGACTAAAATTTACTTTCCAAAATCCACGAAAACTGCGGCACAGAACCAACTTAGAAACACAGTTTGAAAAAGAGGTTATGTTTACATGCACTTCCCGCAGTCCGTTGACGTCCGATCCGGTCTGGAATTTGTACAAGAGCGTAGAAATGGACAAAGAGTCCATTCCTTCTTGTTTCATAACTTAAATATCAAATAGGTAGCAGCAGGAGCAAAAGTCTCCCATTACCCTGGTCTCTCTTTACCCGGTTCTCCCTTGTTGATTATCTTTTCCTCTCCTTTTTTGCCCAATAATTCTTCTTGTCTTCACAAAACTGTAACACAATGGCGATTTCAGCTAATTTATGGCGATCATCAGGTGATTGACAAAGGTGAAAACTATACCAAAAATAAAATCCTTACTGAAACTCTTTATCACCCGTTGATAAATGCAAGAAACTTACTTGTTGTTGAATAGATCCTGTTCTTTTTCATACCTACTGAAAGGCGAAAACTAAACCAAAGCTAAAATCCTTACTAAAACTATACGTCACCCATTGATAAATGCAAGAAACTTACTTGTTGTTGTATAGATCCTGTTCTTTTTCATACTGAACACGTAGCTCCTCCTGCTTCTTCTTATAGGCATCAGCTTTTTGTTCTGCCATCCAAACCTGAAAAAGATAAATAGAATTTACGTGAGCAACATTAACACCTTTCCTACCCTCTTGTAAGAACGCTGCATGCAATCTGAGAAAACCCCTGCTGAATGGTTTGATACCTAGGTATGATGTTATTCACGCACAGTGAACTTTTAAAACTGGATTTTTAATGAGGCAATGTGAGAAAAGTGAATTTTGCCGCATTCTTAAATGCACTTTAGGAGGATGCTAGACTGCTCCGATGTATATGGGGACCCTGCACCATAAGCTGTTATCATTTAACCCTAATCTGCCAAACATGGGTCATTTGTGACCTGTCGCTTCGTAAAAGAACGCCCATTTTTCACCCTCTGCCCCTGGAAACTTTACCTTCACAAATAACTCTACAAAAACATTGAATAACATGAATTTAAAAGAAAAACCACGGACACAAAAATTTAGAGTGGCTAGAGCTCTTTTTTCACGACTCCACGAGAACGACAATACCGAGTCAGTTTTGACGGTCTAGTTTAAAGAGACAGTCAGTTCGAGAACTGACCGAGAAAAAAAACTTAAAAGTTGGAGGAAAACTTACCCTTTTCAGGTTTTCTCGGGAGGCAGGATGGAAGAACTTTTTACACATGTAATTGTTGAAGCCTTTCCCCATTTTGACTATGACTGGGCAAAGTATCAGAATCAAAATCTTTAACAGCAATAGAAAATATTCAGCGATCTTGCACGAAATTAAATGCAACTAACCATCTAATCATACCTGGCCATGGGTTTGAGGTTAAATGTTCGTAACTCCCGAGAATACACGGGATTGTATAGGGCGAACTTACAAAAATTGATTCTTTTTACATAAAAAGTGCTTGAATGCGGGGAAAAAAATTTGTTACGAAGGCTCTAAGCAAGGTAGACCGTTTGAGCTAAATATATGCGACCGAATTGCGTTTTAATGGAAGAAAAAAAATATTTAATAATGGTAGTGAAGTCATATGGGGAATACAAGGCACGTGATCATCCAGAAGATTTGGTTCGTGAAGCGAGATGTCTTCCTGACGCTAGGTGATGCTAGTTTAGGTCCCAACCGCAAAGTAGCGAGTAAAATAGACTCCTGAATACATGCCCCTTTGAGAAAAATTGGTTTTTTCACCTTATTTCGGTGCAAGTTAGTATTTATTTGAAGGAGGGGGGGGGGGACCACTTCAACTCTTATGATTTAAAGGTAGAAATTTTATTTTGTAACACATTTTGTTACATTCCATACAAGAAAAATTTAGAATGGGTAGAGATAAAGAAGCTGAATATAAGAGTATCTCTTGGAGCTCGAAAGAAACGACCGTTAGCGCTATGGCCGCTATGTCTACGTCGGGAGCTATTACTCACACACTCTCACACGTATTCTCCAATGGCCAGGTATGATTAGAACTAACTAATGGCTCTTCTTTGTGCAATCACAAATGTCAACAACCACACAACAACTTGCAACAACGCAACAACCTAGAAATCCGGAACTGCACCGCTCATCAATGTTGACAAAATCATTCATCGATAACGAACCAATGACGTCCTAATGACGGACCTAACCAAACCTGGACACAGCAGGCGAGAGTCACAACGGCCACTTACGCGAGTGACTCTTCTATAGGCGTTAGCTTTATTATTCTATGCCAGTGAGACTGTGACCACTGTGACTGGACTGATACTGATAGCACTAAGTACTATTTTGTACATGTCAGTTTCAGTCTCAGAGTGGTGATATAAATCAAGTAAAGTTTTTGTCTTTAATTAAAATGGTTGTGAAAACCGTACCTTACAAAGTACTCACTCACAAGCAGATTGTACTCAGCCTCTTCAAAAGAGCAATGAGACATTGTGAGGAGCACCACTATATGGAACCGTAAGTGAATCGATTCTTTATACCTGTTATCCAAGACCAGTCATATTTCTCATGTGCTTCAATTCAGCTGATAGAAATAAAGTACTTTTCCAGATTTTTGGCCATCAATTATTTTATCTCTAATTCAAATTCTTCCATCTTACAAAGTATTATGAGTATCAAACTGCTTTCAGCTCGAATCCAAGCGCAATTATAGTATTACCAAGTAGCACAGTCATGACCATCTAAGTAGTGTAAACCAATGATACGGAAACCACATCTTCTGGTGAATTATTTAGTTATGAGGCCTGTCCATTCTACCGTCCTCACTACCAGTAAAACCGTTTGCAGCTGATTCTTCATCCAATATTAGAGAGGACTTACTTACTCTGTGTAGGGGTCAATCTAGATTTGACATCTAGGGCTGGGTGCGAAGCAAATCTGTGTTCAAATTTTTCATTCAGTGATGAAAATCAAATTTTACCATTTTATGTGTCATTGAAGGTAGCCACGAAAGAGATATGTCACCCTGTGAGAAATTTAGAGGCTAACATACCAAAGCCTATTCATCAAGGGCACCTAGGTACTTGTCAATTTTAGAACAATCAAATGAGGATCCTTTACACGGGAATCTCTATAGTCCCCTCCTCACTCTTTCAGGCACCATACTAGATATGCGCAAGTTCTGATGAGAGCAAGATTTGATGAAAACAAGAATGTCGCAGATCCTGTAAAAGCCAAGCAGCTTGTGAAAGACGCGGAAGCTGAACTACATGAATATGCGCATCCTATACCTATAATCTGTAAGTTGTTTTTTTTTCCTTCCTGAATTTTTTTGATGGTTGCAGCCAATTCAGTCATTTTTGCGAGTCATTCTTCATCTACTCCGTAAGAATTGAAAGAGATTAGATCTTAAAACACATTTTAACTTTACTTTCATCTCACACCCTTAAGTAGCACCTATGAATGAAAATAAAAATATCGTGCAAAATTTAGAGACGTGCCACAAAATAATCCATCTTGAGCTTGAGAGTTACAAGATTCTTACTGAAAGTTGCCTTAATGCTCAAAAGACATGAGTCATCATCAAGAAATGTACACTCTATGCACTCAATCAAGTAGAAAATTTATTTCGGCAGGTATGTCCAGGGCTGGATTAAAGGGGGGGAGGGCACATGGGACAAGGCCCATGGCGGCAAATTTTGCAATTTTTTCAACATATGGATGATGAAAAAAAAAAAAAAACAAACGAGAAAAAGCGGCAAAAACTTTATTTACTGAGAGTAAAAATGTAGTAATTTCTAATTATGTTGTCTTTCGGTGGTGCACTGATGCATACAAAAGGTGGCAGCTTTCATGATCCGGGTGTAAGAGAGAAACCAAAGGTGCAATTTGGCGTAACCTGGAGTGGCGCGGCGCAGTGAGCAATTATGAGAATGACTTTAGAGGGGAAGGAGAAGAGAGAAGCCCTCGGCACGGCAGCGCAGCGCTACGCCGACTGGCGGGCTTACATCTCTTACGTCAATTATAGATGACCCAAATCAAACGAGCAAGCCTGCCTCCAGAGCAAAAGTACTTCAAAACTAACTCCTTTCTTTCAACATTGCTTTTATGACTGTTCTCTGGTGTGACGTTTTAAACAGATTTAACGCCATAAGCATCAAACTTCAGTGCAATGACATGGACGTCTCTACGACGTCAAATCTATACACTTCTCTCATTAATTTTATTGATGAAATTGCACCATGCTTCAAACGTTATAAAATTCTGACTGAGGAAAAATTATTCAGCTTGAATGCACTTAAGTATGAGTAATAAAGATGCACAAGCACCAGAAATTTTGGTTAGCCCTGACCGACCAAGACCGAAATGAGTAAGCAGAAAAAAAAATTCTTTGACAAATTGGAATCCTCGCCCTCAGAGGCACAGACCATGCCAGATGAGCCACTGATCGAGAATCCGGAAATGCAGCCTGAAAGTTTGAGATCGACGAAAAGGCTATCAGAGAGCTTCAACCTCATCCTCGAAACTTTAAAGCAACAGTTAGGAAAACGAATCACCCCATACAAAGAATTTACCGAAAAGTTCAGTTTTCTCTTCAATTTAACCGAAATGGCAGCCACTGATACAACTACACGTGCTGTCAAGTTACAGCAAAACTGCACTGATTTGGAACTGGCACTTACAGTCGAGTGTCTACATTTAAAGAGTTACTTGGCTTCCGTGGATCCAAGTACAAGAGAAAAACTGGTCGCCCTGCGTCGTCTTTACTTTATGTTGATTGAAAATTCATTCAATTCCGTGTTTCCCAACGTCGTAATCGTCCTAATATTTTCCTGACAACCGCCGCCACTAATTGCACTGGCGAAAGATCCAGTCTATCAAGTTTTCCAGAAGTCTTTCAAATGGACTACATTTTACAATTCGGAACTGTAAATTCCAGCCCAGCTTAAAAACAACGTTTGTTCCCAATGCACATAAGTGTTTTTTCAGATAAGCCAGAATTTATAGGTTCAAATTGCAAAATGCAGTCCGAATGTCCTTATATAGATATACTTACAGTGTATGAATACATCCAATTCAGCATTCTTTGTATCAACACCTTTTATCATAATATCTGACTTTTTTCAGGGTTTGATTCTCCTAAAGGAATTGGTTATGAGAGATATCTTCACTATCCTGATGCGGTCCTTGATTATTGGCATCCACTTGAAAAAGCAATGTATCCTGAGTACTTTGCTCGTCGCGAGCAGAGGAAGAAGGAATACATCGAATGGTACGACAAGAAATACGGAAAGCCAACGGAGGAAGAGTTAGCTGGTTTCTATTAATATTTGACTATTTTCATCAGTAGGCATCCAGAGTAAGAGTAAATTTTGCTCGGATTTTTTCAACTATTTGTGTTTCTTGGTTTAGTCTGACTCCTTGTTGAATAAGCTGCTTGTCAACAGGTGCAAGTCCATTAAGTTCTTGGTTTCATAATGATGTACCACATCCTTTCAATGAATTTCTGTGAATCTGTGAAAAATTCTAGCAGTGTTAAAGCAAATAAATGAAATCCTCAAAAATTACTTCACAATTAAATCGTACACTAACAACTGGAAACAGAGCAATACATCCACTCTTTCCTGCAAGAAATCCATGCAATAAAAAGAATAATTGATTGGCAATTAACAGCTTTCACTCGCACCTTACCTCTGATTTTTAAGAGTAGCCATGTCATGTGTTTGATTTTAGTTGAAACGGAAAATTTAAATTAATCTTAAAAGCTATCAACAGCATTTGGCTTTTGTTTTTCCCCCATTTATGACCTGTAAATATATGATATTTCATGTTGGCTTCAAACTGAACAGTAAATATCAAAATAAAATGTTTCATATGTTTGAGGTTGTCGTGATATTATTTATCTCATAAAAATTTCCATCTAAAAAGTGAAATAGTAATGAGTTTCAGTAGTTCTAGTGTCTTCTTTTATCATTTCTGCAGTAGTTCACCAGATATTTCCCTCAACATGGACTTCCAAAGTCCATTCATTACTTATGGAAATCTGCGAATTTTTATTTTCCTGGTTGAAAACATCAAGTGCTCCTGTGGATTCAAGAGAAGAAAAAGCTACTACCATATCACAAACTGTGACCAGTTTTAATACTTCATGTTTTGTAAGGCTGAGCAAATCTTCTCAGAATGTTTGAACCCGACGTCTGGCCAGGATTCGGTTCAATCTCAAAAATTTATCTGTGACCAGATCTATAAAAAGAGACCTCATTTTCTGGGAGAATATTTTCGATTCTTTTTTTCAAATGCATGGAGGAAGATATCAGGAAATTTTGGAGCAAGTTTGACCCTGAAAGTTCAACTATGGAGGGAAATATGAGTCTTGAAGTTCCAGGATAAAAATTATTAGGTTGTAGAAGAAGGTGGTTTCAGTTTTGAAAAGTTTTGAGGTAAATTTTCTCCCAGAGGATAGATTCCCGTCTGCAGTGAGATCTGCCCATATTTTGTTATTTAAACGCAGTATTACGGCATACTAGAATTGAAAAGGTCTTGAGAGAATTTGTATTTCTGCAAAAATGGTCAACTTCCCAATCGCTTACATGAGGTAGATATTTTTCACAGAATGGGCTCCTCTTTTAGTTAGAACTAACTAAAAGAAGAGTTGTTTCCTAGGGTAGATGACTTTAAAGTCATGCTGCACGTTTGAGAAAGTTGGAAAACCATTCAGAACATTACACTCCGTCTAAAAAGTTTGCACGTTTTTGCGATTTCAGCTTTGAAAAAGATATCACAGCGTAGGCATAATTTGTTACACATAGGTCACATGGTATCACTGCTCCCTGGGGAAGCTATTAAAAATTCAAAAATTGGGTAATGAAAGGAGTCAAAACTAGTTGTCAAAAATAGCTATCTCATAGCAATATACACATTGAAATTAAATAGCTGTCTTGTATTCAAAAATCAAATATAATTATGTGTAGCAAGTTAGTATTACACATGTAGATTAAAATTACTGTTTAGTAGAAGTTTCATAGCAATAAAAAGGCAATAAATTGAACATACATAGCTTATTTATCACAATCATCTTGAAATTCTGCTTCATGGGTGTTTCTGACATCAATTTTAATGAGAAACAAGTTTCCAAGCTTTAGAAAGGTCCAAGCTGCTTTTAAAAATGACACAATTGTTCATTTCAAACAATGATAAGATTCTGAGCATGGTCAAGATACATAACTTCTTGTTACAACTGCGACATGAAAGTAAATAAACAAATGCAGGGGAAAGTATTGACTTTTGTCAATTCTTCTTGTGATGTCTCAAAATCTGTTGGCCTGATAGTTAGTTCTCCCTTTGAAGCAGGGTTGTATTTTCGGCGACTGGAATTCTAATCCTTGGCTAAATTTATCTAAATGAATAACGGAAACATGCACGCATTCTCATTTTTTCTTTTTCAGATAGTGAATTTTAAAGAAAATTGTGCAATGGCCTCATCACATCAACAAACTTAAATTAAAATTCAGAAGACTTGAACCAAGCGAAATAGAATTTACTAACAAAATATACTTAGCTGAGAGAAGAAAATAATTTGTTTTCGTGATGTTCAAAAATTAAACGATAGAAGTTCTCTCAGCTGACAAGAATAAAAAAGGGGAAAATCACCATCAGAGTAAAACTTTTTGGCACTCCAAAATATTGCATTAACCTTATTACTTTCACGGAACAGTTGAAAGAAATTTACCTTAACAGAGTACTTAGGTAAGAATGAGCAAAATGACAAAACAAATTAAAATGAAAAAACAAATAAAAGTATAATGATAAGCATCACAAGACATAAGACATCACAATGACAGTCTCTCACTTGTTGAAACATTTCTAATGATTTATTTTCCGATAAAATGTTTATTTTTCAGTCCTTATTGTTTCACTTAAGATTTTATCTAACAAAAAACAAATCATAAAAAGTGATTGCAACATCATTATCTTGATGGGCTGTATAAATATAACCACTTTTTTGGTCACTACATGTACATATATAATCTTATCATTCAAGTTACCAACTTGTTGTTGTCCTCTCCATAAAATTCACCCTCTCCATGAAAATTTTCTACCACCATGGCAGCTGGATTGGTTGAAAGGTGAAGTTAATCGCAAAGGAAAGAAAAATAATAAATATTAAATGCCTTCTAGACTCATTTTGACAACTGTCAAATATTAGGTCCTAAATTTAAACAAGAAATGTTAACCGAGTCACCTTTATATTTACTAATTAACTTCAAAAGATTGAATTTACTAGTGTTTAAACATTCTAAATCATAAAGCGTACAAATATTTAACAAGACTTTTTCATTTAATCCTAGAACGGGGTTACTATTAACAGTATCTTCCAACAATTTATAAGCTTCTTTTAGCCTGCCCATATTTAGCAAACAAACAGCTATATTATTTAGTACCATTATATTAGAAGGGTCAATGATGGATACTTTCCGAAAGTGTTCATATGCTGCTTGCAAAGAATTATTAGCAAGCGCCAAAAGACCATAATCGACTAACTCACGGATATCTTGATGATTCGGGTTATCCTTTTGGTAGATTTCCTTAATTTTTTTGGAGTAGGAAAAATATTTTTCTGCACCTGCTAAATCACCAAGCTGTAGATAAATCCTACCTAGGGCAGAGTATAAAGATCGTTTTACAAGGAGCGAAGGCTCAAACCGTGGTTTCAATAATAATTGCTCTACAATCTGAATGGCTAAGCTGTATTCACGCTGATATAGAGCGCAGTTTGTGATAGAATGCAATATCCGGGTTTCACGTGCTGCCCAAAATTTTTTAGATTCCATTCTATCATTTTGAGAAAGTTCAAGCTGACTTCCATCCTCACTTCGATTTGAGCTTAAATTGCTGAGCATTTGCCTTACTATTGCTAGAATCGAATGCAAACGTTCCATAGCTATTTCAGGTTTTTTCACGTACTGAGGTAGTTCTGCCAGGAGAAGGCGCATAGAAAAGGGAACCATTGATCCGATTCGACCACCGTATAATTCAGGGTAGAACTGAAAGTAAAGGTCAGGTTGATCCAAATCTCGCCATGGTTCTGCTTCATCCCAAGCCAAGGAAAACTGCTGCAATTTGACAAGGAGGGTAAATCTCGTGAACCATAGCTGAAACATAAACCGAATATCCTGGTGAAAGATCAATAAACATCATACCGGACCAGGAGGTTAGAAATTAAGAAAGAAAAAAAGTTTCTCTTCTTTCTTTCTTTTCTGGGCAAGAAACGAGGGAAAAACCAGGAAGAGCTGATTTTCGAAATTTTTCACTTAACATGCGCTTTTGACGTTTTTGCATTGTGAGGAACTTTACCAAGAGTAAGAAACTCCTGAAGCTGAGATGGTGACTGCATATTGCTCTGAGAAGCTTTCTACATCCACAGCTGAACATACACATTAATGTCGAATTACTGAAAACTCGTACCTCTCATAATTTTGCTCTCATTGGATCTTTTAAAAAGAACATTCGGAGTGTGGAGACACAAATGCTATAATTTCAAAAGTAGGTACACTAGGTAATGGCTTTTTCTTGGTCTTATTAGAAAGACAGGCCTAATGACTTTCTGATGAGACTAAGATAAACTTCTTTGATAGAAAATTAAAAAAGTTATGGAGGCTTGAAAAGCGAGTGTCCCGTTGTCATCTGCGACTTTTAACAAGGATTTTTCCTCGCCACAATGGGTCTCTACATCTATCGTACGATGCAATGTTGCATCTAAAACAGCTTGGTAACCCTAAGAATCACTTAAGAACATTTTATCATAACCGTCATCCGACTAGAGGACCCGCAGATCAAAACAACGACTAACCTGGTCGTCAGATAGGACTCCGAAAATCGGGAAAATATGACTGGTGCGAGACGACCCTTCCATGCACACCGGTACCTCACAGTTATACTGAGTGGTTTTTGCTCCGCTTTGACTTGCTATTTGATGTTCTTTTACCAAATTATTGTCTTCATACACGTCGTTCGCCAAAATACTGGCCAGATTTTCTCGATCCTTGGGGTGCGATCTGTTGACCAAGCTAGTCCTTCTTTGCGTCTTCTAGTCGGATGATCACTTCGGTAAAATGCTGTAAAGAAGTTCTTAGGGTTGTCAAGTTGTTTTAGGCTTCAACTTATTTGATTTTCGACCAAATGAGTTGATCTTGGTCTCATTAGAAAATTATCGAGCCTGCCTTTCAAATGAGACCGAGAAAAAGCCCTTACCTGGCTTACTTTTGAAGTTGTGGCATTTTTTTCACCACATTTTGAACAGCCTATGTATTTCTTAAAATGTTTTATTTCTTTTTACCCTATGATAAATAATCTGTTAAAATTTAGAGTAATTTTATTCATTGAGTAGGTAGTTTTTCTTTCGGAAAATTAAAATATGTAAACAGAGATTTTGAAAAACTATATTTGAGTTATGGGTGTTCAGACTTCAGTTATTGACGTACATAAAACAAGGTGGACTTAATAAAATTTAGAAATTCAAAGCACGAATAAATAATTAGTGTGTACTTAATGTTTTAAGTGAAATCAAATTTCGGTTCGCTATTGAATAGAAGTCAGGGTTGCCAC
Source organism: Bemisia tabaci (assembly GCF_001854935.1). Classification (NCBI taxonomy): domain Eukaryota; kingdom Metazoa; phylum Arthropoda; class Insecta; order Hemiptera; family Aleyrodidae; genus Bemisia; species Bemisia tabaci. The sequence goes on along the minus strand of NW_017547234.1, from coordinate 1,230,382 downwards.
AGAATTTAGAAAATTAAATTCTCTGATTTTTCTATTACCTTGTAGTAAAATTCCCTGACAATTAAAGATATGCCAGATGCCTAAAAAGACATGATTTGAAATAGTTTTCAGGCAAAATTTATTGTTTGAAACGTCGAACCCATTCTAGAAAGGAAATAGAGACAGGACAATTTTTCCCTGACATTTCCCGGGTTCCTAGTATCCCTCCACTGTGGCAACCCTGAGAAGTCTAGGTAGTTGCTTACTTTAAAAAAATTGAGCATTTTTGTACACTTCAAACATCCTATGCGATAAAATACTGTCCTTAAAGTCCCATCCCTCTCCGTTCCTAATCAAGCCAGCCCCAGATAACCGTTCTTTGAGACCATCAAGTTTGGGTCACCTGGCAGGGAATCAAACCCGGGACCAAAAGCAAGCGCTACAACCACTGCATGATGTAGTGGTTGTAGCGCTTGCCTTTGGTCCCGGGTTCGATTCCCGGCCAGGTGACCCGAATTTCCAGTGGGAGGCCGACAAATTTCAGTACCTAACTTCATTTTATTAATTACATAATTTTCGAGACAAATTTTAGTTACAGTTTCAAATTTCATTTGATTAATTTCAGTATGCTTTCAAATAAAATTATTTTCTTACTGTGCTGAACTTCTTTTTCCAAAGCATTTGCCTTATATTGAAAGGGGAAGAACATTTATAGGATACCGGGTGCAAGTTATTATCCAAACCGGTAAATTATTTTCAAGGATCAATTGGACCTTAGTGCATTTCTGTTTCATTTGCAAACACAAAATCTGAATTGACTGATTCTTACACCAACTCTAAGTGCTGAAAATCTACTCCTTAGTTGATTTTAGACATTCCTAAATTCAGCAGACACTTTGGTCAATAGGAAAGTGGAATAAAGCTAATCAATAACACTTCCTTACCCTAAGAAAACACCTACGATTGTATATTACTGTTTATGTTTTAGATGCCGGCAAAGGTATCACAGAATTTTAATTTAAATTTAGGAAAATTTAATGGTTAAGTATAACAATATTCAAATGGAGGGGAAACAGAAAGTCTTTACTAACAATTTATTTCATTTTAGAAAAGCTACTTGGAACATAAAGCCACTACCTGAGTAGAATGAACTGTGTGCAATTTACTCGGATGACTAGATCCACGAATTCCCTGACCATAAATTGTGAGCAGGCGTCCGGTCAAATTTATCGCAGCTTTGTAACACTCAGCCTGAAATTAAATGAAAACACATTCTCAGTCGCCACTCTTAATTTGAACGACTGCGAGTTAAAAAAAAGATGCGGTACGATCCAAAAACAGTCTTAGGTAGCTGAAGAGTATAAGTTACAAAACTTATTGATGGTGAAATTGTAGAAGTGCATATCAGCAATTTCAGCATATCAGGAATTTTGAAGCAATGCAAAATTCCTGTCATATTTTATTTTCTACATCAAAAACTACTAAAGATCATGATCTTAAAACTCTTGAAAACTCTGGTGAATTTTCTTCTCTAGGCGCCTGTGTGAAGCATTTTCTGTGAAAATTCGAAGCATGATTTATGCTTATTCTCCTTTTAAATAAGAAAATAGGAACGGAGATTTTGAAATACCACAACCAATGAACGCATTTCTGCAGTTACACCATCGTTATGTGATCTTGATTATAGATATTAAGATTTAGGACATTTTTAGATATTTGTCCTTTTTTGCCATCCTCATTACACTTAGCGCTTCAGGAAGTGGAAAGGCATCTTACTTCGTATGATTGATTGATCAATAATAAGCCTCTATTTGGGATGCACTTTAGTTACGTTCTCTTTTAGAACCGCACTCAAGCGGAAGCATGAAGATACAAGTTACACATGGAGATATAGTGACACAACAGGCTTAAAGTATGCTTGAGATTAAAACACTATACTTCATGTTGGTGTTGTGTCAAGCTCCTGTAGGAACTTTGGGAGGTGCATACAAGAAACTTTGGCAGGAATTGTATAAATATCTGGATAATTGTGCTCTATCAACATGGAAATTAAAAGATAAAAACATCACTTCATGATTGAGAGACATGTAGGAATTAGAAAAAAAGTGGAAAGATCCTTACTTGAATGAGCTCTCGAAGACCCCTTTCATCTTGTGTAACATCATTCACAGTTAGAACTTTACGCTGCATAGCCTCATTTTCTCCCAAACAGAGATTCACAACATGACCAACATTATCGACCTGTAATGACAAGAATATGAAAGAATACAGAGGGCTAAAAAATGTGCTGAAAAATTGGTCAGTTTCAACATTTTCTCCCTCCCTTCTTTCTCTTGAGAGTTCTCATATTCTTCCTGAGACTTGAGTGGGAATGATGAAAATGCTTCATGATGCGTCTTTTAAAAAATTCTGCTTTCAAAAAATAACCAACACCTCCACACTGAGTGTGTGGTGACTGAGTGGTAAAAAAAGGCACTGCAGATTTGACAATGAGGAACACTGACTGCATCGATCACAAAACAAAAACTCGCAACAGCTTGTGCATCCAACAACTCTACATCAATTTAAAAAAAACCAAAGCCACGGGACCGTACATTCTTCTGAAAAAAACTTTAGAAGGATACACTTACACTTTGTACTTTTCTAACAGGAGCTGACCCGGTCTACTTCCTATGATATGACCGGAGACTGATTGTAGAAAAAATACCATTACTATTATGTACAGCATAAGGAGATTCCCAGTTTTTCAAAAAAGCTTGCGACTTTAAAGGAAAGGCAGACGTCTGAACCAGAAACTTTGCCTTGCAGCATAGGTAAACATACCTTGAAAATCCTTGCTATCCAACATGTTTGATTAGCCTTGATTACAAAGACTCCCAGAATCTGACGACATGAAAAGTCAAGATCATACAGTGTTTTTTTTAATTCAGCCAATTTTTCAGCCAAAATATGTCCATGGCTCGCCCTCTTCAGGATTTGGTGTTTCATGGGGTGAAAAAATCCTGCTTACTGGGATTTGGTGTTCTCATCGATTAAGGTGTAATTTGTTCCGCTTATTCCACAATTTTTTGAAATTTCAATTATTGTCTTCCATACGGCCAATGTTTTGAATGTTCTGTCTGCTCTCTCTGTCAAAAACATCCACCAGAGTGGAGGAAAATTGATATTTCAAAAATTAAGATTTTTTTTTTTTTTTTTTTTTTTTTTTTTTTTTTTTTAATAAAGGGGTCATATTACAGATAGGTACATTGATAGAAACACCAAATCCCAGAAAAGTCAGCTGTGAACATATTTTTGCTGAGAAATCCAGTGAATTTGAAAAAATATATGGTTCCGATTTCCCATTTTTTTTTCTATATGAGGCATGAAAAGGTGGTTGTCGGGAGTCTGGCTGGCTAAAAAAACGGCAAAGGAAGATCAGTTGGTCTTGCACTTCTCCTATTAAATGAAGGTTCTTATTTTCTCTTAGCATTAAACTAATTACGATTAAATGCTCGACAAACGTACGAGGTCTTCCTCTAAAACAACTCCCGGCATTGTGAGTAAATCTCTGTCTGACGAATGAATTCCTGAGGGAGATGTGGCAGCAGTGATCAAGGCTAATCTCGTGCGATTCGATGGGATCCATGCATCCCTTCTTCGATCAGCCTCTCCAGTCCCTCCAGGTGTTGAATGAGACCCACTTGTGATAAAAAGCTCATCGCTTATTCCATCAGTTTCACAAAATGGTGCACTCATCTTGGAAGTGGATCCCAAAAATGAACCTGAAACAGATAGTACTGGAATTAAAAAATCCACTCATTGTCAATGTTAGAAAAAAAAGCGTTCTTTTCATACACCTCCCAACAGGGCCAGATGGGCTGTTCTTTTTGAAAAATGATTGCTCAACTACAGAATATTTTAAAAAGAGAGCAGAAATGCTTGGTGGATTCCCTCAAAGAATTCAGATGACATTTCATTTCGAAATTAAGTACATAAGAAAAGAGTCAGACTGTTTATGAAGTGCAATTACTTATGAACTAAGTCAATGCTTCTGAGGGCTGCTAGTGAATTGTCAATTGCAGACTTCTTTGGTAGAAGGGCGTAAGAGGCTCACAATGCTGCTAGGGTTGCGGAACATAGTTCTTTAATTACAAGTATCCTATCCATAGGTCAGTTTTTTTTTTCGCCTAATCTGCTCCAAAGCTTTCCTCATTAGTATACAGAAGTAAGTTAACTGTGAGTAAATTTCATTTGCTGCAAATACCTACTATGAGATATTGTCACCTTCCGGCCAAAGTATCACAAGTGCCAATTTGCCAACTTTTCAGGAAACATAAACAAGTGATTTGCAACCGCATAAGACAGAGTTTTGGCTTGAAACTTGGAATACTGATCCTGCATACCTTCCTGCCTTGAATTTTAATAAATTTTCAAAAGAAAAATTTCTTTGCAAAAATTGGTGCTTGTGATACCGCGTTCTCGGGGCATTCTGAGAACCCCTGATGCTTGTGATACGGGAGCTCATGAAATTTAACAGAATTTTTTCCATATTAATTAATATTTAATCTTAAAAAAAATTACTATTCTCATACGTAAATGTAGCTTATTAATTTAAAACCACCCATTACTCGATTTCGATAAAAATAGCGCCTGTGATACTCTGACTGGAAAGTGGGGAATTGCTCCAGGTTATTCCAAGCACTGTTGATATTAAAACCGTAAAAACAATCCCAATGATGAGCAATTACCCAACGGCGCTTAAGGTACCGAAGTTTATCAACTTCAGTGGAGTATTTTCCATATTTATTTATTTTTATTCCAAAAAAAAGAAATATTATTTTTAAAATAATGAGATGAATTTACATACAAATAATTTAGCTTCAAGTCATTGCCAGGGTTACTGTAACAAATATTGTGAACAATCAGGGTGGACGGTTGACAAACTTGGCGTTTGTGATACTTCTCTCCCAAATGGCACTTATGGTACAAAAGTACATAAATTTCTATCAATTGTTAATCATATTTCTACATTCTTCTTCTGAAAAAAATTATTATTTTTGTATGTAAATGCATCTTGTTAATTCGAAACTATTCATAACGCAATTTCAGTAAAAGTGGCACCTGTGATACTTTGGCCAGGAGGTGACAAAATCGAACAATTTAAACACCATTGTAAACCTCATTCATCCTTACAGCCAAAAAGTCATTAAATTGCAGACTAAGAATTACTGCGGATCCTCAGGTATTTATAAAAATTTTCCTCCCATTACATGTACTGCTCCAAGCCACTGATGAAAAATTTATAAGTAGCACACTGATGCTAAAAAATACACGAAAACTGATTCTCAAGAAAAATTTTTCACCATTGTGACATTTGGGTAGTTTTCGGAGTAGAAAAAGATTAGGAGCCTGGAATGTTTAATGACATAAGAATTGCATTGATGTCAACAATGGTGTGGATTTGACACTGTTTGTATGTATTTTTTCAAGTAAAGGCACCAAGCCTGTAGACTTTGTTACCTACTGGGAAATAGATAGATTTTTTGGATGGGAGTCAAAAGTCTTACCATCCGGGTGCATAAAATCTGATGTCGAGAGCATCAGTCGTGGGTTGTTGGCTGACTCTCTTCCTGCAGGACTTGGTAATTCCTCTTCGAACTGAGGCGTGGGCGGAGAGTCAGAGCTTAGCATGTCAAAGAAAGCTGTACCCGTTGCAAAATTCTTACTTTCACTAGTGGCAGAATCACTTGATGATGATGAGAAAATGCGGCAGATGACAGGTTCTTCTTTGCTTTTGTCCTTCTGTAAGTTGAGTGCGGAGGATGCAATTACTTCGGACGGTTTGCTTTTCAACGATGATTGATCATCTAATTTCAAGGTAGAAAGGTCTGGTGTTACAACTGGCTCACGATTCATGTTCTGAGAGCTGCTGTCTATTACACTGCTCATCATGGCTGAGGCGTTATTTGATAATTGATCAAAAATGTTGGAATACACAGGAACTGGATCATTTTCGAAATACTGATTCAAAGAAGGAGCGGCTCCTTTACCAGTCCTGTCTTCTGTGCTTTTCCTATTGGACATTTTCAAATAGCGTATTTGCTTACTGATAAGGCCGAAATAAATTCAAACCCTGGTGAGGTCATGAGTTTTCAACTTCATGATCATGAGAGTTACGTGAGACAACATCTGGAGAGCTGCTTCAGGTTATGTAAATACAAAAGAAAAGGCCAGCAAAAAAGACTTAATTGTGAATTCTAAATAGTAGTGACAAACGACAAGAGTTGGTCTGAAGCATCTGAACAATTACAATTTCCACGGATAGAAATGAATTGGATTATGCATTATGCACAAGATTGATAAGCGAAAATGAAATGATAATAAATTGATAAGGTACGTCCACAAATGTGTAGCTAAACAACAACAAACCACGAACGAAAGCTGCCAGATGACGTCATATTTCGATAGATTTGCGATAGATCGCTGTCGAGTAAAAATTCGCGTACGTCATATATAGACAGATGGCTTTTTGTTTCCGACCGACCTTTTACCACTACATGCTTGTTCTTTTACGTATGTATGTATGCCTATTGCCATTGTAATGTAGTGAATCTTGNTTTGGTTTGGGGAAATACCGTTTGGGGAAGTAGCTGCCCTCATTTCGAGTAAAAATTCGCGTACGTCATATATAGACAGATGGCTTTTTGTTTCCGACCGACCTTTTACCACTACATGCTTGTTCTTTTACGTATGTATGTATGCCTATTGCCATTGTAATGTAGTGAATCTTGCAAGTATTCTTGAATCTTGAAGCTAACTTCTTCAAATGACTTCTATTTTTTGTCACTGTCAAGAGAAAATCGAAGTCGTAATTCTGATGGCCTATTCAGTTTAGATTCCTTCGACAATTTGCAACATCGTGTGCTAATAAAGTTTCGTGAATTTTGCGGGTCGAAACTTTTCGTGATCGTTCCCCAAGCCGATTTGCCTCTCAGCCAGGTTATGGTAAGGTACTTACTCTCCCAATTTATCATAACGTATCTATGTCCACTGTTCACTCTGTTGTTTTGTTTACTTCGTTTAATTGAAGTACGGCAAGAAGCTGAAGTCCAATTCTTTTCAGCTGGTCTTGTTATTATCCATATACTTACCTGATCAAGTGTGTTGTAATAAGTCGCGGAGCACACATCTCTCCTATTTAGCACTGATGATAGCACTCCTTGTATTGTTCATGCTATAAAAATGAATCCTAAACTGATTTGAAACGTTTCAATCTATTGCTAGAATCTTATGCTGAACACGGAAGTCAACAGTCATTGCTCAAAGGCTGAAATTTTGCAAATTCGAGTTACTTTCATCCAGATTTGTATCAAATTTATTCAAATAGTTCAGTCTAATCTGACATTATCTGATGGTTGCTGAGTCTCCTTGCTGAAATTTGCGCTACTTGCACAAAGTTGAGGCATCGTGATACCACAGTCAGCGTTTGATTTTGGCTGTTATCTATAGAACAGGAATGTGTCTAACTGATATTCTTCAATAACAGTTCGTCACCTTCCAGGCAAAGTATCACAAGCGCCATGCGACGTTTAAAAATTTCCGCCGCCATTATATTTTTTTACAGAGAAATTGTTCAACGAAGCTGTCCGAAAATTACACCGAATTTTCTTTGTGCTGCCGATAAAATTTAGTGAAATTTTCGAACAGATTCAACCAACAATTTCTCAGTAAAAAAATAAAATAGCGGCGGAAATTTTTAAACGTCGCATGGCGCTTGTGATACTTTGCCTGGAAGGTGACGAGTTACAACCCTTACTATTATTTAGAAATGACAGATATTAATCAAAGGCATTAATAACAAATATATTTAAGAAAATTGTTCGAAATTTAATCCTGACCAACTCGCTTCAGTCAAAAAATCCCCATGAATTTTGATATCAATACATTTTGTTATTTATTTTATCAAACGGCATGTAGATGTTTCATTAATCTAAAAAAAGAATGCGCCAAGAAATTGAATATTCAATGTAACCGTTATTTTTCAATATTTAACAACATTCGGAAAGTCAGTTTTGGCATGTGCAGCCAAAACATTTCTGAAAAAGGTGAAAAAAGTCTAAGATTTTTTTTAAAGTAAAAAAAATTTTAATTATTACTAACCTGGCAATTCTGGTAATTTTCATGAATGTTCTTTTGAAGTTTGGCTGATCTAGTGCCCTCTTGTTTTTCTCTAGCTAACACAGTCAACCCAGAATGGTGTATAACAAGTGCGTTGTGAAGGGATGTACAACCACTTCATTGAAGAAGAACATAGCTTTATTTGATACACCAGATAATGAAGCGCTTTTTGCCAGGTGGCAAGAAAACATCATAACCAATGATGGCCAGCCAATAACAGTTAACTCTAAAGTTTGTGAATTACATTTTAATGCAAGATGCATTCGTAAAGAAATAGTATCCCACAGAAATTATAAAAATAGTCTGCGCTCCGTACTGTCAAGAAATGCAATTCCGTGTCTTAAGTTGGGGCAAACAGAAGTGAAAGAATCTACTAGTGATGCAGCAAAACAAGAAGCAGTTGCCAACATCGAAGTGAAAAATGAAACTGATGTTGAACAGACACACACTGCAGATATTTCAACGGATGAAGCAGCAATTGAATTGACAGAGAACTCAATCCAACAAGAAGAGACCAATATCCAAGAAACAAATAATTCCATATGCGATTTGAATCTAGGTGACAATCACGATCGGTTAATTACTAGGAATGAGAGTGAGTTGGAGCAAGTCCCCTTGTCCAGCACTGATGGAGGCTCAGTTAGTGTGGCTCCTGAAGAATCAAGTGACTCTGTAAAAAGAGAGTTAGCAGTCGAGGAAAACACTGGTATGCCTTCTGTAGAAGAACCTGAAATTTCAGAGAAAGAAATGGTGAACATCGATCGTGAAGGAAAATCTGAGAGTCTAAAGGAAATTAGCACTGCTCCAGATGAAGAAAACATGGTTTTAGCTTTAGAGTCCATTGATAACACCACAGATGGTGACACTGCTTTCAATGAAAAAGATGTCGATGATCACATTACTGCCGATGTAAATCAAAGTGATCAAAATGATTTTCATACCACAGATGGTACAAGGGCCACTGTTTATGATGCTAATGTAAATGAGGAAATGACAAATTCACCTCAAAGTACATCAGTCACAGAAGGAGAACCAAAAGATCCCAATGGAGGTAAGCTTTTTTGATTTGTTTTCTAATTTTAAAAACGTGATTCATAGTATGCGAGTATTGGAAAGAGATACTTGCTGATAGTCTCGAAATATGGGATGCTTAGAATTTTATCAATCAGTTCTCCTGATTTTATGAAATGTGTTGCCAGGGGTTAACCTGTCCGCCAATCAGAGGTTAACCACCCACTTAAGTACTCATACTCGGCGCAGTCTTTGACCTACTGCTCATTCTCCAACCGAGTGCTTTGGCATCATCTTGGTCTAGTGCCATCATTAATTGATCATCAGGAAAGCAAAGAGTAAATAAAGTTTCAAAATTATGGAACAGGGTGTCCATCCCATCACATTTCTCCTCATTCTTCTGAAACATACTTAAGATATATTTTAAAAAATGAGGCATCAAACTGCTTCTATATTTCAAACCTCAAGTCACACAGAAACCCACAAGCAATTTCCAACAGCACTTCACTGTAGTACTTAAAACTCTTGAAGAATGTCAACCAACCACTCAACAGAATTTGTGACAGTTTTACTGACAGAAATTTTAGATGTTCAGGCGCAAATTTGACAATATAAGCTTAATAAGTAATTATCCAAGTTGAAGATTATCAAAACTTAAGGGCTAAAATGTTTTGTCATGGACAAATTTCATTGCAGTCACAAGAGCTAAATCTGATGTTAAAAATGCCCAATACCCCCCCCCCCTTCCCAAAAAAAGTAATGGCAAAACCTTGCATGATGATGGGAATGCATTGACTTGTCTTTAAGAAGGCTGGTGAGTATTCCCTGCCTGTAACTTAATTTCATCCATACCTACTTTTCTTGTGTATCACCTCTCTTGAAATAAATTTCTCACAGAAGATAAGGTCCTTTGTCTTGGAACCAGTTATGTCTCAATTAAGTAATACTGTGTATTTTCCTGCGATTTGTTCTCCTATCAACGTTTATGTATCTTTGGTTACAGAAATTTGCCAGAAGACTTCTGATATCAACACTTATGAAGCAGAGATACCTGTAGAAAATATGTGTGGAACTGGCGTTAGGTTTGAATCGAATTCAGGCACAGTCAGCATCACAGATAACGAAGTTAAGACAAATACTTCCTCTGGAGCCATTGAAGTCAACATGAAAGGTAACGGATTCACAAATTAGCTTGAATGGGTCACTAAACCATGAACAAATTTTGACTTGCGAATATAGTTTTTTGAAGGAAAATGACGCGTAGAACACGATGCGCAGATTAAAAATGCGAACAAGTAACTCAATAACTGAGAAATGCGCAGTTCAAATCGCTTAACTTATACGCAAATTTAAAACGCCCCGGTTTTGCGCCGCGCCGAATGATGTCATCTGGCACCAATCAGAAGTGGGCACGGGTTTCCACGACTTCCGTCAAATGTCTATCTACTCTTCGTATATGAAAACAATACTAAAGTCGAAATTATATCTTTTGAATTCAAGACTTAAATCTCATTCATATGTTAGCTGTAATAAACGAGCAACAATTCCACATTGAAACACGTTTTATTTTAACAAACATCAGAGGAAAATGAGAGAAGATTGCGATATGACTATCGCAGTGCGTCAACACCGTCAGTTTCCCGCCATTCGGGTGCGTTTGAAATGTCTTGCAGTTTTTAGATTTTTCAAAAGCGGCTTTCTCTGCGATTTCGACTCCATAAAAGTGCGGAAAAATCATAACGATATCTACTCACATTGTACTTTCAGAATATTCAATAAAATAAACAAGGTTTAGTGACCCATTCTCTCACCGATGGTCTGTGATAACCATGCCAAATTTTTGTTTAATTTCTCCTTCCTTCTGTAAGTGGGAACGCTAATTAGTTGAATGAAATTATTTTTTTTCATTAATATGAAAAAGAGCAACAATTGTATATGTATAACAGAAACGCGCCATGTCGCATCAAGTTTGAAAGTGAAAAAAAGAGGGTTCAGGTTCTGTTCATCCATTAGACTACACTTGACTTCAAACTTTAACAGGAGAAACTTCACTAAGCTTGTCAAATTAACGACTTCCAACTCATTTTATTTCAAAGTGGAACTTGATGTGTTTCTGTTAAACTCAGGCTTATGTGCTGTGTGTATTAAAAAGTACTGCAATCTGCTGAATGATGCAGAATCGAAATTCAATTTTGAATTATCTTACTCAGACACGAGCTCTGATACTGCAATACCATCAGAAAAACAGCCAGGGTATCTACAAGTCTGAAAAATACACTAAGCGTCAGTGTAACCATTTACTATTGATAATTTCATGAAAAATAGAGGATTTGTTTAATATCATGTCCTACGTAGCCACTTAAAAGTAGATATATTTGCTCAAAACTTCTTTTTTGTACATACTGCTATTTTCTAAAAAAAATAAAAAAAAAATGACACCAGCCACAAAACTTGGTGTTTTAAATCTTTCAGTAGCTCCACGAACTTCAATCTTGAATTTCCACCATTTGTAATGAGTCCTGTGCTCTCCTTTTCCTTTCTTTTAATGAGACATTATTTCATCTTGTTTTAGATGCTGCCATTGAAGCAGGAAAATTAGATGTTCTAGTGTGCGGAAATTGTCACACAATTTTTCATTTCATAGAAGAGTTCCAAGCTCATAAAAGCGCTGCAGTTTGCAATGAAACGTCATCTCTAAAATCAAATATCACAGTGAGTAACTGTCCGTGTGTTTTTATTTTTCAAGTTTAGTTAATAAATAATCGTCTCCTTTCATACCACCCTGTTAAACTCTCACAACTCGAAAGAAACTCAAAAAACAGCATGTCAAAATCGTAGGCAGAGATCTTCCAGTTATAATTGCTTAAGTTTGTTTCCCTTTGATGTCTAAAATTCTGAATATTTTATGAATCTTGAATGTAATCTCTTGGATAGTTCGATGGTTGAGCTGTTCACTTTGACTTCCTCTAATTTTGACTTTTTTAAGTCTTCATTTTTTGTTAAGCTTTCTGACCCTACTTACCTGTTCAGTAGGAAATGGTTATAAGCCAAAGATGGACAATACAAACTCTGACAAATGGAGGAGTGCTCTAGGTGTGCAATCGCATTCATTCTCAGATTTTTCTTAACTTCGCTAAGATGTGATAACCTCTGAACACAAATTCCACCTACAGCTTAAAGTGTTTAATTTATCCTTGAATATTGCTTGTCTATTGTTTCAGGAACCAAAACCACAAGTGTGGGCTTTCCTGATCTGGAAAAACTCACAAATAGGTAAGATCAGACTAATTTTATCTCACTTGAGTGAAGATAAGGCGGGATAATGAGTTACTTGGTTGTTTTTGAAACTCATCCCTGTTAAATTTGGACTTTTTTTTAATGTTTAACTCTCATGGAAGTTTAAGAGAAACTGAAATCCTCTTGTTATATCCGGGATTTCATTAGATTCCATCTCATAAGCAGCCTAGAGACTGTAAGAAAGAACCTTGCACATCCGTAAGGGCTCAATGGCTCTGGGCACATTTTGATGAAACCCCAGTGAGTTGACACAAAATTCAACATCAGCTCAATGTCAAAAAATAGGCGATTCAGCCAAGTGGGAGTCGTGATACTAAAAATTGAACGCATGAGCACTATTCTCTGTGCAGTAGAGGTAATTAAATCGTGCTGAGTTGCCTTCTCTTGCCCCTGGAGAACATTTTGGATGGCCTCCCCTCCCTCCTCTGTGTACCTACAACCTTTATTGTTTTCACTCTATTGGGCTTTTGGGCACATGCAGTGTGGCACCTTTCATCTTAAGATATGGTAGCTGGTTGAGCTCTCACTGCCGTTATTATAGGTGGGACTATGTAAGGCCCCTAGAGGGCAGTAGGACCAAGGACTGCCCTATAGATGTCTCTCAAAGAGTTTGAAAAGAGAAGAGAGGGTCTGACAAATATGGTAGGTTGGGGTGGGGAAAAATCTACAAAAATGCTGCTCGTGCCAGACTACTGTAATACTGGAATGGTCCCCAGGGAAATTAGGTTGAAAGGATTAAGTAATAAAAATCTCTCTTTACTTCTACCTGAGTCCTACAAACGCACTCACTCAAGTGTTTGATCTGTGGAATCAATGTTTTTTTGCTTTCATCTCATAATTATGTCCCCCCAACACATTCCAATTGATATAAATCTAATTCATTACAGTAAAAGACTCCGCACATTCCTAATGGGGATGTGTACAGTGATCAATTTCCCATTTTTTTATTGCATTAAACTCGTTTATGGATGCTAATCAAAAGTCATCATTGCACCAACTTTCTACATGCTACTGGATTTGCACAACCCGCGTTTAAAGTTTTGATAATTCCTCGATTGAAAGGAGGCAGTGCTGGGACGAAGAGTCAAAGAGATCCCTCATTTCAGCACTCAAGTACGGTCACTTGTGTTTCAACATGGAAATCAGAAAAACCCCAGTGCATTGTGGAGTGGCAGTTTTATCTTTGATTCCGCACACCTTTTCACTCGACCTTCCAAACTAGCTCCTCTCTCTCTCCCACTATCTTGCTTACCTTCCATCGACTGGGATTTTCCTTGTTTTTATCGATATTATTCTCGAGTGTCGAAAGAAGAGGAGTCTTTTTGACTCTTTGTTGCTGTCTTCTTTTATTCGAGGAATCATTGAAACTTCAACCGCAGATTGTGCGAGAGCGGTAGCTCATGGAAAGTTGGTGCAATGATGACTTTTGATCAGAATCCATAAACGAGTCTAATGCAATAAATAATGGGAAATTGGTCGTGGCACACATCCCCATAAGGAGTGTGCGGGGTCCTCTAAGATAGTTTTATTTTCTCCTCCCATTCCTGAGGTATACTAAAATGCTCATACCTGTAATTAATGTAAATGAATTTTACATTTAAATTGATGTCACAGAAGATGGAAGCTCCTGGAAATTATATCAGAAATGGTGTCAAATGACCGACTCGGAGAAAAGTGTCTGGATTGCTGCTGGTGCCAGGCTGCAAGAGTGTGCTGCAGTTTCCAGACTAAAACACTTTCCAAAAGTAAGTTTTTTTTTGTGAGATTCTGTGAACAAACTATATTTATTAGAGGTCGATGCATTTAACGAAGGTAAAACTTCCCCATCACATGGCATCGTAAGAAGTTTTAGGAGACATTCCCAGTAAAGTAATTTCACCCATTCAATATCTCCTGAACAAAGATTGATGGAGAATACCTATTCAGCATCTCCTGAACGAAGATTCATGGAGAAAATCTGTAAAAAGTGTTGAAAAGCCAATACTCTCATCTTTCTAATGTGCTACAATTTTTTAAATTTGATTTATAAGAACTCTTAAAAAAAGGATTGTTTTGAACCCACCTCCTCTCTGCGCGGGTTCAAAACTTCACAGAGTGTCATCAGCAAGTGAGCTACTGCATAAATTGCTTATCGCAAAAAAGTGAAAATCATAAAACACATAAGGAAAGACATGTATCAGCTGAAACATCGCAGGATTGACTGTGTTTACTTCAATATCAGTTTTCACAAATTGATTGCGGTGGACGGACGAGTTTTAAAAATTCCAACTTTCTGTCAATGTCAGTCGCATCTGAACAAAAGTGAACCAAATCGTCAGCGTGAACTCTCATTTGCTGACTGAATCGTTCATAAGTCTTCACATTATCCAGCCAGTTTTGAAGAAATTTCGTCAGAGATGTATCATTTTGAGAAATATGCTGAGTCTACAACATCTTTACTGTAAATTATCCTGTTAAAGCAGCTTTGATCACTTTTCTTGGTGAAAGAAGAATTATGGAGGGCAATTCACACACCAGAACCAGATTTAGCAATACATCCCACGAGTTGACCAAATGTAACTTAACATTTTCATGCACTGCAATTCAGGCCCACTAATTTTCGAATAACCCTGTAATTTTCCGGTTCAGAAATGTGCTTCCTCATGTTTTACATGAAATTCAACCATCTCTAACTGGCTTTCTTACGCCACCCCATTGATGCAGCAGCTCACTTGCTGATGACGCTCCGTAAAATTATGAACCCGTGCAAAAACAAGGTGGGTTCAGAAAAATCCACTTTTCTGCAGTTCTATTAAACCAAATTTAAAATTCTACAGCACATTAGAAGGCTGAGAGAAGTGAATTTTCAACGCTTTTTTACAGATTTTCTCCATCAATTGTAGTTTAGGAGATATTGAATAGGTAAACTTACTTTCTGTACAATCCTCGCGCCTTAAGCTCTTTCTCTCATGAGAAAGTCGACTCAATTCCATTTCAACTGATTTAATGTAGGTTCATCTCAGCTTATCCATCAGTGAATTAATGGTTCTAAATATCTGCTCAGAGAATTTATGGAAAAGGCATTCCCTCTTAAATTTATGTTGATGAAACAATCCTACTTATAAATCTCTATTTCCTCTGTTCCAGGGTAAGAAGCAGCTTGGTGTGCACCCAGCCTTTTACTTAATTATTTTTTTTATCTTGCTCAAAGCAGCCGCTAGTCTATTTACCAATTAGTCATCGCCATTGCATATTCTTGGGAGTTGAGGTAAGTAGATACCTACCCCCATATTGTCAGGAAAATTGATTCAAACAACTTGAGGAAGACACTTGTCTAACGATCAGAAGCTCAGAAGTGACAACTCCTGATTTTGCTGATGTCTACACCAAAAAATAGGTATAGTCAAGTATAGCTACATTTGCTGCTGCAGTACCATACCAATGATGTTTTAGAATGAATGCAAAACCTGATGTGCAGATTATCACAGAAGGACGGTCTGGAAACATTTTTGGTGGCTTAAACAGAAGAATCAACAAACTGTCCCATATCGATGTCTGCAAATTACCTGATGATTAAAACAAGCACACTGCTGAACTTCTCAAAAAGCTAATGTTGAAGAAAATAAATAAAAAAGTGTTTATGAACAAAAAAGATAAAAAAAATTTTTGCTAGCCCCAAATGGTATCATGAACAAATCTTGTTATTCATAGGATTGGTCAAGCTTGTTATTATTAAACCGAACAGTCCAACTTTTTACCCTTCCACTGTCTTTAGAAGTGCTATGCAAGTAATTAAAGAATAAAATA
The DNA here is from genome assembly GCF_001854935.1 of Bemisia tabaci. Taxonomy (NCBI): domain Eukaryota; kingdom Metazoa; phylum Arthropoda; class Insecta; order Hemiptera; family Aleyrodidae; genus Bemisia; species Bemisia tabaci. The sequence continues at coordinate 1,214,149 of NW_017547234.1, read as the reverse complement.
TCCTCTTATAACTAATGGAATTTTTAATGAAAATTGCAGCAATTAATTTTCATCATAAAATGATCATTAATGAAGAAAATAGTATTTTCACTTAGTCTTATAATGTGAGTTTACAATAGCACACTAATAATGCTCTCTCACTTACCCGATTGTGCTTGCAGAATCATCAGAAAAAATTAATAGGACTTTACAAAAATCGCCTAACAGAGGTCAAATTCGACCACCGCATCTCACTGCATCAGGTAAGTTTTTATCTCTCACCTCTAATGAAAAGCTTTTAGAATTAGAGAACAAATGCTCTCATGAATTTGTCAAAGCACTCAATCATGCAGCAAAGTCCTCGGCAGATACGTTTTTAAGATTTAGGCTGCCGGATGATAATTTTGAGTGTTTTTATTAAAATGTTAAAATCCTTGAACTTCAATATTTTGTGTCAAACTCCTGAATTTCGTGATTTTCTCATCCTTGCAAAATTGCTTGTTCTTCCCTCTGTTCCTCTACATAAGCTCAGTTTCTGATAAAAGCCTAAAACATTAGTTCCTTTCTGATTTGTGCTATCTATATGATCCATTTCTACTGTTAACCCTCCATGACCTGCGCCCCAAAAAATTATTTTGTGACCTGGGTGGGGTCACTAAGTACCTCAACGCATATTTTGGCTGCTTGCATGGGCTTTTAAGTTTTTCTCCAAAAAACCAATTTGTCAAGATGTATAGTTCAAACTCCGTTTCAAAAAATTGAGCAAAAAAAGTGGCTGTCTGGTTATATTTTTTTTGAGTTTGTAAAATTACAGAGTTTTGAGCTATGGATTGAATAAAATACGAGAAAAAAAATATTTTTTTATCCTGTGCAGCATGCAAAATTGACTGATGTAGTGACACGCACAGGGTCAGCAGCAGTCACCACTTACTTTCTCTGCCTGCTGTCACTATCCCCTCCCACCCTTTTTTTCCCTACACCAAGGTCCAAGTCTAGTTTTCTACCTTGAAGGCACTGAGGCGGATAACCATTTGTCTAAAAATTTTGTAAGCAATTACTGCAATGCACAAAAGCCAGGGTCTTTCAATCCCTTAAGTGAGCAGGGTGTCTACTCGTCCGGAAAGTACGGATATAATACTGATTTTTTAAGGGTGGTCCGGAAGTACTGAAAAAGTGCGGAATTCCACAGTTAGGTCTGGAATTTTTTCATTTTTTGCTCTCATTTTTGCCGCAATGCGAGTGGGAAATTCAAATTTTTGAAATTTGCCGAATTTCGTCAATTGAAGTGAAGGTACTGAAAAAGCACTGAATTTTTCTGTCAAGGAGGTACTGAATTTTATGGGAATGCAATGTAGAAGTACCAATTTTTGGCCAGCCTGTTTTAGTAGACACCCTGGTGAGTCACCAAGGGTTCTCAGTTAGCTATAGATGCTAAATCTAAGCCTTACCCCATTCAAAATAATTGGTAATAACTGTGGCAGGCAACATGATGAAAATCTTTAAATTTTTGCTTTGCTTTATGTTTGGGAGCAAATATCTTTTGTCTGGAAACCCGAAGATTACCATCTCAATGAAAGGGATGGTGATCACCTGATATTTAATGAAAAAGGAATAAGTTTGCTTTACACATGGGAGGCACAGCACACAAGACCGGAATTAACTTCAATCTCCTTAATGAGAAGATGTGTCAAAAATGAAAATTTAGATGCAGGAAGGAGTTAAGATGGCAATGGAAGATTTTTTCAGTTCATTTATAGAATTTCTTAAAACTTAACTAGTGTGTTGGTCAAGATCCTAGGTTATTTTTTTTTCCTTATGGCTGTTCTGTTTGATTATTGTTTCAGACAAAAAACATTTGGATGATGCAGAACGCATAGGAACTTCCAATAATTTAAGGACCAATTTAGATTCAGAAGGAGAATTTTATTCCAGTGGAATTGTAAGTGGTTCAATTCAAAAGAATCTCTAAGTTACATAAGCGGCAATCATAAATTGAAGGATGGACGTTGCAAATATAAAGATTGACACCAACGCCTTGGGGGGGGGGGCTTTATGGAATTTTTTTCCTATTTTTAAAATTTTCCAAACCGACAAAACAATTTTTTCACAAGTGAATTTGTTTTGGAATTCCTAAGTGTGAATTTATAAAATATCACTACTTTTCAAAGAATGAAAGATCAGAGAAAAACTTCCAAGTATATTGAAATGAGAACTTTAAAAAAAGTGTTGACAAATTAACCTTTTTTCAATTTGATTCTTAAATGATGTGTGATTTATAGAGAAAAGAAGTTCCAATTCCTGATTTGTTTACATTGTGATGTAGGTGGGTGTTGTATGTCTAGTTGTCAATATTCCTGCAAAATCCAAAACTCAAAATACTTTAACATTCATCGTTCTTGCGTAATTCATCATAAATATTTTAAACTTGCTTTGACATGCCAGTTTTTTCTGTAAACCACACTATTTTCAAAAAAAGCGATTACAAGAAAGTCTGCATTTACTAATGTCATGAACCTCTATCCAAGATGTTCAAAATGTCACCACCCTCTTTTTTCTGTACATATGTAGTTACTGTGTTACTGTAAGCTATTGAGGGAAAAACTTATTGTGGCCATTAATTAATACAAAATTACTCATTTAGGAAAGTTTTTCACTGTATCCTCTGTATTCGTTTTTCTCATCTTTAAAGTCAATGATTCTAAATTTTTGCAGGATGATAGTGACTCCTTACAAAGACCTGAAGCTAGTGATGGGATTGTTCAGTCTTTCCAAATTAAAGAAGAGGTACTAATTTATCCTTCCTCTGAAAAGTTAACAAATATTCCTTTAAAGTCACTAACAGAAATTCTATTAGATCCTAGAATGTGAGGCATTGAAGCAACAATTCTAGCAAGATTAAAGGCAGAATGGTGTAATTAAACTGGTTGTTATATGATAGATACATTTTAGAAAATTTTTTCCAATTTAAAGTCAAAAATATGTTGAGAGACATGCATGGCTAACACATTTTCTTCTCTGACAAGAAATTGAATGAATAGTAGCAGAGTTGCTGGCCTAATGGGAATGCCAGGCACCCTGGTCCTCTTAAAGTACGGTAAGCCTGCACTAAGTTGAATCGCAGAGGGACCAACTTCAAGTTGGAATTCAATTTAAATATCTGCTCTGTTAGTCGAGTTTTCACCCCAGAAAATTTAACCTGCTCGATGTCCATGAAAACTGCACAAAAAGTGCAAAAATACCCATTTCAGTCTGAATAGATTCTGGCAAGTTTCAGAATTCCATATGCAGTCAAAGCTCAAGGTTACGTTGCAACAATAAATTAAAAATGGCCTCCTTTTTTTCTGGATTGGTCAGGTTTTGGCTGGATGGATTTGAAAATCCAAAAATCAAGCCTCTCTACATAAAATCGATTCTTGAGATAATCTGTGAATAATGGAGAAAAACTATTGTATTTTTCCAATTTAGTGTCAAAAATATCTTGAAAAACATGCATGGCTAACACATTTTCTCCTCTGACCTTAACAACAAGATATTTCCGGTTACAAGCCTTCTATCCCCCACACACCACCATGCCAAGATTATCCAATTGTTTTTATGCCTTTTAAACCACTTTAAAGTTTTTTAAATTTTGAAAAAATGAACAAATTAACTATAAAGAATCTTTTTACTTTGCAGGTCACAAGTGATGATGGAGAATCAAATCTTACTGGAAAAGTGAGGAAACCGGTAAGTTTGATACAATCCTCCTCAATTTTTCAAATTAAAAGATTTGCGTAATTGCACTTTAAAATTTTAATGGAGACATCTGACACACACACACAAAAAAAAAAAAAAAAAAAAAAAAAAAAAAAAAGAACATTACTATATAAACATATACTTTTGCAATGGACTCAAGGACAAAGGAAAAATTTAAGCATTCTGCTATTTGTCTCCCAGTTATTGAAATTCTCTTCAAACCAAGATAATAACGTTATTATGTAGCATGAGTTACGAAAAATTTGGATTTCCTGCTTACATGAAAATCAAGAGTCCTCTTGTATCAAATTGTATATTGCAACAGTTTTGATAGGTCTTGCAATTGAGCTGTTTTCTTTCCCTACTGTGTGTCTTTTAAAGTGTAGACAACGTGCAACAGCCAAGCTGAAGCGCTGATATTGAGGTTGTCATGTTAAGGCTGCCATGGTAACATTAAGTGATTTAACTTAAATAGATAATTGTGTTTTCTATGAGCGGAAAGTTTGAATTCATGCATCGAAAAACGTTAATATCTTTCTTACGAGTTACCTCCAGTAATTTTCGTCGCTCAAATAATTTTGTACATGAAATTTTGACGAGTAATCACGTATCATAATGCTGAAATTTGCACCTTGTCTCGTGGTTCATTGGCGGGAAATTTTATTGAATTAAAAAGGGCAAATGTGGAAATTGGAAGGGTGAGAATATGGAAGCCTGGAAGATTCTGCATCCCTGTTTTCAACTAATCAGCGGGTGCAGATGCCACAACTATTACAGCCTCCGCCGCGCCTGTGGATTTGGTACTTATGATCAATAATTGGAACAGATCAAGTGGTGGGATGATTAATTCAGTACAAATCCTCCAGTCCACCTGCGGAGAATTCAACCTATGGAACAACAATAATGACTTTTAATGAATAATCTGCAGCCAAGGTAAGTGAAACGTAGGTATGCTCTTCCCGACCCTTTCTGCTACAACTTGGCTTAGGCTTCCGCCGCTAGAGCTGTGGCACGAAGTTTGAATTCCAACAATTTTGGAGTCTTGGCCAAAAAGAAATATAACCGTCAGCTATTGATAAAAACGAATAAATTCAATGCAAGCAAATTCTTTACAAATGAAAATTCATTTGCTTTTAGCACTGTGGCTGTTTTTTTTTTTCATCTTCATCAACAGTAGACGGTCGTATTTATTCTTGGCCAAGACTGCAAAGTTGTTGAAATTTATATTTCTCTGCACTGCTCTACCGGCGGGTGCCAAAAGCCAAGTTTTGGCCGAATGAGTTGGGAAGAGCATACCTATGTTTCACTTACCTTGATCTGAAGCAGCTGTGTCCTTAATTGGTGACGGATAGAGTACCACTGGTGGATTCTCCAATCATTAAAGAAATCCTTTAATGAACCGATTAAGGTGAATCTACAGCGGTGCGTAGTAAGAACTTTGTCTGCGCAGGGAGCGCCTGTGTTTTGATTTTTTGGTCCACACTATTAAAGTCCGTACAGCTCCACGTGAGTCCTTGAGCTTTTGCTTTTATGAAAGTTAAAGGAATTTCTGTTAAAATGGAAGAATCATAAGTTCTAGCCATAACATTCTTCTTCCTATTGACACTAAAAAAGACGTGAAAAGTCATTTCTGAAGCTCTGAAACATGATCCTAGGAAAAATTAGGGTTAAGCATGATGACCTTGATGCGACCAATTGCGATTGATTGCTCTCAGCAGTTGCAGATATCTCTCTCCCACCGTGAGCTATCTCTCTCGCACTTAAAGATATCCCATAAGAGAAACTGGGATCAAGTTATAGCTTTTACTATTAAACTTTCAAAGCTCGCGTTTTTTTTCTAAGCATTCCAGATGTATGCTGCTAGAACTTATGAGTCTTAGAATTTAATATATCTATAATAATCACTTATTTCGGAGCCGGATTTTAGCAGCGCGACGTGGTGGATTTTTTCGGAACTGCAGCTGAGGATTCACCTTAATCATTTGTTTTCTCTCTTAGCTCATATTTTTTGACAAGATTTCCAGCGATCTAGAAAACCTGGAAAATCAGGGTGATACATATGCAAGTAGTGCTTTGGCTCAAGAACTTCTCAATGCCTTTTTCCTTAATTTAAATCTTTAAAAGTGGAGATTTTTTCCAAAGCTCAGAAAAAGTCAGCACAATCAAAAGAAGAAAAATTTAAGCAGAGGTTTTGATTGGAAATCTAGGAAAGTCAGGGCATTTGGCAATTTTGGTGTCAGGAAATATCAAAAAAATTTATGGAAAAGTCAGGAAACCGGCAAGGGAAGAAATTATGGAAAGCCTGTGTTAAGTAAATATGTGGAATTCTGCTGATCACTTACAACAAGCAGACTTCCTCTTTTCCAAAGTAATTCTTTTTGATGAGATTCCATTCAGTGCTGAGTGAAATGATTGAATTTTCTCTTGTAACAATTTCTGTAAATTTTGCCTATATTTTTAAACCGTCGTTCTGAATCAGCAGTCAAGACCCGCAAAAAGTGGAACAACCGCCGATGATGAAGAGGAGGACAGTAATGAAGAATACAGTGTGGAACGAATTGTTGCCAGGAGATACAACACTAAGAAGAAACAGTTTGAATACCTACTCAAATGGGAAGGCTATCCTCCGTAAGTACATTCAGTGTACTTCTTTTTTTTTCCTTTTTTTTTTCCATCAAGTTAACCCCGCCATCACTAAGTCACAATTCGAAGTGTATACAATTTAAGTAGATAAGAGAGGACATCTCAACAAGCTTTTTGAGCTTCTCTTGGAAGCAGCGACATGCTTGCATTCTGTCGTAAATGTGCCAGTGTTGTAGCTTATATCCTCCCCGATAGATAACGTTTATTTCAAGTCTCACTTCATCAAAATGAAAAAGCTGTAAAGTGCCTAGAGTTTGAGGTAGTGCTACAGGAACACAAGCTTACTTGTCTGTGGTTCACATAATGCGCATTATAGCAGACGATTTCTTATCACAATGATAAGTTTAATGACTCCATTGCCATGAACCTTCCTTGATCATCTTTCCTTAAGCTTGAAAATCACTGTGACACTTTAAAATTAATTTGGAAAAGACAAGAGCCTATTCCATGTAACTGTAATACCTCCTATTTAGTTCTGCCTAACAAATAACTCTCCTGCCATTGGCAAGGCGTGCTTTGCGATCTATCGATATTTCCCCATTTGAAGCTGTAGTAAATAATCGATTACTAAGGTGTTTGCCGCAAACACCCTGTTTCTGGATGCTTTTCCTTAGGTTTAAATGACGGATCAATAGATTACTGTAAAGCACGCCACGCCACGCCACTGTCTCCAGCAAACTGCAAGATCGTAATCCACTCCCTTAGATACGGTTTTATAAAATACTTTAGTCTAGTGGCCAGGACTCTCAGTAAAAATTTTTTCATGATAAATCCTCTTAGGAAGTATACACATATTAGGATTATCAAGGAAAATCGTGGGAGATTCAAAATTTTAAATATTCGCAACTTTTGGGGTAGCATGGTCAATTGTATAGAGTGTTGCCTTATTTCTGTCGAACAAATTTGTTCTTTCGTATAAATTTCTGTCAAAAGTATTGTTTTCTTTTTTTTTCTTCTATTAAATAGTTTTCGGTACTTCTCCAGTAGTAAAAATTAGGCTAAGTTTCTTTTCAATACTTTGCATCCGAATTTATTATCAATTTTGGGTTTTCTAAAGAGATTTTGTCAAAGTCTACAGCTGGAATATCCTTTTGGGCTGGATAGATTATTTTTTTTTTCATCTTTAAGAACCAAACAAGTGTTAAAACAGAGCGATTTTGATACTCCTCTAATGAGTTCTGCAATTTATGTTTATACATGTCGTATAGTCTTAATTTTAGGACTTGCGCCAGTGACAGGTGGGTGTGGAAAGAATAATGTCGCGTGCTAAACAGTGGACCGAAGTTAAAGAAAAAAGACTTATTGGAAAGCTTACAGGGTAACGGATGAGACATTTTTTATCGATTCCAAGTATCCTCATTCCTCTCTGGAAAAATTCATGTACTTTAAAAATGCCCCTCTTATGTTTTTAGTCAAAAAATTAAAGAGACCACAGTAGCATTCAAGATAAATTGTCTTGTATTTTGGTTATCAAAATTTTGGGTGATATCCAACCGAAAGTCTTCAGTGTATAATGTTTTATATTTTTATCTATCCAAATAATTATTCTTTATTTTATTAATATTCTGAAGGGACCAAAATACTTGGGAGCCGGCAGATAACCTCTCAGACTGTCAGCATCTACTAAAAGCCTATGAAGCAAACATAGCTAAAATGCAGCAGAACGCCAAGATGAAGTCCACTTTGGCATCTCCGAAAGTAGGGGAGAAAGTAAATGAACAAGGGTAAGTTATTGAATCAAGCATAAAGGAATTCCAAAGCTTAAATAATTTGATCCAAAGAGAGAGAAACATATTAGTGGCACATGAAAATAATTTTGTGTTACCTTTCATCATCCGGCAGCTCATCCTGAAAAAATCCAAAAAATTCCTGATCAAATTAGTAAGTGTCATATTGACATTCATTGAGTGTTTTCTGGAAAGTTAGCTTTATAGAAATACCATGAGTAACATGAAAATTGACTCTATCCTCTATAATTTGTAGCTTAGTCAAAGGAAATATATACCACTTATTGGAAGTGTAAAAGTTCTAAAATATTAAAAAGAACAAAGTCCAGTTCCTCCGTCAAGGTTGTCTTTCTTTGACACTGAACTTTCTCAAATTGTCTGAAAACAATAAGATCTTAGCAAAGTATCTTTTCAAGTGAAACTTTCTTTCTCATTGAATTTTAATATAGTTTGATTTTATTTATTTTTACTCAGTTAAAGCAAGTCAAATGTCTTTTTTACACTTTGTTGTCGCATAACACACTTTTTAACACTTCATCTGCACCATTGGACGATAAGCATCCAAGCCCAAAATGGCCATCGTGTATTAAAGTAGTAAGTAACAAATGAGTGGTTTTATTAGTGTTAAAAAAAGTTTTATTTGTCCATTCTTGTTCAAAACGTTTGTGCAAGTCAAATGTATTTCTCCTTTCATGTAGAGTTATGCGTGTCTCCTTGTAAAATAAATACATTTTGTTAATTTCAGACGCCCCATACGGAATAGTAAACAAAAAGCCCTCAGTCAAGTGAAGGAGTGGTGTGGCACAATGCGAATGGACGAATCAGGTATGTTTTAAATAAATCTATGAAATAAAGCATTACAATTTTAAAAAAAAGGACGAAAATTCAACTCACTTGCACCATACATAAAACAAGTAAAGATCAACATAAAACAACAACATTACATGTACTAGATAAGGGAAGCATTACATGAAAATAGCATGAATTCTAGGACATCCACTCGTCCGGAAAGGCTAGATAACCTGGATACAGTTCTTACTTATAAGGTGGGTCTTCAAGCATTCTAAAGGAGCAGAACTTTCATGAAATTTTGTGCAGGGTCCAAAGTTTCTTGTAAACTTTTTCAGGGGGGGGGGGGATTAATTGTAAGTAATGGTGAAAAGGTACTGTGTGAGCACTCAATTCTTTCCTCAAGGAGAAATATAATGCCAGTAAGAAAAAGTACTGAACAAATAATATAATTGATTTCTGTCAATAGTTAATATCTTGGAAAATTTCAGCAAACACTTTCAAATATTCAGCCAAAAAAAATACAGAACAAAATAAAAAATAACGAAATCAAACAAACAAACCAAACCCAAGGCTAAAAATAGAACAGAATGCTAGAGTCACTTAGAGGTGTCATAATCCGTTTGAGAACATCTGTCCATCGATCTTCCATTAAATTTACTGGATTGCTACAAAAATGCTGCACAATGGGTATTTCAATGCTATGACGATAAGTCTCCGTGAAAATCTGACCTAAGAGATTGCTCTAAAAATTGCAAACATGAAATATGTTTCAAAAATCAATTATGAAAGAAAAGCAGCATGTTTAGTAGCAGTCCATGCAAACCTTCCTTTCATTAAGAAAACACTAAATTTTTCCTTCAAGAATAAAATTTTATACAAACATATTTTTCAGTCAAAATGAACTCTTTTCCCCTTATCTTACTGTAAACTTTTAATTAACAATTGCAGGCAAAAGGAGAAACTCTGATAGCACGGATGATGAAGGACCTAGTGGTTCTAAAAAAATGAAATTAGACAAAAATGAAATGTTCAGCGCCTTTAAATACAGCAGCAGAAGTAAGTTTAATTTAAATTCATATTGCATCTTTTCTCTCTTCCCAGTTGTTGCAAATTACAGTGGAATTAGATGAGAACGTCCTAATTGAGGTAACAATTTATCTTTCATATAATTTTTAGCATTTTCCAACCAATCTGGTCACTCATTTTGAAAAATATCTGCAAGGCTGAAAAGCCTCGAAAGTTCGAAAAATCGGAAGACTAAATTTTTAGATCTTTTTCCGACTTATAATCAATTTTAGATTTTAGTTATAAAAGTTTTACAAGTTTCCTGCCAATATTATTTATTAAATTTATATTTCCCTTCTAACTGAGCCTTACAAAGTCTTGTTACAATTGAAACAGTCATCTTCGTTTGAACTGTAAATATTACTTTTTTTCTAATTTCTTTGCTTTGTTACAGCTGAATCTCCCAAAACAGCTGTAAATGGAGTACCTGAAAGGCAGCAAGTTCTGTCAAGACTAGCAGCTGAACTAGGTATCGGTCCAGATTCTGACTCGTCACCAAACAAATCTATCAAACCAGTGGTTAGATCAATATCCTCTCTTAGTCAGCAAAACCAAGAGGTATTAACTGTTCACATTACTTCGTTTGTTCCAGGAAACTGGCCTGTTTCCCTTTTTTGTAAAAACATTTTGTCCGTTGAAGTGCTTCCTGTGTTGGGGAAAAATTATTGAGTCGCCTTCATTTGCTTCCTAGAATGGGTTTAACCTTTCAAACGGCAAATTTTGCCTGTAAACTAAATCAAATTATTTCCTTTCAACCAGCTGGTATATCCTCAGTTGTCAGGGAATCTTACCAAAATGCGGCAGGTAAATCAGGAAAGGACCCTGCACACCTCTTATGGGAAGCTGCACCATGAAGAAACCTTAATTTTTTTTATTGCATTCAATTCTCCTCAAGGTGCTGATCAAAAGTTATCATTGCGCCAACTTTCTATGATGCACCGTTTTCGCAAAAAACGGCCGAGATTCAATTATTCGGCGTCAATGAGTAAAAAAGAACGAAGCATTCAAGAACAGACCCGATGTAAATAAGGATAAAACGTGGCGCATTTCCGTCCTCTTATCTGTACCTGCCAACTCTGGGGCTATCTCCCTCCCGCTCTTGTCCGGTTGACATCCACTGTTTTTCTCTGACTTTCCTGTTCTTATGCTCCTCAAGAATCTAATTTGGACGGTCAAGCCAAACGGCAAGCGAAATCCGAGATACGACTGCCGGTCGGTGAGAGAGCTCTCCTGATTTCCTTGTTGACTTACAGCACTTAAGTGCTGAAATGAGGAATCTTTCTGGCTTTTTATCGCCAAATAATTGACTCTTCTCGACTGTTTTTTTGCAATAATGGTGCATCGTAGAAAGTTGGCGCAGTAATAACTTTTGATCAGCATCTTGAGGAGAATCGAATGCCATAATTAAGGTTTCTTCTTGGTGCAGCTTCCCATAAGAGGTGTGCGCGGTCCTTTCATGTTCTAAATTCTTTGGCAACCCTGTATTAAGGGTATAACTGCTTCATTATTATTATCATTATTATTATTAGAAATATCAAAAATTGACTAAATAGATTGCTTCTACTTTCCTAGTAAAACTGGAGAGCTTTTTCTGTCAAAAACAGGATCACCAATTTTTTAATTCAGTCTCACAAAAATCAACCTTCATGAATGAAAATTTGCCTCCTTGATCTAAGGTCCACCTTCCTGTAGATTATCATCCGGGAGTATAACAGGGTTCCCAGCAACTGTGATAACACAGGAATTTTAATCCGTCCAGAAAGACTATAGATTCCAAGGAATATGAGATAAAAGCTTGGTAACAGAGGGATTCAGAAATGTAGCCCTGAACAAAGAATTTTGGCTCTTCACAATCATGACAGTGTTTAACTTTCAGTTTAGGGTGTCAGCATTGTTTAGATGGGGTATTTTGTCCTCTCTTTTTACTCTCTAAGAACAGGAAAAATACAGGGAATTCAAGTTTGAAGAATACTAAGAATCCTAGTGCATATGATCAATCTCTCATTCAATGCTCTCTCATGTAATTAATGGCAATCAGTGGTATTTTAATCATTGCTCCCATCTTTGCAGGTTTTGGTTGCCAGTGCAAAAGGAGTAGTCAAAGTGGATCCAAGTCAGGTACCTAATCTCAGCTCAGGTGTGTACATAATGTCAAATAAATCTGGCATTGTTAAACTAGATTCTTTATCACCTCAAAAAGCACTATCATCCCTTCGAAAGACTGGCGTATTACCGCAAACATCCAAGGGAGGCGTTGTCGTTCTGCAATCGCCCACACAGAGGGGAGTACCTAAATCTGGCATTGTTCGGAAGAATCAAGTTCCGCAAAAAGTGCAAGAGGCTCTACCAAACTCACCGAAAGTCCCCGTACACAGAAGTATTCTTCCCAGATCTCTATTGAATAATTCTCCAAGACCAACTGGCTTACTGAGGCCATCTGGAACATCCACTCCAAGACCCCTCCAAAGAATAGCCACTCCAAGGTATTTTATGACTTCATAATCCTTTCATTTATTAGTATCGATGCAAAGTATATAGTGTTGTGTACTAAGCATAAGTTAAAACATATCAACTGACAAGTGATGGTAGTGAAATCATGTGTTTTGCACTAATGGATCTGTTGCAAACTTCAGCTAGAGTAGAAAGAAGAGTTATTTTTTATAGAAAATGGCTCTAAAATGAAAATGAGCACACCAAAAAAGTCTATTATACACTCCTAACTTTATAATCTGTGCAAGAAGTATGCTTCCTTAAGCTCCCTGCTTCGAAACGATACTGCAGCACAAATGATCATTTTGTAATACGAATCGTTCCATCCAACCCTTGCACACTAGCACGCTGTGCAGTATTCAACATCGCTAATGCTTCCACGCCAAATCAAGGAGAAGCATCATGGTCTTCATCAATGCAAGAAAAGTGTAAATATAAACACGCTGGTTGATAAAATCCCATCTCTTTACGAGTGTTGGGGGGGGCTGGCATCAACCATGTTGAATATTGCGTAGCATCCTAGTGTGCAAGAGTTGGGTGGAACAACCTTTCTTACGGAATGTTCATTTGTGCCAAAGTATCGTTTTTGAAGTGGTAAGCTTTAAAAAATGCATATTCCTTATGCAGATTGTGAAGTTAGGAGTGTACTTCAGAGTTTCCTGATGTAATCATCTAGATTTTTTAACCATTTTCTTTGAGAAATAATGCTTCCTTTTGCTTCAGCTGAAGTTTTCAACAGGGCCATTGTAACCAATAGTAAAACACCGAAGTCTTTAAGGAGTTGAATTTCCTCCAGTGGATTTGGTTCTTTTTTTGAACCTGATAGGTGGGGTTGTAACTTACACAGAAAAACACCTGACACTTCATTCTATGGTTTGACTTACGGCTGAAACTTGCATCCATCCACTTTTGAACTTATATCTGGGAGCTAGGTCTGAAATTTTCAATGCAGTTGTCATGGCTACCAACATAAAAAATTAATGCTTTTTCACCAGAGAGGATTCAATTTGTCACAACTGAGGCTGGTATTTTGTTGAAACTGGACCTAATCTGTTAGCGTTGATTCAATGACGTTTGATTGTACAACACTAAGCATTAACCAGCCGCTTATTAGAGGCCTTTGCCTTGAAGTCACTAATGAGACTCACTGTGGGATTGCAATCCAGCATTTTCTGGGCCCCTGCCTATAGTCGAGAAAAAGTTCAGATGAGAATGTGGAAGTGCCTCTCAGCGTCGGATGATGATTCTCATGCTTTGTGCTTATTTCTCTTTTTTTTTGTAGAGTTCCGGTCTCTTCTACAAGGCCCCCACCTTTAAGCAAAATTCAGTTTCCGCCTTTGAGACCTAGAGGTCCCAATCCAGTTGGGAGACCACCTAAGGACAGAGTTAAGCCAATTCAGTCAATTCTAGGATCTGCCCTCCTTGCCTCTGAGGTACGTGAAGTTTAGTGTTATCAAGTTCATTTGAAGCCCAAGACTCCGTCAAGTTAAGAAACTCAGAAAAGTTGAAATTCAATTTTTTCATTTATGATCAGCACTAAAATCAATATTTGATCTGTCAACTATATCTCAATGTCTCGGAGGCATAATTTTCAAATTGGAATGCGATTTTACACCCTCTCTTAATTTTTTGCTTTTTTGGAGCTTCGTGCAAGAAGTGCTCGACTGTTTGGTCGCAGGCCAGTCGGAGGCTTTTCAAGGGAAAAATGTGAAGGCACTTGAATTAAAAGGCAGGGCTACTTTTTGAGGAGGAAACCGTGTGTGAAACTGCTTTTTGCGAAAAAAATAGCAAAGCGGACAGTTTCATGTAGACAGCAATGTGAAGGCTATCTCAAAAAATGGAGAGGAAGAAAAGTCTTATGTGCGTAGCAATGTGAAGGCCATTTTACAATACCTCAACAAACAGAAAAGCAAAGAACTTTCTGCACTGATGTAATGAAGAGTGATTATTGTCAAGAAATTTGAAGTAGATTTTTCGACCTAACTGTTCAAATACCACTCCCTTGGTAACTTTCCCCTTTGCATCAAGGTCCTTTTTGGCATTAACATTCAGAAGTGACTCTATTCATTTTCATATGATTCATGTTCTTATTTTTGGCTTTAGGACAAAGTAGCAGCATTGAAAGGAAAATCACTAAACGTGTCTCCTGGAACGCTGCTAAAAAAATCTGTCGCAAAACCTCAGTCTTGTGAGTATATGGACATATTTCAATGGTATTCGTTTTGCCAATTTCAGGGAGCATTCCTTCAACCGATCAACTCAATCAAATTTGTTGATTATTTATTTGTAGTATGTAGTTGGTTTGCAGTTCAAACAGAAATCAAAGAACTTTTGTGGAAGTCAATTCTTTTTAAGTTGATTTTATAACTGGTCAAGTAAAGAAGTAACATCTAATCCTGCACCTCTTTTCAACTCAGAATCATCCTACTGTCAAATCATCTCAGCCTTTAATTGGATGTATCTATGCTAAAAGGAACTTGTGCACAGGGTTTGCGTGCAACATAGTTCCTTATATCTTAAATACATCCAGTTATATACGTTTGAATGTTGGCATATCGGATGGATTCTTAATTCTGCAAATTTGATGAGCGATACAAAGGTACTGTCAGTGCTTGTCAGCTTTGGTACATTCTAGCCTACCTTGGTGTATCTTTGCTGCTTTACCAGAAAAACAGAAAACTTGTCTTTTATTTTAGCCAGCATTTTTATTAGTGTGAATCTCAAATGCTTGGCAGGGTAATTTATTGCATCAACTTCTTGTACCTATTTCAGCGCCAAGTGCCAAGTTGGTCGATAATGACAAGATATTAATGGAATTCCACACAGCAAAATCTGACTCGGACAGTGATTATGGTCTGGAAGACGATTTTCCATCAGGTTTGTTAATCATTTTTATATTTATTTCATTTTCCGTACGGGATCATTATGTCTCAGAGAAGTCTCAACAGTAGTTTCTTATTGCAAAATGTAGTCCAGATTTTCCTTTTAAGTAACTAGATATAAATTGCTCTTCTCAAAAATATGCCTAAGTGTGTTGAGATCTCTTTCTTTACCGACCGCCACATATGCTAAAACTTTAGATGAGGTGGATCTATTCAATTTACAAAAATTTTATATCGACATGTTCATCATTTTAACAATTGCTGATTTTCATACAACTTTCAATTTTGAAAGATGTAAAAAAAAAAATTTATTCAGAGTTTATTCCTCATCCCAAATGTAAATTTTCAGCTGCTGGACAAGTAAAATCTTTTTAGAGATAACTCTTTCCCTCAATGAGATAAATTTACTTAAAGCTGAATACCAAAATAAATTTCCCAGAAAGTGCAAATGCTTCAAAAAAAGAAAAGAAATAAATAAACCAAGTACTCGCAAAAAGCATTTGTTAATCAACAGATCTGCCAAACTTCGAAAAATTCTTAAAAATGCAATACTTATTTAAAATGTTTAGAAATGTGCCTTATTTGCAAGAAAAGCAAATGCTTTATAAAATTAAATAAAATACAAAAAGCTCCAGATTTCGAATTTTTTATGAGCCTGTCTATTTAGCGAGGCATGTTTTTTTAATACTTGAAGTTTTTTTGTTATTGATGTCAATTTTTTTAACAGATTTACCACCTATTGAAGCAGTCGAAAACAGTCCTCCAAGGCCGTTAACATTAGATCCTTACACCGGTGAACGTTTGGCTAAAGCGGAGGGTGAGAGGACTCCGTCTCCTGAACCAACTCCTCCCCCAACGCCCCCTCCAAAAACACCTGAGCCAGCACCCTCATCAGAATCAACAGAATCTACAGAAACGATAGATATGCAAACTGAGCATTCAAGTCAAGGCCATTTTATAAAGGTAATGATGCATGACTTTACATTTTAATTAAACCATGGATTATAACTGTTTAAAGATAGCAAGTCAAGTGACGCCATATGCAATCGATAAAATGAGGACAAAATAAAGTGTTTAAAAAACTGGTCAATCCCATTATTAAAGGTTTGCGTCATTCGGCGGTACGGCTGTCGAATAAAACGTTATGCACTGGTACGGTACTGTCGGATAAAATGTTATTTGCTGGTACAGTACCCTGACCAGCAAATCTTCTAACCATCACTGAGGTGCCTTTACTAGATAACTTTATGACCGCTAACTGGAAAATTTCCTACCGCCAAGGTGCCTTTACCGGATGACTTTTTAACCACTAACCAAAAAATTTCTTACAGGTAAGATGCTTCCACCAGATGAGCAAGCAAACGCCATTTACGGTGATCTATTGGTATTATCTGGAGAAATTATGTAAACAAGGCAATCTTGGACGCGCAAAAATCAATGACCCACTAGTACTCACGTCAGAAACCGGCTTCGTGTTTTCGGGCTGCCATAAAAATTTCGCACCTTTTCCCTGATTAGTTGTGTTTTTGTCAAGTTGTTGACTACGTGTATTAGCAATACAATATTCATAAGGTTTTTAAGTGCATTTGTCTGCAGAAATTTTGAAGTGCATGCAAAGAACAGTCAGAGTTTACGTAAGCATCGAAGCACTGAAATATGTTAGTGCATTTACATTCGTCCTGAAGCCCCTAGCATTGAGATGTTACCTGTAGTATGTATACCTACTGTTGGCACCTTAGCGGTAGGAAATTTTCTGGTAAGCGGTCATAAAGTTATCCGGTAAAGGCACCTTAGCGATACTTAGAAGATTTTCTAGTCAGGGTATCGTACCGCCAAATAACTACATACTTCGTTTATTAAATGCTGAAACTCCTTGGTCTTTTGGCCATCATCAGAATAGTTGTAAATACCATCACATGACACCATAATTACAACTACATCTTTGTGGTGCAGTTTCGATCAAAAATTTTGATTACTTGAAAGTATCAATTACAAAAATAGTATCAACAGCAGTATTGTAATCATTCTTGAATAGCTCAATTTGACCAGTGCCTTGTCACTAATCATTTGCAAATAAGTTGCTTCTCAGTCAGATAGCAGCACCTCCTAATCAATGAATTACTTGCTATATCAATCTCTGTCTTCAAATTTCGTAGTTTCTCATGCTCATTTGAGGTTTCTCAAGTGAATCTTCCCACCTACCTATTAAACTTTGTCTCCCCATCTCCTTTAATTTATCATTATGGTTTTCATCAATGAAAGCTAACCAATTCATAATCAAGGTTGTTCTTGCTAAAATTGAAAATTTCAATTTTCAATATTTTTTACTTCAATTTGAAATAGACAAGAAAATATTGATAAATACACTTACAACAATTCCCGGAGCTGCTCTCATCATTATATTTCTTTGATTGCCATGTCAAGGTTGAAATGAGTCCGGGTGGCACAACTGGCATGGTGACAGAGGCCTTATCAAATAGTCAAGAAGAGGGGGCCGAATTTGCATCTTTAGGAGACGAATGCAATGTTGGAGGCTTGAGAGTGAAAAAAATTCTATCACCATCATCAGAATTGGAGCACCAACAAATAATATTGCAACAGCAGGAAGGAGTGATGATGGAGGGCGTAGAAACTGGTGACGATATTATCCATGTGACCGGAGAAGACGGCACTGTTTACCAGGTTTGCTGACATTTTGCGTAATTTCATTTTGAAAATCAGGGAGTCTGTCTTAACCGCTGCCCAAGAAAGTAGTAGCTGTCAGGGAAATTTTTCAGTTTAATATTGCAGCAGCTCCTGACTAACCCTGTAAGCTTATCATCGTGTTTCTTATTCGTACCAGGGTTGGTACCTTTTGAACAACTTCTCAGTACGTTTTTCCCATAATGTTATTTCTAGACCTTGAAATTTTCTTCAAGGACTAGCAAAAGTCCAGGATCCTGCAGACATTTTCATTTACAGAAGCCAGGTAGAGTGAGAGAATTTCAAAAAGTATAGAAGTGGTTTTTTTACATTACATTGTGACTTTCTTCATTGGGTCACATGCATCAATTATCTTTTTATCCTTTTTTTCAAAACTCAAGGGGCAAAAAAAGACAAAAAGGCAACCAAGTCGAAGAAAGATATGGGACAGTGTCTTTCCTTGGAAGTGAAGGAATTTGAAAAGAAAAATGTATGGCAACCTTAATATGACCAAGCATCAGTTAATTTGCATTGAAGGTTGGCCACAGTAGTTTTGCCAACCCTCTGCTACTGGGTGACTATTGGGGGTCGTGGGTAAAGAAGCATCTTGATACTCTTTAATAATACCCTAATTGAGCTGTTAACAAGAAGTGTAGATAATTGCACCATTTAGTTTTACATTTGCTTGCCTTGTCTTGAGTTTTCACCTCAATCAAGGATCATAATTTTTCAGTTGTCCTCTTAATCAACAGCAATCTATGTTCAATAGGTTTCAAGCTCTCAGTTAAATGGTGAAACAATCTTGCTTGAAGGAGCAGAAGGCACGCAACAGTGTGTTTTCGTGACACAAGGTGGTGAAGACGGCTCTGTTTTAGCTATTGATCCCTCGCAGTATGCGAATTCAGTTGGGCAGCTGATGCCGGAACAGGTAAAAATTTTTAATTTTATATTCAGTCACCAAAATTTAAGTGGCTACTTTACATTTTTTATGGTCTGCTTACAATGAGCTCAGAAACTTTAAAATGCCAAATTTTGCTGTTTTGTATTAGTGTGTGTTTCACATGGAACTGGCTACGAGAGGAAAGGCCTGCTGTGCCGTTAAATTCTAAAATGAGTCATGCAAACCGTCGCATACAAGAATGAATTACAAACTTGTTTTGCGACAAAAGATGCTCTAAAATTTCAAACTCAACTGGAATTACGATTGTTAGAATTTTGCAGTTAGAAAAACATTTTTTTAACAAAAAAGTATTTAAAGTTTCAGCATGCCATGCTCAAGGTCCAAAATGTTCAGATCCAAATACAACTCTGCTTTCTCAATTGTTAATAAAATGAGTGGAGTTACTCACAACTATTTGTTTGGAATATTAAGAACTTTTTCCATCGACAACTCTGACATCAATTTTTGACGCAACTTGACAAAAAAAAATTCCCCAAAAATTCACATTCCGGGATTGAGGTCTTCACTCCTGTAGGCGGTTTCAAGAGAAAATTATGTCATTATGATATTATTATTGTATCGATTTTAGTTCCATTGAAGTCGGGCCTTTGTTAAGAGCCTGGTAACAGCATTCCATATTTTATGGCCTTGAAAAAAAATATGCTTCCTAGGATCTAAACAGAAAAAAATATTTTTGTGAATTAGAACAGTCCGAAGAAACAGATTGTAAAAAAACCCCTCCGCTTTTTTGATCGGCTCCAATTTTTCACTCATCCAAATCAACCGAACGTCCAGCATCTCAGTAGGAAACTTTTTTTTCATGTCTCTGGTGCTTATTTTTCTTTTTGCCAACAACGGTGTTGATTATTTTGCAGATGGAAGCATCAGCAAATGGCGCTGCTAGCATAACAATAGAAAGTGGTGAAGGTGAAGATCAGGCGCAAGTTGTAGCTCAGTTGGTAGAAGCAGGAGAGCCTTGTGGAGGTAAATGAATTTTTGGTCCAACATTTCACTTGAAATACAATGGCTTGGAAGTTGGATTTTACAATCCATCCCTGTTACCGTGTAATAGTGCACCATTGGGTGGAGCGAAAAACTCCTGTTTTTTCTTTTCCCAAAATTAGTTCCTACCCATGGCACGGTCCACCTACAGTTTCGAATTTTATGAAATAATCACGTTTTTTCACCTACAAAACGGGCTAGCGCCGTTTTGTCTCAACTTTACGTCTTGAAACTGATGTATCCCCATGACTTTGATATGCCAAGTTCATTTATGACCCTCGCAATGTTGCCAGAAATACGTTAACTGTCGTAAATTTGATATTTTTGCAAAACATTGAGAAAATACGAAATTTTATCATTTCTTCAATAAACCAACACATCTATGGTCTGAAAGTGAGTTCCCCACCACTTTTAAAGCATTGAAACACGTAGAATTTTACTTTTATCATTCAATGAATCACAACCACAAACGACTGAAAAATACAATAGATTCCGCCAAGAAAATTGGAATTGCCATGAAATTTCCTAAGTTTTTTGTGTCATGGCAATGTACCGAGCTTCTTTAACACCATTAAAATACAAGCATCGTGAGTTTGACCTTTGGACCTGAGACTGCTGCCTACAGGAGGGTAGTACCCAGCAAAGGTAAAAAGCAGTTCAATGGAATCTGCTGATGTTTCTTGTGAGCTTTTCATTTCCATCGCAAAATGCTCCTTACTCTTTTAATTTCGTATCTGTCACTACCTTACTTTCTCTATCATCTTAAGCTGTCGCAAAAATGTAGAGTTGGGCAGGGTATCCGGCGATTATCCGGATTGCCGGATTATCCGGCTCCGGCCGGATACGATTTTCGCGAGTATCCGGATCCGGCCGGATAATCGCGCTGTCCGGTTTTTGGACCCGGATATCGAAACGAAGGCCAATTAAGTTTGTGATCGGTTGAAACATCCATTTCTCTCGTTCATTTAGAGATTCTCATCAACAGAAATCGACCGAATAATTTTCCGTCAAGACAGGCTTTGATTTGCTGTGACTTTGGATTGGCATGCGGCGGCGGTGCTTTCAAAAGTGTCAGATTGGCAGCGCTGTTTTCCTCTTTTGTTTTGTTTACATTTCTGACTTCTGATAACACCCTCCTGCTGAACATATGAGCACAGCTGCGAAAAGCTAGAGACTGCCTTGCTATATTTATGACACATATTATTTGTCAACCATGATTTTTGTACTATTGCAATTGTGACACTAGAAATAAGGAAAGAAATTCAAGGCCCGAATTTTGTTAGCTACGACCGATCGTGAGTCGAGTAAACTTAACCTCAAAAATCGCGACATTTTTCGCGCGAAAAAGCACTATCCGGATCCGGCCGGATACTTTTTTGAATTATCCGGTATCCGGATCCGGCCGGATACAAAAAACCGATATCCGGATCCGGTTCCGGTGACGCGAAAATTCCATTTCGGCCCAACTCTACAAAAATGTTTTTTTTTTCTGAAAATGATGTTCCTGATGTAAATTGTTTTGCACTGTTCCGTGACATACATTTGGATTAACAGTCCTTTTTTTACCAAGCATTATCAATGCAGGCTTGCTGAAATTAAATTTTGAAAAAAATAGGCTGTGGCTCCCTGTCACTATAAGTTTGCCAAAGCAAGCGGAGCAAAATTGCCGTTTCAAGGCAAAAAGTGTAAGAGCCTTGGAATTTTGCCAAATTTCGTCCGATAAAATGCAGACGTTTGGGAAACTTGCATATTTTCCCTTTGAATTTTTTAGAGAACTCTATCTCAAGCAAGGAAACCAAAACATCTGCAAATATTGACGTTCAGTTTGAATGAAGAATCTGTAAAAGATGGTGTAACCTCTGCCCCCTTTTCATTACAAGATTCCCTTTTTAGAGCAAAGAACTAACTATTTTAACAAATATCCAAGCTGTATCATCCACAAGTATAATTGTGACACCCAAATCATGTAACTGCCCAAAGCATAAACTGGGCAGTTTTTTACTCAATTTATAAACTGGACCGTTTTTTGCCCAATTCACAGACAGGGCAGTTTTTTACCTAATTTTTTTAATTAAACATGGCAATTGCCCAACTACGTTGAAAAGCACAAATTTTACTCATTTCATGAAAATGAGTCAAATAAATATTAAGTACCTACAAATTATGAGCAATTTGCTAAATCATAATCAGTGCATCCATATCTACAGAAGTGAAACACTAAAAACACTAAAACACTAAATTACAAATTTTTGATGCATTTACATCTATCATTGCTGAAAAATCTAGAATAAACAACAAAAATATAGCTGTGTAATGGTAGCTTAGTTTACATAATTATGAGACCTCTTGGAACCGTTTCTTCCAATGCGTACTATTTGTAGTCATAAAAGTGACTTAACTGGAATTTTAGTTAAATCCTAAAATTATTATGTCTTGTGTTTTTACAGGTGGTCTAAGAAAAGTGGTTCTAATGCTACCTGATGGGAACTTAATGATGACGGAGGTAGACGAAGAACAGTTTGCTGCTTTAGAACTTGATAAATAATTGTAAGTGTCCTTCTACATCCTTTTCTGAAATCACCATACCAGTCATTACATTGATCTTTATTTAACAATTATGAAGTGTTGGAAACTTTTGAATCTCTCCGTCTATTGTACACGCAAAGCAGACGCTTCCAATATTTTAAAACTGGTAGTGGAATATTGAAATATAACAAATGGTGCCATGTTCTAAGGTCGTTACAAGAGCTGTCATTAAAATATTTTTTTGCTACACTTTATCACTGCTGAATGTATGACTTTGACTGACGAATCTGGACAACTGCCATTTTGTTTCATTTCACATGAAGAGTGATGATGCTTTTCATGAAAAAGGAAAAGCATTGAGTTTTCAAACTTTTCTACTGAATCCCCCCCCCCCCCAAAACCCACATAGGGTAATAATAAAGTAACTATCCATCTTTAACTCAATCCCATTTGAAAAGAAAAATAGTCTAAAGACGTATGGTTTATAGTTCATATCACAGTCATCAAAGAAATATTCAGCTGAGTTTGAACACTGCTTTTGGAAGCTTCTTCAAAGAATACACTTTCAAAACTATCAACTTCAGCATAAACTAAATTAGCATTAAATTGTATAAAAAAGGAATCAACCTTTTTCGTGTGGCTTAGAGCTGAATTAATTACAAGGGTAATCCAAAATATAAGTTCTGCTATTCTACATCTTTGGTACTGAAAAAGATAATTAAATAAAAAGTTGCATATTAGACATAATCTTAGCTTCAAAACATGCCCAAGGTAGTCTCAGTGAAGTTAAGTTTTTCTTGTGCACCTGTCAAGAGATTTTTAAAATCTTGAGCTTCTCTTTAAGTCGAGAGTATGTCTAATACATATGTACCTTTATAAAGAATTGTTTCATCTTCCCTAGTTTGTAAGATTTATAATGTAACAGAACACACTTTTTGGGTGGCTCTTTCATTTGCTGATGATTTCCCCTATTTAGATAAGTGCTCCTAACACTTGATTACCTGTTGCTAAATGCTGTCCATTTGATCCATGAGCCTCAATCATTTTTCCACTGTCGTTATGCATATTAACGGCAAAATTTGGGAGCCATACGGCTTAGTTGATGACATTGCAGACCTCTCATCTTACTTTATTTTTCAATTTGAAATCTGACCCCTGAAATGTCTTAAGAATTTTTGTACAATTTTGCCCTGTTTGAAGAAAATTCAGTGAACATTTTTAGAACTTAAGATAACTTGTTTCCCTTCTTAGAATAAATATCGAAGCAGGAGTTTTGAAAGACGACCGTCAGGGGACACTTAGTCTCAAAGTTTAGGCTTCAACTTACCATATTTTTACTAGTTGTGTTTTTATTGTCAATTAAAGCTCAACCCGTCTTTCTTGTGTGTTTCAGTTCTCATATGGTTGGTGAAACCTAAGATTCTGGGACTTCATAAAATAATTTTCTGAGTGGGATGAAAAGATTGCTAATCAAAATGTTTGATTAAACATATTAAAAAACCAAACTTTTTTGTACGGTGAAGTACCGAAACCATATAAGTCATCTCATTTTTTTCTGAACAAGACACATTTTTTCAGGTCATAAGTTGAAATTGCTCCTCTTGTCAACTAAATTTATTTCAAAATAGTAAAAATTTATGATATTCTGAAGGTATTTAACTCGAAAGGGTTGCAGTCCTCCTTTTTTTATGACCTCTCGTATTTATTTCCGTCACATTAATCCATTGAAGAATACAATGTCATCATTATTTGTCGCTCTTACACCTTTTTTTTTACATTTCTTTTTCTCTCACTGAAATATTTTACTTAGGCGCTCTCCATTATTCAAAGTAATGTTTTTGTCTCAAAATTCTTTGAAAGAAAGGAGTTCAAAAAATGTTTGTATGGCTTTACGTTTTTTCAGTCATGATGTCACTTGTCAATTATAAAAAATCAAACTGAAGAACCAATTAATTTAGGATTATTATTTCTCCCTTAAAATACGACTAATACACTTGTGAGTTTTTAGCTGATGACGAAAATTAAAAGTCTGTCTCAAGTTAAAAATTACTTTCATATCCCTGTCAAGTGTATAACAGATGGTTGATTAATTTAATTCCTGTACATTCTTGTAAATATGTACCTATTCGTATTCTCCCACATGTGGTTTCAGGACTTAATAGAAGTGTTCATGCCTCGAATCTGTATAGAACTTAATTGATCGAAAAACTGCCTATTCTCATTCCTATAAAAAATTTAATTTCCTCTTGAATCAAGTCATGTGAGATACATTGCCCTTAGTTAAATTCTTCATAGTCCAGCTCTTTTTACTTTTTGGTGTATGTCTTTTAGATTAATTGATGCTGTGAAACATGAAACATTTCAAGGGCCCTTTTGTCAGTTACAATCAATTACCTGTAGTGTCAACATCATCTCCAACTTTGACTAAATATCTCATTGACACTATTCCAAACTCAAGTTTTTTACACATGGTTAACTTTCTTTATGAAAGCTGCTGGAAAAGTAAATTCAAACTAAGAAAGTTTCCCTTCAGTCCCCATTAATCCTGCAGCTAATCCTTTTAATACTATCTTTGAAGATATCTTATTGCATCAAGTTTTTTCAGTCTTTTCAGTCACATTGAAGGCTTTTTTTTCTCTATGAAGAAGGAAATCAAGAGAAAACCCCTCTCATTCGTATAATTAGTAATCATGAAAAGCTGTAGAAGAAGCATATACTTTGCCAAAGAGTAAGAGTAAGAGTAGGAAATTTTTGCGGGTATGCTATCCTTTTCCCTAGTATTAGATCTCAATGGGATCTCGCCAAGAGCTCTGCAATTTTCATTGTACATTGTATCAAGTAGATCTAAGAACACAAGTGAATTTATTTATAACTTAGTGTATTAAAATTTTGATGAAGTAATGTATTTGTTTGAATCAACTACTATGATACTGTAGAATGACCTTTTTAAATTTGACTTTTTTGTCCTCCCCCAATTTCAGACATTCAAGATGTGTATTACAACGTGTGTAATTATCTACTCATCTGTCCCATCCTATTCATTTCACAGAAATTATGTGTCCATGCGTTCCCAAATGTCAGGTGTATCTTTACTTTGCACCACTGACCTAGTACTGAAATTGGTCTTTGTTTGGTTAACAGAATATCAATGGCTGAAAGGGAAAAACGCTTAATTCAATTGCAATTTTTTATATTCCTCAAGAAATCTGATCACTTTCCTTCTATTTTGAATGATTTTTTCTCATGTTATGAGGAATATTACAATAAAAACTTTTGGCCAGTCTTCTTTTTACAAAGTAAAACTGAAGTGGAGATTTACAATGACGCAATCTGAGATGCTCTTTTTTCGACTTCAGCCATTGATAAGTATAAACTTGATGAAGCTATGTGACTGTTTGGTTTCATAACCTAAATTATTATTCAATCTGATAAAATCCTGGTAAAGAAATCTGTCAATACAATTAGCCAAAACTTTACTTCAGTTAGGCCTCAATGTACCCCATCCATTTTGGCAACATTTTAGTAATCAGCTTGCAGATGGTAAATTTTATGAGATTGTAATAGACTGATTTAGTGGCTATGTCATTTGATATAATATCGAATCCTTGGTTCAAATGTAAACAAACACAGAACCTTCTTCCTGATTCGCGCCCTTCGCGCAATGGTGGTATAATACGTCCAAGTGTTTCTTAGAATCAAAATTTCTCGTGTTTAATGAATCTTCAATAGATCTATGACCGGTCAATGACTAAATTTTAATA
This sequence comes from Bemisia tabaci, assembly GCF_001854935.1. Classification (NCBI taxonomy): domain Eukaryota; kingdom Metazoa; phylum Arthropoda; class Insecta; order Hemiptera; family Aleyrodidae; genus Bemisia; species Bemisia tabaci. The sequence goes on along the minus strand of NW_017547234.1, from coordinate 1,187,925 downwards.
AATTAACAAAATTAACTTTTTTTTTTTATTAGTTTATTGTTATATTAACAATACAAATATGTCACTACTACTACTACTATGATTCTTAGTATCTATTGACTTGTTATTAAATATAAATGAGTTTTAAAAGTAATTCTAGCGGATAATAAGCATTCTTGCTTATTATAAATAATTATTGATATGTAATATCAAAATTATGTGCACAAAATTAACTCATGAAGAATTCGCACATGAGGTTATGATAGTTTGCTTTGTTTTGAACTAAGAGTCCGATATAATATCGAATGATGTAGGCGCTAAATCAGTCTATTGCTAAGTGGTATTAAAGCCATTTTATCAGTTTCAAAGGTATGAAGTCATATGTACCTATTCTGGTTTACATACACAAAGAGCTAATTATTTATATCACTTGTTATTGTAAAGTTTGGACTTGTGTAATATATTTATATATTTTCCAGTAATATTTCCCCCTCTTCTTATTTTTGAAAAAAACAAAACAGATTCTTATCAGAAAAGGCTTGATTTCCTCTGCAGTTTACTCAAGTACCTATGGGAAAACATATTCAAGCATTTAATGCCATCAGATCCTGTAGGGAAGAAGAGAGAATGTTCTCTTCAATCAGACCTCCTTACAATTTTAGACTATTTCTGAATGCATTGGGTATGGGTATCTTCCTGAAAATAATTGAGGAAAACGAAAATTTCATTCCATTGGCTGACTGATCCTCTCTTTATCTACAAAATTATCACACTTCCATTTGAGGTGTCAAGTTATATGTACCCGTTTATGTAGACAAGGAAGGCATCAACCCGATCTAGCAAAATAAGGGGCACCCAATTACCCATCTTTTGGCCAACGCAGCTTGTGTCTTTTCCAGCTCAATTCAAAGAAATGTATGGTATCTCTTGTTATTTTACCCATTACGGGCTATCCGTACACACACCTTACACTTTGGTATTTTCAGTGAAAGTCATTCTTTTAGACCTCCATTTTAAAACTTTCAGAAGCCAAGTATATTTCATAAAAACTACGCTTCCAGTGGTTATGGTGCGCCTGAAAATTGAAATTTCAACGATTTTAAGTGATTTCTAACATTCTGATAAGTTTTTGATTTTAGATTTGGATCAGATGGACCTTAATACTCCAGTTGGGTCAGTGCTTTTGTACATTTTTCAAACTTTTGAAAGGTAACCCCGATTTCAACGGATAATTATTTCATGAATTTCCCATCACTGCCCTTTAACCAACCAGATATAAACTTTTCAAACATTTAAGCACCCTTTCAGTAAATAAATGAAATAAATTCAACAGCGAAGTCAGGGAATTATTATTGTGGTCTCAAAATTTTAACGATATCTGAAGGTTCATGAGGAAAATTTAGGGGAATCTGGGGGGAGGGGGGACCACTGTTGTCATTTCTTTTTTTGAACACTAGAATGCGACTGAAGTAAGACAACCGGAATGAAGATACAAGGCGCTGCTCGCCTGTATGTAGCTTCGCTCTATTGTGGAAAAATATTACATTCTGAAGCCACCCATCTCTCCCCACGTATTCATGGCTGCGTCGCGGCGCCAGGCCAGGCGCCCAGTCGCGTTAGTCGCGTCTCAGCCGCCGTAGTTGAAATTGCAGCAACAGTAATTGAAGGCGATTTTTGAACGTCTAGATCAAGAAACAGTCATTGATCAGCTGTATGTAGTATGGCCAGAAACGAAGAAGCATCAAATCAGATAGAACAATTTTCTTGAAAGAAAATAGCTATAAAGTAGATCTAGAAAATAGACATTAGAAAATACACTTTTTTCCTTGCATTTTCTGAAAAGAAAACATCAAGAAATTGGCTAGAAAATAATTCTACTTTCAATAAATTTTCTATCTTTTTTCTATACGGGAGGTTGACAGAAAGTAGACCTATGAAAAAGATCTATTTTCTTTGGTCAGACTTTTGACTCGCAATGTTTTTTCTTTCTATTTTCTGGATAACTCTCATTTTCTTTGTTTTCTCTAGAAATTTTCTTAATATTTTTTTTTTCTAAAAAAAATTTTACTTTGCTACTTGGATACGTGGTTTAGGAGTTACACCGTCGAAACTCTGCGTGTAACTCTGGCAATTGCGCTGGAAATCACCCGCTAAAATTCGCGGATACGATTTTTACGAATCGCAGGCAGGTGCCTTAAATCGAGTTTCAAAAAATCAGATTAAGTATCCGGGAAACAATTTTTTCTGAAACGTGCGGGCACCGGGCATGCGGCCTCCCCCCTCTCCCCAACGAAGGTATGCGACTACTTCGCCACGTTATAGGTCCCATTAAGGATGCTTTCCAAAACTACTCTCTGGAGTAATAAAAGTTGCAATAAATTGCAAGTAAGTACTTGCAGGACAAAATTATCGTGAGTGTATCGAGGTGTCGTGCGTTCTATTCGTACTCAACGTGAAGGGATTTTGACTATTGAAATTTACTGAAATATAATTTAAACAAGTTGCAATTTTTTCTTGTATTGCGAATTGCCCACCTCCCTGTTACGTGGCGAACTCTTTTTGTTGATCGTTAAAAATTGACATTCAGGGGCTAAATGATGTGAAATTCTGAAATTTTTTGGAAAAATCGCAACGATAAAAAAAATTGCATTTCATCGCACTGAAATTACTCGAATATTTTGGTCGCACTTTGCTGCTTGCGGAATAAATTAAGCCCAACGTGATAATACGTTTGCTGACACTAAAATCTGCGACCCCAGTACGAGAGTTAGTTTTCGCCTTCAATTTGACGTCCAGGCAAAAACATATACTGCGCGTTATAACAGCTGTACCCTACGTCTAAAGGTGAAATAAAGAGGAGGAAGGAGCCAAAGGAAGAAAAGAGGTTATAAATTAATAGAAATTATGTCCTTATAACTATCGCTGTAAGCACTATGCGGTGATAAACTGAAGGGATTTTTTTCCAATAAGGACTTCTTACTGCTCTGGCTATTTTTTTTATCCGGCACCACTGGGCATGCCCGCCGCAGTTGGGCTCTTCTAACTTCTAATCATGGCATGGCCGACTGCCATTGATCCTGTGGATTTACTTACTAGCTCCCCATTGAGGGTTTACTACGTGTTCCCTGTGTGTTAGTACCTGTAATTTCAATGTTTCGGATTGTGTTATGATATCATAACGTCCACTTTCCAAGCTCGGTGAGTTAACTCAGTAAATTTTTGTCAATTTATTTGATTTCAAGCCGGTATTGGTGACGAAACGAGAACCCTTCGCCATGGGTTGGAACCCTTCCTCCCAATCGACCGATACATAAACGAAATATTTACTCAGCCACCCAAACCGCAGACAAGTTCTGGCCAGTTCAATGCGTGCAAAGTTCGGAAAGTTTTCGTGATTTTCGTGGTGTGAATTTTCCCTTGAATTTCCGCCTCATCCGTCTAAATTTGTGTTCATCCCGGGGACCCGGAACGCCTCGCGGGATAGGTTATCAATTTCGGGTAGCTCTTATCTCTACAACCTCGAGTTTCGCGAATTTGGTGCGCTTTAGAGAAGGATTACTGTTCGCAGTTTACGCTGGCCTCGGATTGAAATTTTGTAGCTTCTGTAATTGGACTTGATTTTCTTGTTTCGCCATTACACGGTAGGTTTTTCCACCCTTTCGTTACGGGTGTGCTAAATAGGTCATTAGCTGATAAACTGGTGCACGTAAGAATTCGCCCTGTGCCACTTATAGAGATTCACTTAATTGCTTGAATACTTCGCAAATATTCCACGTTTGATATTGTTTTTGCTCCGTCTGATGTTAAATTCGGCTCACCAATCCTCACCTCGCTCCGTATTATTCGATTACGAGAGCAGATAACCTAGTGAGGGGAGTGGGTTAGTATCAAACTGATTCTGTCTGACACTAACCTTGGTCATGGGTTCATCGTCCTGAGAAATAAACAGCCAACCAGTTTCCTGATCATGAAACCTGCTTCTCTGGGGTGACACAGTGTGTTCCACAACTTGCCCTCGTTTATTTTCATTGACTTTTCCTCAGAATTTTATGTGGTGCAAGTATTTTTCACTGGACATTGCGTGCTAAAGCCCCTTATGTGTGGGATTATTTTTTGCCATCCCATAACTATGATCTTGTTATCACATTCATTGCTCATTGTGTTTGATTTATCTGTTTTAAGGTTTTATCAGCAGGGAGGGTTTCATTTATTTTTCCTGGCTTGTTTACTTTTGCCTCATCAAATGCCTTCATCTGACCCCAACCCTCAGTTTTAGTCTCGCCAAGTGCGCTTTCCTATAAGTACTATGAAGTACATGGTTTTTCCTATGTTTACCTTTTAGCTCCTTTGTCGTTTTTTAAGATCTGTCACTTTTTAACAGGAGCATCCTATATTATTTCTCCTCAACATTGCAATCTGCAGTTGAATTATGTCTTGAAGCACGTCGGATCAGGAATGAAAATTCCTCATCTTTTAGCATTTTACATCAATGGCCTCCATCCATTAACCCAATCACATTCTGTCGCGCATTTTCAGTGTCTCGGAGATTTTTTATCAACTATCTGTACGATTATCCCAATTTAAGAAAAGGAGTAGGTTAGGTAGGCACAATTCTAGACGAGATGGACTGCCGGTGCTTGACAAATGTCTGAAACGATTTTGGGAGACAACAAAAAAAATGGGCTAAAGATGTTTCCCATTGTATCCCATTTTGATAGTGCCCTCTGAATTTTGCTCCTCAAAATGAAGGAATTTATCTAGGTCAGAGCCTCTCTTTTTTGACCCACAGAGATAATACTAATTATAATAATTTCTAAAAACATAATTGAAATTAATTTGGCTACAATTGCTCATCCTCCTGGTTTGCAAAATAGCCACTTGGTGGTTTTATCTTATTCAGAAGTTTTAGTAAATCCGGTATTCCTCAACTTTTATACATAGTAAATAATTTACGCTCAGTGTGTCTTGATACAAATTTTCCCCCCCATGTTTGTGGTTTAAAAATGCTTTTGTCAGAGCTTGAACTGCGTGTTTGTTTATCGTCTCCGCAGCTCAATTATTGGAACTTTATCGACACGACAAGACGTAGCCGTAGCCATATTCTAAGTAATCCTGCAATACACATATTTTAATGTCTTATTGTGTTGCCGCAACTTTTCGATAATTGGCCTGTAGGAGCATCTTTAAATGTCATTACTGACAAGGAAAATGAGGAAAATCTCCAGGAGGGTGTTACTTTGATATTGCTAATTTAAATCTTAATAACTCCTCAAACAAGTGCACACCCTTAAATCTTTGCCCTCCTTACATAAAGACGTATAAACACACTCTGCAGTGAACCCTGCTGTCTATACAACATAATATTTCTCTAGGATCATCCCATTATGTTGTCAGCCAGGCGACAAAATGAAGATTTTAGTGATTGTCTAAGAAGAGTTTATCTTCCCTCATTTTTTAAAGAACGCACAATGCATATGCTGTCTTGTACTTTAAATTTCTATGACCTGCACCAACGGGAAATACAAGTGAATTTACTGTGTTACCACTCCTGAAATTTTCAAAAGTTAAGAAATAAATCGCTCATTGAAAATTGGGAATGGCTGATGTGACTTGCGGTCTGATCGCCTTTTTGAGAAAAACCTCAAGCATGATAAGAATAATAGGTCTATGACGGAGAATTAATGAATCATGGTTCAGAGTGTGCATTAGCTGCTCCCACTATTCAGCTCATCAAATCAAAATGTTGATCTGAGTGATCACAGGCTGGATTTAGTCTCTTTAAGTAAATACTTATTGTCAGCTCGATGGACCGAATAGCAAGGAGAGACGAAAGCCGTTTTCCCACGTTGCAAAATGGGAGATGAAAAGGGGTCACCAATGCACTCTTGAGTGATGTTCAAAGAGAAAACAGGAGCAGCAATTTGAATTGCAGGCTAAGTGGCACCGCCTACTTTTACAAGTTGTCTCTGATTGACTGATCTGCCTAGAATCCTCTTCCGGGGGCCCCTAAAGAAAATAACACAGGGTTCATTTTTTATCGAAAATATCTGGGAGTCAAGGATAAATCTCTTCGGCGGAGATTTCAGAAATCAATTCTCCAGATTTTCCTGAAGAGATTGATGGGTATACATGACCCTTTTTTCTCCAAAACACCAAACAGTTAGACCTGGAAGTTTAGTTTTTTAACCTGAAATAAGACACTTGGTGTCATGAAAAACTGTTCGGTGTGCCTCAATACCTAAGTGGTTCATATTTTCCAGGGAGGGACTTCTCAGGATTGGTTGCACAAAATTTATCTCTTTTTTTTATTTATTTATTTTTTATTTTTTTTAAAATTTATTTGGCTTTTTTTTGTGAGGATTATTTGAAAACTCAAATCCAAGTGAAGAGAAATTGGAGGAACAACTAACACCTTCTAACTTCCAACGCCTTACCTAAGATTTTATGGGAGAACTTCAGGCCGGCTTCCTTTAAATACTAATCATCATTGATTTTTTTTTTTTTTTTTTAATAATGACCTCAGTTCATACTTGTGCTCCAATTCAATGACACTGAAGCAATCAATAGCATGAGACATTATGGCTTACATTCTGCAATAAGGAACCCACTATCTCTAGCTCTTCCATAAAAGCACCTTTCTGCTCAAGGAAACCAATGGCATATCGACGGTGCAAGTCGGCAATCACATAACTCGGTTTGCGACGTCGCAGACTTCCTGTCATACTTTATTTTTTAAATGGAAAACTACTCAACGGCAATTCTTTAAAACTGTCATGATTTTTCTTCTCAATGCGAAGAAAATTCTGCAAAAACTTCAAGAAATAATGTCAATATTTGCTCTCCTTTAAAAAAATGACGTAGAGGCGGAGATTTTCAGACACCGCAAACATGTTATGTGATTGCCGACTTTCACCGTCGATATATGTTGTTTCTAAAATGAGTCAGAAATAGTGGTTCTTTATAGCAGAATGTAATCCATATGTTCTACATGCTTTGGGTCCTGCCGCACTGGGCTCTGAATTAACTGTAGGTTGATATACACTTCTGTCTGGACTTTTTTCTGACTCCTTAGCGGTAAAAAAGTACAAGTACGAAAATACGCGCTCGAATTTTTTCTGAAGTGATCATGACATTGACTATGTCACATTTGTTGGTTCTAGATCAGGGGCGGTAGGCCCCGCCCTCCACATTTTACGATGTCAAAGTTGTTATACTTTAAAAAATTCGATCGTTTTTCAGAAAATTGACAGTGTCGCCTGTCGCGATAAACGTCAGTAATAAGTACTTCATCGGCACAACAGGCAACGGAACTAAGTCTCATGTTAGAGAAACAAGCAAACGCCCTCTGTGTTTAATGCGACGAACAGTTTACTTTCGTCTCAACGCCTGAATGCAACTATTCTGGCTTTAAGGTTGTCCGTGTTGCATACGCACGGAAGTGAAGGCGTTCTGGCTGTCCAGGCCCTCTCTACTTCACCCGAGGCCCGCGCCGCAGCGCCAACTGCGGCGGGCTTAATTACTTACCGCGAGGATCCAAAATGGCAGAGCGATTTTAATTCCTCGCTTACCTATACTAGGCAACAAGATATCTACTAGGCACGAAGAGTCGCAGGTTGTCCAGTCCCCATAAATATCCCAAATATGGCCTGGCAGTGCTCATTTTTGGTTCTAAGTCTTTCAATTCCCTCGTGTGGTCTTGAAGGGTATCGATTTTATAACAATTTTTCGACTAAAATCAAAAATGCAGTGAAGTTTTAACGACGAAAATTTATTAGTGGGCCACAAATTGAGTCGGGACACTCTTTTTCTAAGCCGTGCCAAAGTGGTGTAGGTATCAAGATTTTCAACAATACAAATTTTTGAGTCATTCGTTTCGAAGAAAACAGGTCGATTTTGTAGGTAATTTTCATTTCGTATATGTAGAAGGCCCATCGTGTAGTTGTTAATTAGTATTTGACTAACAATATGAGTCCTACGAGTAAAATTACGTAGGAACCGCTCCCACACTTGCGAAATTAAAAATTATTTATACATATTATATGTACATTACAATATAAAATTACATATTTCATAATTAAAATCATGGAGAGAGATGCAGGATGCAGGGCTTGGGGATTTTGCCGCCATTTTGGGGCCGAAAATGAAGGTCAAAATCACGTTACAGTTTTTTGTGCGTCCGATGACCTAATTTTTCCCACTGTGCGGCGGAGGTGGCGCGGCTCGGCGGCGCGCGGTGGGAAAGAGCTAATGAAGAGAATTGGAAAGTTGGTTCGTCTTGGCGACTCCTGCTGGACCTGGATCTCGATTCGAAGCAGCAGTCGCAGTCCAGTAACTTGAAACTGAGCCCAGCATTTCCATGGTTTCTCGCCGCCACTCTGCGACCACCACTTAAATCTACGCCGCTAAATCATTCCGCAGATATACTCAATATTACCGGCGCTCTCAGAAACTTCATACTGACGGGAATATAAATGACTTGAATTTTCAGTCAAGAATATTTCCCCTTGAGTCCAGCAGTTTTCTGCTTTGTCGAAGCTACGTTCTTCTTGATTTTAATGTCGCAGGCAATCATTAGCCATCGCTTGCTTTCAATCCACGCGTGTTGAAGGAAAACAAGTAAAAATTCAGAAGTGGAGGAACAAGATGGAAAGGGCTATCATGCATTCTGAACAGGCTGATATCAGTCTGATTCAGGCTGATTTCAGTCTTGATGTGTAAGCGTTGAATGAAAACAAGCGAAAATTCAGAAGTGGAGGAACAAGATAGAAAGGGCTATTATGCATTCTGAACAGGCTGATTTCAGCCTGATTCCGGCTGATGTCAGTCTGACATCAGCCTGAATCAGGTTAGTTCACGAAACATAGTCTGACTCACTTGGTAGCACACTCGCGAGTGCGTGTAGTGAAATGTGTGAACCTAGTTGGGTTCGGTTTGGATAGGCAACTAAACTAACTGCCTGGCGAAGCGGAGAGTATTGCCGGGATTTGAAGGGGCTCCAAACCGAGTTAGTGCTTCCGAAGTTCCTAATCAACAAACTCTTCACTACGTTGGATGCGAATTTCTGCAACTCTACAATAAGTTAACAACTGCTGGCATTTGCTGACTGCCTGCACCTCATCACGATTCAAGAGAATTTTTATTTTGGTGGCAAATTCGAGGGCAAATCAGTCGTTTTTCGAAAGCACCGTCATTTTTGAGCCACGAGCAGCCTCTGCACAACCAATTCGCACTCGCCTTACCATTTTTACTTTCTTGCTCGGCTAGGGTAGAGAGGAAGTATTGTCATCCCCCAAGAAAAATAAAAGTTGAAACATCATTTATAGACGTTTTAAGGTCCCTGGAGTCAAAATAACCATTCTTGAAAAAATGTGTGTCCGTCCGTCCGGCGTCCCCCAAATCTGTCCACAGCGATATCTAGCGATATCTCAGAATCTATCTGTTAGATTTGATTCAAAATTTGCACCGAACACCATATCTATGGTCTCCTTATGCACGTCAAACGATTTTTTTCTTCTTTCTTTCTTTCTTTCTTTTTTTTTTTTTTTTTTTTTTTTTTTTTTTTTTTGTGTGTGTGCGTGTCGCGCTAGGTGGTTTTAAAATTTCAGCGCTCTACGTTTTAGGTCGTCAATTCGCCTGTATTATCTCAATGTTCTGTATCCTTCACGGCCAATCATTGTTCTGCATCTTTCACGGTTTGTCCGTCGGATGAGAACAGCCACTGTTTACGTTAAGTACCCCCGTCGGATGCCGCCGAGACAGCGCGGCGCGTGCGTCGATTCACGGGGGGCCCAAGGTCGTCGGCAACCCCGAACGTAAACAAAAATCCGAATTTGCCATCGTCAGCTGAGAACCGCGACGGACTTCACTGTACGGATCTGTGGAAAAGCGACAACAAACATGAAGCCGCGGTTCCTCAAGCAGCGCGCGACGCGGAATCAACCGCGCCACCACTAGAGTATCTATATAGGGAGAGTTGGAGCACCTGTAGGTATAGGGAGAGTATGGACATGTCGAAAATTTTGAGGTTAGGTGATGGAGCTCTTAGACCCCAAAAGAGTAGGCAATCTATGCATTCAAATTATCCAGAGTGATTTATAATCACGATTGTTGGGAACTGTCGTTAGTAAAGCACGTATTTGACTTGGTTTTTGCATAAACTGACTCATTTTTGCGGAAGAATGCTTACTTATGAATGTTCTTGTCCATTTTCGTTTGATATTGGAGTCTAAAGATTGACAGTGACATTTTCCGTTCTCAAAGGTTACCAACCCTTTTAGGCCCTAAGAGCTACATACTTTGAGTTGTCCATACTCTCCCTATATAGGTACTCTAGGGAGAGTATGAACAACTAAATTTATGTAGCTTTCAGACCTGTGTCACACTATCAAAACTAGCCATCCAAATATCAAGGTCAGGTGATGTGATTGTCTTATTCGATGACTTGGACCAATCGCAGCACTTGACCTTGACATTTTGATGGAGTATTTTGATAGTGTAACACAGGCTTTAGGGCCCAAAAAGGCGACAACGTGAAAAACGAAAATCACTAGAAAAGTGCCGCTGCCAACCTATACATTTGAAAGATTAATCAATACGACCGACAGCGTGAACAAGCATTTTCAAGGATGAAGACTTTGAAACTGAGATACGTTATGCGGAATCAAAGTGTCACACGTAGTTTTATAGTTTTTGATCGGTGTACCTTACTCTTTCAGTTTAAATTAGTTCTACTGGATAATTCTAGTTCATGAATTGGCTGCCTTTTGGGACCCAACAGCAGAAAAACATTTTTCTTTTCTCCCCGATCTTTCATCCCCCTCCCCCTCCATATTCCCCCCTCTGCTTTTCTGTAAAAAAAAAGTTTCGTTTAATTTTTATAAAGCAATGATATATTTATACGTGAAAACTAAGCAAATTTTTGCCGTGGAAAACGAGGCAAAACTGCTGATAAAAGCCTCGAATGGTCTCTAGAGAGCATCGAATTGTTAAAATTTTTCGGAGAGGCCCCCCTGGACCCCAACCAGTGGCGTGGCCTGCTATGTGGTACATCGATTTATCTGTCATTGAAACATATGGAAAAAGATCGATAAACAGGGTGTTCTCAGCGAACACCTTAATTATCGATTCCTTACCATAGCTTCAAACGGAGAAATATCGATAATCGATTTATTCGCGTCTCGCCACCGGCCCTAACCCCCTTTCACATCCCATGGCAATCCGCGGCTGTTTGAGGGGGGAGGAGGGTGCAAATTAATGGAGATGTTGCATGTGTGAGGGATTTGCGATTTGACCATTGATTCTAATGTAAAGTTTGCGAGAAACACGATGGTGCCACTGGTTTTCTCTGAAATCATCTCCCAAGCTCAAAAAAAGCTCTCAAGTTGAGGCCAAAATGGAGGGGATATCCCACCCTACCTTGAGAGTCCACCTCTACTTCAAAACAAACTCTCCATGCAAAGATAGGGAGCAAATACATTGGCAGGGTTGCCACTTTATTTGGGGACTCCAAAACTGAAAACACGGCATCACTGCTAATGTATTTGCTCCCTATCTTTGCATGGAGAGTTAGTTTTGATGTAGAGGTGGACTCTCAGGATATCGTGGGATATTCTTTCTATTTTGGCCTCAACTTGAGAGCTTTTTTTGAGCTTGGGAGTTGATTTCAGAGAAAACCAGTGGCACCATCGTGTTTCTCCCGAACGTTTACGTAAGAATATATGGTCAAATCGCAAATCCCTCACACATGCAACATCTTCATTAAATAGGGGGGGAGCTCGTCAAATACCTAGGGGGGAATAACACCACTGCGCGAATCTACCGCGGCAAGGCTGACTTGGCGCCGCTGGCGCCATGGGGAGCCGCAGCCTCAAACGGAGTCAACGCGATGCGACCCGCGGTGCGGAACCGCTACACTGCACCCCGAAGTTACAATTCCCTTTATCGTTGCAAGAAGCACTTGGTTAATCGTCGCTCGACTATGCTCTCGGTATAAAAAAAAAACCGTCGGCGCGCATTGCTTTCAAGGTGCACGCACGCTGACGCTATGCGACGAAGAGCGCACCGGCGGCATCGACTCATGCGAGGCGAGAGAGGGAGAGGGAGGAAGGTATACGAGGGTGTGCAAGCTGCTCGTCAGCCACGCGACCATTAGCTCACGCACGGGCATGTAAGAAAATCGGCAAGCCCCCAAAACGAGTTTAAAGAATCAGGCGCGCAGAGTGTTCGCGAAAATCGAAATTTCATCTCAATCTATCACGATTTTTTGTTTGATAATATCGCGGTGAATCGCCGTCGATAAAATCGCGATTCTATTGCACATCTATGTGATGAAATCACAATGGGCCACTAGACAAGGTACGAATTTCAGCATTCTGAAAGATGTTTCTTGACCAAAATTTCACGTAAAACACGATACTTACAACGAAAATTACTGAAATCAACTCCTTACGAAGATATTTAATGATTCTTGATGCGTGAATTCAAACCACCCGCTCATGAAAACTCAATGCTCTACGTGATTCACATCGCGCGCTAAACGTGATCATGACAGTCTCTGCGATATAAAAATCTGGATACCTCAATCTTGACACTTTGGCTCAGCTATAACAAATTGCTAATAGTTTGAACAACACATGAGGGAAATGGACATTGCTCGATTGAGAAGCTTGCTGAAACCGTTGTAGTGCGCGATTTGACTCACGTAGAGCTTTGAGTTTCTTGTGAGCGGGCAGTTCAAATTTCTTGTAACCAATGTGAAATAAAATCGTTAATATCTTCGTTAGGAGTTGGTTTCAGTAATTTTCATTACGCGAGTCGTGTTCTACGGGAAATTCTGGGTAAGAAACATGTATCAGAATCCTTTAACTCGTACCTTGACTAGTAATCCATTGTTTTATTCGATAATAGTGCAATGCATCGACGTCGATAAAATCGCGACACATTCTCCCATCTAATAGCAACTCGTCGCGATTAATGCTACTTTGGGAAGAGAGGGATAAAGGCAAGAAGAGTAAGAGAAAAAATCAAGTATTATCAGAGAAGATTGTCCAAAAAAATGTGAAAACAGGATGTTCAAAACGTTTCCGCAATAATATTGCCATCTCAAACATCCGCACGATATCGAAAGTTTTCTAAGCCTTTTCCTGAAATAATGCGTCGGTATTTACACCAACTCTTGTGCTGAATTATTTTCAAGCGGAACATGACTAGTAAAGACGTGAACTAACACGAAGAAAGAGTACGTGAAAGAAACGGAGAAAAACTCATTCATTTTCCAAGAGTCCTGAGCTTAATTCTAAGAATTCCTGTATTCTACGGCTCACCTGCAAGTTGGTAGCACAGTTCTCCATCAATTTATATGTATGGAAAACAATCGATTCCGGTGAAGCAGGCTGTCGCAACTAGAATCGATATTTATAATAGATGTAACGGTCGAAAAACAGTAATGCCATCTTACCGGTATCGCCCTTGTCATCAAATAATAGGTTTGAACACTCATTGTAACAACTCATTTGCAAGAAAAACTACCTTACTCCTCCCTCCGATCAGAATACTTGAACGCAAATTTTCTCTATTTTCCTCAAACTCAAACAGACGTCAATAAGTCAAAAGGATTGATCGTCAAAAGCAACGTATTTTTTAATAATAATAAAAAACGAAACAAAAAACGACGTCTAGTCCGCTACAGCACTCCAGCAAATACGCATTTTTTCTCAAAACGCGTCCTCTACGGACGGACAGCTAAGTGACTGCTTCCACACGTGTGTTCTCATAAATCTTTCACTGCTTCTCAGTAAGTAAACTTTATTGGGGATTTTGATTTGTGTTTGCCCAAAAGTAAAAGATTAATCAGCCGAGCACAATTTCAATCGATGGCCTTTGCTTTACAGCGAGCATGAATGCTTTTATTGCTTGTTTTTTTACGGCCCCCACCCTCTTCCTGTTGTATGGTAAATTAGCACGCTTTATTATCACGCGCTGTTCATTAAAGCTATACCTTTTCCATTTCAATTACGTTCCACGGTGGAAATGGATATTTTTCACTCCCTTAAGCGGAAAAAATTTCTCTCGAAATCGTGTTTGTGCATGGCACTCACGTCATTTGTAAAATAATCGGTTCAATTGCAGAATGGTAATGCAAAATCAAGTGGGTATGCACCATCAGGCGTTACGGAAGTTGTATCTCCGTCATTCAACAGAGACTTTGCTTGAGAGTTCAAATGGTTTTCATGAAACTAAGCCTCAATTTTACACACATTGTTCAAATTAGAAAATCAAGAAATTAGGTATTTTTGCTCTCTTTTTCTTTTTTACAGAGAGGAATATCGAGCACAATTGAATCGGGACGTGCGAAAACCGCTAATGTCCATTTTTCTAGTCCTCAGATTTTTTGAGTTGATAATACTTTTAGAGTTGATACAACCATAAAAGTGATGAAACGACTCGTTTTGGGATTAAGATTACTCGGAGACAAGTATTAACGCCACTCTCGTGGTTGCATCCAACTCTAAAAGTACAAATATTAATAGGTAACTCAAAAAAACTGAAGACTGGAACAATAGACATCAGCGGTTTTCGCACGTTCTGATTCAATTTTAGCATTACTCGATGGCGCTTGTAGGTTGTGAATTTCCGATCTTAAATTTTGACAAAAGTGCATGTCTTAAGTTGCCTGGTGTCTGACCTTGGACTGGTGTTTCATTCATGAAAGCCAAGTTCAAAGTAATGCGGAAGTAAGTTAGTACAAAAACCTCCTTTGGCCCCACCCTTTACGCTCGATGAACGGCCCAGGAACGTATCGCGGGTTTGTTTTTTTCCAAAATTTTAATCAATGAATATTGTAAGCATTTCATTCATGCAGAACTGACGGAATGATGATGATGTGAGTGATGAATGATCCATCAATCACGATTTTATGATAGATGTCAGTTTTTTAAGTTGCCCAATTGATCGCTTTATCCTCGCGCTTCCGGCACACAGTGGATCGAGTCAGTAGGAGAGCTCGGACAAAATTTGGAAATTTTAAACGCTTAAAACTCCGTTCACACAAAACTTTGAGGTTCTAAAAGTGGCTTCATTGGTTTCCTCGTGAAATTTTCTTCTCGTAGCACTCTTCAAAATTTAAATTGTGACGAAACAAACGTCAAAATTCGCAGTTTTAGTCAACAATTTTATGTCCGGCCTCTCTCATGGAGATGTTGCATGTGTGAGGAATTTGCGATTTTACTGTTGATTCATGTGTAAAAGTTCGCGAGAAACACGATGGTGCTACTGGTTTTTTCTGAAATCAACTCCCAAGCTCAAAAAAAGCTCTCAAGTTGAGGCCAAAATGGAGGGAATATCCCCACCTCTACATCAAAACAAACTCTCCATGCAAAGATAGGGAGCAAATACATTGTCAAGGCTGCCACTTCATTTGGGAACTCCAAAACTGAAAACACGGCATCCCTGCTACTGTATTTGCTCCCTATCTTTGCATGGAGAGTTCGTCTTGATGTAGATGTGGACTCTCAGGGTAGGGTGGGATATCCCCTCCATTTTGGCCTCAACTTGAGAGCTTTTTTTGAGCTTGGGAGTTGATTTCAGAGAAAACCAGTGGCACCATCGTGTTTCTCACGAACTTTTACACTATGATCAACAGTTAAATCGCGAATTCCTCACACATGCAACATCTCCATTGACTCGATCCACTGTGCGGCACTCGTGATTTATTTCATCGTCTTTCACGCATCATTTTCTCCGGCGCGCCACGTGC
Source organism: Bemisia tabaci (assembly GCF_001854935.1). Taxonomy (NCBI): domain Eukaryota; kingdom Metazoa; phylum Arthropoda; class Insecta; order Hemiptera; family Aleyrodidae; genus Bemisia; species Bemisia tabaci. The sequence goes on along the minus strand of NW_017547234.1, from coordinate 1,172,192 downwards.
GGTTCCGCATCGTTCTTCAACGCGTTTTCGGTTATCCGTGGTCGAGGGTGTGGCGAAAAGTGCGATGAGCAAACGAGCGAGCTGTTTCTTAAAGGAAACATGTACGTTTTCAGATGAGCCGTGAAGTACATCACAGGACTCATGTTTTGAAGCTCTTCTTAAAATGTACGTGTTCCCTTTCGGGAATAATACCCGCTCAATTTATTAAAGCGCCATCTCCTCTCTACCGATAATGATGGCATTGCATGTTGTCATCGTGAGTCACCGCACCGAGACGGGAATCACCCAATAACCGAATGTGTTTCCATGTCAATAAATGAGCCGTCCTAGTCGTAAATTTGCCTTTTTGCCAGTGTTGACGTGTTGACGTATTCCTCGAGAAAGTTTTTTCTGTGTACCCGGAATGGACCACTAGGCAGAGCACGAAATTACGGCGGCGTGTTTGTTTTTTGTACCACTAAAAAACTGAGTTTTTGACCCCTTCCTCTCCCCTCGGCACGCACCCGTAATTGAGGTTATAACCCCCCTCCCCCCCACTTGAATGGTACGAGGGTGTCTAGCGACCGGGAGAACCGGGAAATGTCAGGGAAAACGTCAGGGAAACCGCAAAAATTCGGCATGTCGGGGGATTTTATTTTGCAACCAATTTACGCGTCAGTGAAACGTCAAGAAAATCGGAAAACACGGGTTTTTCGGAAAATGTCCTGCGAATTTTACTCTTGCCGAGATTTCTATCAAAATTTCTACCAGAATGTCTGCTGATGTATTTTAAATTCTATATAAAGGAGGCAAAAATATCTCGCTCAAGTTTAGGCATTATATATTTTATTATTACATTCTATTCCTAAAACATGATAAATTTTTTACTTATATCTAAACAGTTCAAACGTGTCGAAAAATCGGGAATATTCATCTTTTTTGTTAGGGAATTGTCTGGGAATTATTTTTCCGTTCGTCAGGGAATTTTAAATTCCCAGTAGTTTTCCGGCCGCTTTTGTCAGGGAATTTTTTTTTTAATTGCCAGACACCCTGGGTACGGTCCGCTGCCCGTTACATACCCTCTCCCAGGGTGCGGTCCGCTGCTCGTTACATACCCTCTCCCAGGGTAGAAAAATTACTGATAAAAACTTCAGTTCTTTCCTTATATGTTTTATTTGCGAAAAAAGAGATAAGAAGAAAATGAAATCAAAATAGTCCTATCCTCATAATATTAATTATGTCTCGCGCTGGCTTCGATTGTAACTTGCGCGCTGTAAGTGTCGTATCCTAAATGGACAATATTTTGAAATGAAGAACTATTATTTCTGGCACATTCCATCACTTTCGCGATGCAAGAAGGTGCTTAAATGGATGGTTCAGCAACAGAATTTGTTTCTAATTCCCAAATGTAGTTCAAATCATTCTACATATTTCTTAAAATGAGTTTGTCCACGCGAACGCTGAAATCTGTCTCCTCAAATTTTTGAGGATTGTCGTCTGTTTTATCGCTAAAGAAGAGCGGGGGGGGGATCATCTTTAGCTACGCCGCCAATGCTAATAAGCTTCAGATAAAGTGACATACTATGTCGTGCCATGTGCTGCGATAGACGATATTAGTGTTACATCACAGAAAAGCGATGTTTACTTAGTGATTAATGCTGAATGGTTGTATTGTATGATACCACGATTTGTCACTGTTACGGTTTGGATCCAACGAAGCCATTGCATAGAGGAAGAGCGATCGTCCCAAAAATAGGTGTCTCTAAGATGTTCCCCCGTTTCCGAGCCTTAAAAAGAGGCTTGAAGTTGAAGCAAAGAAAAAAACTTTTCTCATTGACCTGAAGCTAAGTTTTTCATATGAAGTAACGACCCTTTCAAGCACTGCGAATCAAATGGACGTATTTATGCTAAAAAGAACTGTGCGCTTCGGGTTTGCGTGTAACGTAGTTCCTTTCAGCATAAATACGTCCAAATTATGTAACGTGGTCGTCTCCTGATTAACATGATGAGCGATCGGTATCATTTTAAGAAAATTGAAAGAAAAAGAAAAAGAAACAAGCAGAGATATCCAACACAAAGTGTTGATATGGCGCGTCAATAATTCGTACCTTGGATGTTGCACACTTGTCACAATAAAGGAGCCAAAAAATCCTGTCATATCTCTAAGGCACTCAGGTTTGTGATCTAAAACAAATGTGTACACAGTTATTGTAAAAATGAGACGATTTTATTAACATTATATTTATAGACTACATAAAAACTGGACATATATGAGAAAATGATACATTGTTTATTTATAAAAGAATACTGAATGAAAAATTTAAAAGATATAAATTTTAATAAATATTTGTAAAATTTACAAGTTATCAATTTGTTATGAAGTTAAGAATTTGTACTGATAAAAATTGGAGAAGTGTGTCATTAATAATCTATTTCCATTCTAGAGTTGGATGCATTTACATAGACAGCTTCTTGAAATAAGGAAATTTTCGTGTCAAATATTTTGACTCTGCGGCCAATATGCTCTTTCTGAATTATATTAACATTGGCATTCCATAAAATAAGATTAAGTTTATTATCAGCATAATCTGTAAGTGTTACTGCTCTGCGTTCATATGGTTTCTGATATGTATTTATGCCGGAGGAAGCAGAAAATACTTCAGTAACAGTGCCTTCGACATGAACAATAGTATTTTGGGTAATCAAGTTATTATTAATGTCTTCAAATGCAGCAAAATTGTGAGTGACATCAGGCAAATTGACCTTGTTTTTGCTGACTCGTTCGATTTGTGTTTTCTGGGACGCAATTAATTCATAGGGATGACTTGTTTTATTAAAGAGTGGTGCAGCAGGCTTTACTATTGCCTTCGATATTTGATAACTTTCATTCAATTCTAAAATTGAGGCTAATTTTTCAGCTTGTTCATTGAATCCTGTTAACAGAATGGGCCTGTTGCAAACTTTTGCTAGAGCAGAATGAAGAGTTGTTTCCTATAGATAATGCCTCAAAAATCACGATGAGCGCATCGGCAAAGTCTGAAATGCACTCATAAATTCACAATCTGCGTAAGAAATTTGCGTTATTTTGAGCTTCCCGCTTCAAAAACGATACTACTGCACAGGTGAACATTTTGTTAGATGAGTCCCTCCATCGTCGGCAATATTCATCATGGCCGACGCTTGCGCAGTTCCGCGAGTAATTCGAGGAGAGTTCAAGATCAATTAAGGCGGGCGAGGAAAATATAAACGTAAACACGCCGATTGTTATCTGATTTAATCCTGTTCAGATGTTATCTCGTCCCATCACACGTGTTTTGGCGGACTGGCGTCGGCCATGATGAGTATTGCCGCCAATGGAACGGCTCCTCTAACAAAATGTTCACCTGTACCGTAGTATCGTTTTCGAAGCGGGAAGCTCAAAAAACCGCAAATTTCTTAGGCAGATTGTGAAGTTGTGAGTGCATTTCAGACTTTACCGATGCGCTTATCGTGATTTTGGAGGCATTATCTGTAAGAAACAACTCTTAGTTTTGCTCTAGCAAAAGTTTGCAACAGGCCCATTTGGCCAGACATATCTTGAAGGATGGACTTAATTATTAGTCCATTTTTCTGGGGGCTTTTATAGGAAGCAAGACTGGTAAGCGAGACTACTTTACCAATTATAGGCTTTTGATTTTTGTCTGTGTTAATTTGTGTGATTGGCATGTTTACGTCTACTGCAGACTCATCTAATGTTTATGAAACATAATGTACAATATAAAATAAGAAATGAATTTTGAAAATAGTTACATGAAAAAATGAAGATATAGAAATCAATAGGAAAGAAATGTCATTACAGGAATAAAAACCCATGATACTTGCTGATATTTTAACTCTTCAATAATTATAGAGAAACAGAGGAGAGAGCATGTTATTTAAGAATAGTACATACATTTCATGATTTCTTTGAGCCTGTTTCTGTCCATCAGTGATAAGACACGTAATTACTATTCGTATGATATTGAACATGAATGAAACCAAAAAGGAGGTAACCAGGATAGACGATACTGCCATGCCAAGGAAGAATGTTGTATGAACATTAGGGAGTTGCCTAATTTCCTCCAATAAAATGTTTATTTTTGACGATAATTATCAATATTTTTTCTAGAAATTTGCAGACTTTTATGATGATATTGCAAGCAAAAATACTTGAGAAATTGAAAGAAAAATATTTACAAACTGCCTTGAAATTTAGTGATTTGTCGAAGGAGATTTGGCAATGTCTGGAGGTTCATATGGCGTTTTTCCTTAGCACGGCAGAATAGTGGAGAAAATATTTTGAGGGTGGATTATTTTTGGTCAGGCATATTTTCATTGGTTTGGAAAAGGAGGCTTAATCATTGAACACATCCTCTTAATTTGTGTTAAGGTACAAATAATTAAATGATCTAGACAAGCACATCAGCGATGCACAGTTATGCATAACCACAGTTGATTCATATTTTACATTAATCTATTTCTCTTGAAGCAAAAAGAATATTGTATGTTATATTTTAAAAAAGTAATATTTTGACTGTGAAACTGTAAATATGCGTATTTTGGTTTCAGTGTTTCAAAATTTCTGCAAAAATTTCATATTTTAAAAGGAGACAAAACCAACATCATGGCTTGAAGATTTCATAGAATATTCTTCATAGAAAAAAGGAAAATCATTGAAATTTTGAAACCATGATGTTCAGTAGTTTTCCAAGTAGAAAATAAAATGTGCCAGGAATTCTGCAACGCTGCAAATGGAGATATGTATTGCTGCAGTTACACCATCAACTTACAAGTGTATATTGTATTCGCATTTAAATTTTTTCTTACCGTTAAAATGCCAGGTACTCTTCTTATTGTTATCTTGTTCATCAACTTCGGAGATGACATCGTCAATATCAGTATCTTCTGGAAATATGATTATAAAAGAAAAATACAGATTACGACGGCAAATAATGATTATTATAATGTAAATGATAACATAGTAGGCAGATAGGTGAGATGTGATTTTACACTCTCAATATTGCTCAGATGCAATTTAGAAAGTATCTTGACTAAATTTTCATGAATTATTGAATGCAGAATTAATTTTGAAAGGATTGAATGCAGCAGAGTTGCAAAAGTGACATATCTATGTTTAAAATTTGAAGTGGGATAATGGCGGCTTCTCAAGAGCAACGAGGTAGGCGATCTTTTGCACCAACGAACAGAAGACTGATGGCGAAAAATAACCAATCAGAACCTCCCAAAAAAAAGAATTTGCCTAAAAACGGAACTTCGTGGTTCTGCGCAGATTTACCAGTCAGACACGACATCTCGAGGTGGAAAAAAACTCGCTGAAAGCGAATTTTAGGAATCAACACAACTTGACGTAGAGACATGATTGGCTAAAAAATACAACGGTTTTTGATACATCGGAAAATCAACCAAAAATCGGAGACTGGGCGAAACGCTCAAGGTCGCAGAGGTATAGGGAATCCCATAGCGAAAGCAACGGAACGATTGTAATATCATGGGGAACTCCGTTCCCACGACAAAATCATAGTACTCACGTTTAAAGGGTTTTCTGCTTCGTCATGTTGAAGTTTAAGCACCTTGCGCTGCGGAGTATTTTTCTCGCTTTGGAAGTTTTTTCTTTTTCTTGGCGCTACTTTACGAACCATCTGCAAAAAAATTATTTAGCTAAGATAAGCATTTCACAAAAAAAAATTTAATTCTCATCTTCAAAGCATTGGGGAAAAATTAGATATGAAGAAAAACTTATGGCTTGTTGATAGAGGATTGAAAAATACAATGTTAAATGCCATCCATTATATTACCTACATGCTGCCGATAACAAATAATGCAGGAGGAGTTTTATTTGGAAAATCATCAAAGGTTTTGGAAGAATCAATTCATATGTCTTACTTAAGAAAATTATTGAATAGATGAAATTAAAATTAAACGGTCACAATGATTCAATACTATGTGATGGTGCGCTGAGCAACTGTGAGACTGACGAGTTGGCCAGTGAACCAGTGAGCTCTGGGCATCGCTACACAACTGGCTTAACCGCAACAACGCAATTGCTGGAATAGCGGCTGGATGTCTACTTTTTTGTCATACTCATGATGGCATCATGCAATTTCGTACTTTTAAGTCGGCTGAGATTAACAATGCATCTAAAACGATACCTCAACAATGGTATTGATCAAGTCTGGTTGTTTACTGTGGTATAATTGATATACAAACCTAGTACTGACATGTATGTTTCGAATAAGTTTCACTTAACCCCATGATAGAAACTTGTATCAAAATTTCCAAAGTATACAGCATGATCCATCACTTAGATTGAAAATAGCCCCAATATTGATATGTTCAGTAATTAGTGACGTGAACCAAATGGGCTTCCTTCCAAGAAGGGGTTACGGGACTTTGGTCTAATTGTCACATTAAATAAATAAGATGATGAAAAATTTTGATTCTTCATTCAAGGTGATATTGCCCGGTGGATTGAAGGTAATGAGAATAACATGTTCACTTATTGATGCAATAGCACTACTCTGATGCCATAGTGGGCTGAATTCCCTTGTAGACAAAGAGCCATGTATAAGACGAACTGTGGATGATAAATACAGCAGTAAATATAAAATAATCTTACCGTGGATGTTGCTGGATGTGCAGGAAGACAGATGCACACTTGAAACTTTCAATAAAACGATGAAAATCACGCAAAAGAAAAGAACAGGACTCGAAAAACGAAGCTCGGAATCTACTCGCAAAAATGGCGGACAGACATAGCAGTGAAATCGGGAACTAGGCAACGGCGAAAAAGTATAGACAAACTCTAAGAAGATGAGCACACCAACCGATAAAATGGGGTAAATGCGGAGGCAATCAATCATGACGTACATAAGGGATAACCAATGAGAGCAAAGTAATCAGACGGTGCAATTCTTGCTTTACGCAGTACATGACCCGATTATAGCACGCTTTCATATGACACTCATGGTTTCTCGTGACTCCTATTCATCATTTGCTGTTTCAACGGTGGATTGACTCTATACGGTTGGAAATCGGAAAGGAATGCGACGAAGTGGCGAAGTAATACATCACCAATTTTATACTTGGATCCGGGCTGAGGATCCCGGCATCGCTTGGCAACCGTCATTAGCTATTGTTCGTCGAGACGCCGACGCAGTGAGCAGGAGCGTGGGAAAGAGAGGGGTAAGTGGATTCCTGTATGAGCCACGTTTAGCTAATGGTCTATTGAGTCTCGAGGCTCATCACAGATTGCACTTACACAGATTGCACTATCAGAGCACGGGTACCAACTTTTGGAAATTATAACCGAGGTTACAGATCTGTCAAAGCAACGTTTTGAACAAAACGGAGGAGTTAAATTCTCATTTCGAGAGTGCCGACCTGCTCAGCCATCCTCGAATCAATTCGCTTGATTCTGCTTATATATGCATAATTTAAATCAGCGCGTCGCATTCTTAGGCTTTTTTTGAAAAAACCAAGTAACGTAGACTCTTGGTATTCACTGCACATAAACTAATGAGCCCCAGAATGAGAAACAACTTTAAATCATAATTATTGATGGATAAATAAACTTTTTACACGCTTTGGAAAATCTCAGAAGTTCGCGGTAGTCACTTTTCGGTAAGGAACTAAGGGACTCGGTTATTGTATCGAGTAGGGTTCGAAACGATCGCAAAGGCGGTATACTACGTATACGCGCCAATAAGAACTTCGGAAAAATTCACACCTCAAACAGTGGTGATATTTCCATTGAGACGAAGAGAGATCCTCTTTTGGTACCTTTGCAGTGGTGGGAGCACTGGTCTGTCGTGATAGCGAAGAGAGCAGTAAGTGCCAAAATGGAGTTTAGAGAAAACGGGCTCCGGAGCTTCTGACCGGAAAATTTTATTGTGAGAAGCCTCCGTTCTTCGTCAAATTGCTACTAATCGTCCAAAAGACTCCTAGAAATTGTTTAGATGATTGAAAATCGACTGATTTTATTTCAATTACATAAAAAGGACATTTTTCATTTTCATGTTAGGTTATTTTTAGGCAAGACAGCCGTAAATGCTATCTTCTGCATGCTTTCGTGGTTGCGTTTTGGACACACAGCAAACACATTTGCTGGTTAGAAATTGGCAGAAGAGGGCGGTGTTTTACTTGAAAGCACTGCTTTTATTGGCTCTCAGGAAGAATGATGCCACTTACTGCTGTTTTGCCTGAATCTACGTCATTTTTTGCGCACTGACGGCTTTCTCATAAGTCTCGTTTTGGTACGATTAAGATTAATTTTGCTATTTTAGCCATTTCAGTGATTTCACCTAATCGAGATTAGTCAAATTTTGAAGGAAACTCGATTTCGAAAATTTGACACATACTGCTCTCTTCGCTATCACGGCAAAGGTGGAAAACTGCACACGCATATTCGTAATCTACGACTCGAGATCAGTGCTCTTCACATGGTCCCAGGTCTAGGTCCTACCTTGAGGGAAAACCTTGAGGGGTAACCTTTGGAAAATACACGCACAAAAATTGTTCGACAGCCTAATTTCGATATAACGGAGAATCCTAATGGTGACGTCACCACTGATCGCAGCGTCTTCAGGCGATAGGCGGCACTTGACCCCCTTCGCCTTAATGACCCCCTTGTTCTATGTCATCGTTCCGCGGCGCGGGCGCACGCTCGGGCTCGCCTCTTTATCTTAACTCGTCGGAACCAAACTTATACTGTCGTGCTGAGGGCAAACGGCATATCAACCTCCAGGCGTTGCCTTTTCTTAGACAAAACACGAAGTTCTCGGTAAACTTATGAATATTTTTCTTCGAATTTTACATGG
>NW_017547234.1:1150639-1163174 GCF_001854935.1 Bemisia tabaci | reverse complement strand
TTCAGTTGCAGAGGGGAGTCCGGGAGGCCTACCCCGGAAAAGTTTTGAAAATTGGAACGTCTCGAGAGCAATTTTAAGCCATTCTCAGTGACAAATTTTATCGGAAGAATTGTAATCGGGGATCGCGGGCCTTTCTAGCCGTGACGGACGCGCAAGTCCCTCCCTAAAAGAACACATTCTTATCCACGTCCAATCAATTCAACCGTGTCGAAAATCTGGGAATACTTTTCCTATTTTTCAGGGGAATTTCAAGTTCCAAGAAGTTCAAGTCAAGTCAAAATTTTTCCTCGGTTTTTTGGCCATTTTTGTCAAGGAAATCTGAAAAATGTTGGAAAAATTTATTTTTGAAAATTGCTCGACACCCTGGCGCTGGGTAACACGGCAGAGTTATCAGCTTGACTGACTATAAGCGCTCCTAACAACATCTCTGATTTTCAGCGTGTCAACTCGACGCAAGTTTCTTCCGTTTTTCGTTTCACGCCACTCCGGCACCGTTGCCGCGTTCGCCGCTCGCTCGTTGGGACGTCGCGTCGCGTCGTCGTTCCACGTCGGAATTTTTCATTCATATTGTAGCGCCAGCTCAGACCCGGTAACTCNGGGGGGGGGGGGGGGGTCCTCGGCCTCAATCCGCCCCTTTCGCCTCCCCCTCGACGCTTGTTTTCCTTCCATTGTTGTGCCTGTCTTACCTTGTCTCCCGGTCTAATTACCTCCGATTGTGGTCACTCGAGGCATACGCCCGAAACCCGCGGCGAAGAACAAGTAGATGAATAATCGAACGGGCGTTTTTCCCCGAAACATGTTATTAGTCTTTCGAGTAGGTCTTGACCATTTTTCTAAACGATCGCGGCCGCGCCGGTAGGCGAGGAATGGAAAATGCGGGGTTCGGGGGGAAGGAGAGACGGCTTTCGATACTATCACTCTATAGTCAACCTCCCCCCCTCCTCCCTCCCCTCCCCCCTCCCCCTCCCGCTTCTCACGCCCGGGAACTTGACGGTGACGTGAGTGAAAGTTGTCACCACAGACGAATAGAGCTTAGAAAAAAAGGCGCTGTTGCAGTTTCCTATTTGTTTGCACTGTGACGTAACATGCGAGTGAGTACAATATTCCTTCAATATCTCTGCAAAATTCAATATTCTAAGTGTGGAAAATTGACCGTAACGTCCTTCGTTTTCGCGTATTGCTATAAAAAGGGGTTTTCGAATTCTCTCTGAAGTATATTTTTCCCCTTTAACCCCACAATTGGACGTATTTCTGCCGAACGGAACTATGTGCATTATGACGTGAGATCTGATACAGATATATTCTCATAGGTCTCAGGGCTCATGTTCTAATGCACTTAGGTCCGTTTCGCAGAAATACGTCGAAATTACGTCGAATACGTCCCTCGCACACAGAGTTTTAGGTTTCCCTAGTCGAAATTGGCAGTAGGATCTGTGTTCCAAAATACTGTAGACCTGCAGCCGGCTGTAAGATTTCCTATAGCCTCTACATATATATCCGGCTGTACGATTTCTTAAAGCTTTTTATAGCCGATGGCGATTAAGCAACTCACAGCCAGGCGATAAACTGTAGCCCGGTGTATATCCCGGCGATAGGAACTCCCTGGTAAAAATTGGCGATGAGAGCTGCGTTTCAAAATACCATAGGAATTCTTATAGCCGGCTAAAGAAGGCTACAGAAAATCATATAGCTGGCTGTAGAATGCGGAAAAAATCATACGGCCGGGCTATACGAAGGGATATAAAATTATGCAGCCGGGCTATAGTTCCTATCGCCGGGCTTTACACTTTATTGCCCGCCTGTTGCTTTTTCGCCATCGATTATAAAAGGCTATAAGAAATTGTGTAGAAATTCGTGTGCTTTGGAAATCATTAAGTTTGATACGGAACTACCTTAATATTTACAAAACACACGTTATATTTTCCTTTAATACATGTTTTTTTTTTTTCATCAATTAAAACGAGAATAATCCATACTTACAGGATGTGCAAACATTTCAAAATCATGAGTTGAATAACGCTGACTCCGCCAGATTAAATATTAGAGCCTAACACAAAGCGGAGCGGCGACGCACTGGCGCCTACAAACCTAACAGGGATACTTCACGCATTGCGCAACGCTTGAAGTATCCCAGTTAGGTTTGCAGGCGCCAATGCGCGTTTCGCGCTGGCTGCCCGCCTGCCGCGCCGCAGCGTGCCACGGCGCTTGAAGCAACTATTTCATACCAGAGGTATTGCACAGTATCATACGAAACTGAAGGCGCTCTAATATATTAGGACTGACAGGCATCCATCAAAAGTACGGAGCTTTCCTCGCAAAATAAATCAAGATACTACGGCCCAAAAAGAGAGCAGTGGTCCAAAAACTCACTAAGTCCTAGCATCCGTAATTAGTGACGTTTAGCGTACACTTTATCGCCTGGCTGTGAGTTGCTTAGTCGCCATTGGCTATAAAAGGCTATAAGAAATTGCGTAGCCGGCTATAGAAGCTATTGGAAATCTTACAGCCAGCCGTAGGTTTATACTATTTCGGAACACAGATTCTACTGCCAATTTTTACCAGGGCTATAACCCAGCTGTATATATCGCTTCGTATAGCCCGGCTGTGTGATTTTCTTCGCTTTCTACAGCTAGCTATATACTTGGCTATCGCTTCCTATAGCCGGCTATATGAATTCCTATGGAATTTTGAAACGCAGCTCCTATTGCCGATTTTTACCAGAGTTGACTTGAAAGGCAAGGAATTGCCGGTGACCGGGGAACATTGAGGAATTTAGCGAGTTGGGCTGGCGTCTGCTCGGTTATTACAGTGAATGCCGATCCAAATGTTTGAAAAAGTCAGCATAATTCAAAGAAATTCTCTGACCGCTGTGGGATCCAACTCCCCGAAGCCCTTTGCGCCTGAGGCGTTATGCGTTACTTTTATGATTTTATATAAGGCCTGGATACACGCTCAAACTTCCATCAATTTCCGATCAAATGGTGAGTGGTGCGCACCATCTAGAATCAATTTTTTGCGTCCTGCAAAAATTTGATGGTAGATTATGGAACTGTGGGTCTCATTCGTCATCTAATTTTCACACAACCGTGCTTATTTCAATCAACACGTTGTTTTGATTAATTTTAAATGACAACTTAGATAACTCTCGACCGTCATTTTTGCCATCATTTTGATCGAAAGTTGACGGAAATTTGAGCGTGTATCCGGCCTTCATAGTGTACGATACCTCCTCAATCCGCAAGGGGAGCAAGAAAGTAAAAATTTAAGTGACAGTTCCGTTTGAAGATTAGCGAAAAATGCAACCATGCTCAGGAATGCCTGATCGTGTGATGAAATTTGCACATTTCATATTGAGTTACATGTTCTGTTTTACACTATAATCTGGCAACCCTGCTCAGTGTTGCCTCATCGCGGGATAAAATTTGCACACTTTACATCGATTCACATCGGGCGAAGTGCTCATTTTCACCGTGATCTGGCAACCATTCTTAGTATCGCCTGATCGTTCGATGAAATTTGCACTTATGCAGTTGCACGATATACATGGGCAAAAGTGTACGAATTTTCTCCATGATCTGGGGACCATTCTCAGTATTGTCTAATCATGCGATGCAATTGGCACACTTTGTATTGAGTCACATGGGCAAAATTGCAAATTTTTCCAATGATCTGGCAACCGTGCCCCGTGTTGCCTAATGGTGTGATGAAATGTTTCCCCTCTAGAGTGAGTTATACGAGCCCGTGTGTGATGATTTTGAGCTGAATTTGGCATCCACGACTCCGATTTACCCAGTTCTGCGCTAATATGAAACCAATGCAATTCTCCCGGCGACGCGTCTCGTCGACATAATATGATTACGTTTAACTAGATCGGAGGCAAGACAGCGGAGGGAGTGGGTGAATCGAGCGTCAACACAGAGTTCATTCTTGTTGTCGCGGAATCCCCGCTTTTCCCACCGGATGCCCCGAAGAATCCCCGGATTTCACCTTCGAGCCGGCAACGTCGCTCACCATTGACCGCGAGTTCGGCGCGGGGGTCGCCAGTTCGCCACACCGCACACCGCGCGCTCCATCTAGACGGAAAACGGGGAAACAGAATGTTTTAGCTCCTCCACCACTACGTCACTGGAAAACCAAGTACAATTGGGTGTCATTTCAGGGGGCAATATTTGCTTCGATTTTTGTGTGTTAAATAAGCGGAGTTTTCTGGTCTGTAGAGTCCCTTTACTGAGAGAGTTGAGACAACGTGGCTCATGAATGTCACAAACTGGAGTAGAGATTACACACATAGACCTTTTTATCTCTGAAAACTTGAAGGCCTAGAGCATGAATGTGCGGTTTCCCCTACATCCTCTGATGGCAGTGTAACGGAACGTGATGGAATTTAAGCCAGATGAGCCATAGCGCAAGTTGGATCTTTTTGCTTTTTTCGGTTTTTCAAATTGTTTTCGGATTTTTTTATCCTGTTGGGATACTGCAAGCTTGTATGTGGTTCGTTGTACTTTTTACTTTTTTAGCTTAAAATATTTATGAACCCAACTATTGCGGAGAGGAAGGGGCACTCCGGGGACCGGCAGAGGTGGATCCAGCAATTCGGCAACACCGGATTCCCTCCATTTAGACCTATGCTTTATAATCGATTCTTGGAGGGGCCAGGTGCTCTGACAAGAATCGATACATTTACATAGGTTTAAATGAAGAAAAGACAATGTTGCCAAGTTGCTGGGTCCGCCAATGGGGACCGGGCGTGGGTACGCGGAGATGCGTTTGCGTATTTTTGACCTTTTTAAGGAAGGACATTCCGTCGCCCCTCTGACGTAAGGGCGTATCTCAATTGCCATATGAGCCCCAGAAAGCATAGACACATACGGAGAACAGGGCTCACGTGAAAATCGGGATACGCCCTTACGTTAGAGGAGCGACGATATACCAAGGATGAGGACATTTTATGGCTGAAATTCATATGGAGAACATTTTACATCCCTACACCCTTTCAAACAGTATTACGATCGAGCTCGGTAAAACTGAGTTATTATCTTGCGAATTTCTCGCCAAAAGTGGTTTTGACTGTCTACGCGACTTCTCTCACCCAAGCACTAACTCACAACTTTTTTCTGTTTTCAGACCAGAGCTTGCCTCCTACCAGAACAGCTTAGCTTGTGAATCGTAAGTAATGCTCATCACATTTATTCCTCTTTTGTTCCGTCATCACCCTTTTTCTCCTCTCCCTATTTCTGTCTTTACAGGGTGTCCCAAGGATTAGGTACGAATATTGAAGGTGTCGATTCTTTGGGTCAAGAATAGATTTTTTTTTGGTATAACTTTTTTTCCAAAAACGCTTTCCCTGGGGGCCAACCCCCACCCCCCTCGCACCAACCCGCGCTCCATTCAGTCCCTATTATCTCGAAAACGATGAGTCATAGTGATGAAAACGCTAGACACATTTTCTTGATATTTTTCAACGCTGAATCCAGTAATGACGTCAAAAATCAATTTTTGTCGCTGGAAACATTAATTTTGGCCACTCTCAGGTTCAATAACTCCCCCCCCCCCTCAAAATGCGTTTTCCTTTTTTGGAGGTCAAAAATGAAAAAAAGCACTAAAAATCACCCCATTACCAATTTTCATGAATATTGGTTGATAAACATTGTCACAGTGTTTGAAAAACAATTTTTTTCCCTTTAACTTTGGAGGGCCGTGGCCTCCAGAGAAAGCGCCTTTGGAAAAACAGTTAAAAAAAAACGTCTAAAACGTCACAAAAAACGTCACGTAAAAACGTCTTTTTTTGACCCAAAGAATCGACTCCTTCAATATTTGCACTTAATCCTGGAACATCCTGTATACGGCTTGGAAAAATTTTAAAAGGGCCTGTCAAATGCAGCGGCGAGGTTTTGATTTAATTATTTATTCCCATCATACGTGAAATTTCGTGGGAAATAAGAAGCACACCCCGGTGCCTTTCCTCGTGGAATTTCACGATTGTAGCAATGAAAAATTCGAATTTCTGAAATATCTAGGCAATGAGGTAGACCTTCACACTACGCGGAGTGAAGTAGCACTCGATGTCGCAGATAAATATGCAATAATTTGTTCTCCGACCAAGAGCCTTTCGAGTGCTCCGCTAGTAATTCTCAAGTCGTCAAAAAATTATTTCGATTGAGGTACCACTGTGTTTTGCAGAATTTTAAAGCAACTTGGAAAGCACGCGTCAACTTGAGCTTTGATGTCTGAAGTCTCAGTATTATCCTGTCGGAGACAAGAAATACACCGCGGGAACATTTCGACGGCGTAAGTCCGCAATCACATATGTATCTCGTTTGCGGTGTCTGAAAATCTCCGCCTCTATGTTATTTTTTTAAAGGGGAACAAATTGACATCATTCCTTTAAGTTTTTGCAGAATTGTCTTAGCACAGAGACGAGAAATCACGGCAGTTTTAAAGAGTTTTAAAGTAGTTCTCCGTTTAAAAATTATAAAGTTAGACAGGAAGTCTGCGACGTCGGAAACCGAGTTATGTGATTCCCGACTTGCACCGTCGATTTGAACGTTCTAGTAATCTGCCGTGCTAAGGAAGAACGCCGTATGAACATTGAACATTCGAGAGTTGCCAAATTTACTTCGATAAAATGTTTATTTAAGCGGGACGTTATGATTGTTTTTCCTTGAAATTTTCAGGCGCTTCGGGTGAAATTGCGCACAAAAATATCTGAAAAATTGGATGGAAAATATTCATAAGTTTACTAGGAAATTCGTGTATTATCAGAGGAAATTTAGCAACGCCTGAGGGCTCGCACGGCGTTTTTCCTTGGCACGGCGGTAGTACATGAAATTTCTTTAAATTGTTTAATTTTTCCATCGAATTTCTCTCTAAATTTACCCTGCAATAACACAAATTGTATTCGAAAATTTGAAGGAAAAATGTTCTCTTCTTTCTAAGTTATGAATATTTTATCAGCAGAAATTTGGCAACATCCCAATGCTCTCACGACGTTTTTCTCTAGCGTGTAAGTAGATATCAAACCGGGATGGATTAAATTAATTTCATGAAAGTAAGTCTTCAGCTTCCTCTATAGTCGACAATTAAAACCTAACTTGTTGAGCAGTTCAAGGATCTCTGCCCGCGGGTATTATTTTTTTCCCTTCTACTTTCCGGCTAATAGTCATTAAGAAGAAAATGGTTATGAAAGCTTCAGTTTGGAAATTAACACTATACTACGGAAGATCAGAACTTACTTAAATCATCAAAGTAGAAATGACAGTATTGAGTTAGTTAGTTAGTATGTTTTAAGACATTCAGCGTCACAGGCTATTAACGTCTTTACAGAGAATTTTGAAAATGGGACAATCATTACTGTAAGCCCTCCAGTAAATTTTCATTTTTTGTCACAGGGCATTCTACCATTCCACCAGGCCGATTTCCTTTACTCTTGCGGCTATTGGCATGTGATTGTCCCTGACTAAGCCCGCTCGATTTAGATTTTGAAAATATGACCCATGTGTTGTTACCTTACGTGATTAAATCGCGAAACCTCCCTTGAAACAATAGCAGTGCTCATTTTTTGCAACAGTGCGTTCTCAAGTTATACGTTTGCAGCGATTGGTTGGGAATAATCCTTTGATGTTTCCGCTCTATTTAGAATCACTCACGGGGGTCCGCGAAACGCCGAAGCGAGTCTCATTGTTAGACCCTGTAAGCTGCCGTGCTGAGGAAAAACGCCGTATGAGCCCTCTGGCGTTGCCAATTTTCCTTTGACAAATCACTAATTTTCGAGAAAATTTGTGAATACTTTTCTTCCAATTTATCAGGTAATTGCTTGTAATTTGATCGTAAAATTTCAAGAAAAGAATTGCCAATTTTCCTCAAAAATAAACATTTTATCGGAGAAAATTTGGCAACTTTTGGATGCTCATACGGCGTTCTTCCTTAACGCGGCAGTAAGGAATAGAATCTCAGGTTTTTTGGGTGGGCAATTTCTGTTTCAAAATTATTCTCGATTTTGACATGTCATAGCATATATTCTGAGCAAACGGCAACTTAAACTTTTTTCAACTTTTCAAAAGTATAAGACACCCTAGCGGTGCGGCCAGCGTGTAACGCATATTGGCGCCTACAAGACTGCAGGAATACTTCACGCTTTGCGCCAAATACAGTGCGGTGCGGTCAGCATGACACGCATATTATAGCGCCTACAAGACTGCAGGAATACTTCACACATTGCGCCAAACACAGTACGGTGCGGTCAGCATGAAACGTGTATTAGCGCCTACGAGACTGCAGAAATACCTCACGTATATATTCTAAAAAATATTTTGATTTATTTTTCAAAACGATTCTTGCTTTCGACACATCGTAGCACGTTTTGAGAGTTAGTGCTGCTACTTAGCTTTCTTCAACTTTCAAAATTAAGAGACACCCTTTTAGAAAGTCGCTTTGTCGAGCCTCTTAGCGTGAAGTTGGGGTAGGGGCTGGGGCACTCTATTCTTGTACTCGTTTTCCTAACTCCCTAATATATCCTTAGCATAAACCTACACACACAAAAAAAAACGTCTGTTTATAGATGGCTGTAGATTCCCAATCTATCAATTAAGGAATAAAATCCAAAAAAATCACACACAAATAAAGACATCCTAGCGGCCGATCGCGGAACTCCCTCTTTGTTGCGTGACGCTACGCCAAAAAAAAAAAAAAAAAAAAAAAAAAAAAAAAAAAAAAAAAAAAAAAAATTGTTGCATTTAGCCACACTCATTATGCTTGTTGCATTTAAGCCATACAGCACTTATAACTTGTGGCCAAATGCAACAATTTTTGTTGCGTGGCACCACGAGCCGTGCCTAATATTCAGATACCGTGGGTATTACGAAAATTTTTCCCCTCCTTTATTTTTTAACCGTCCCTTGTTCTGAATAGGTCAGTTGCATCGTAGAGATGCAATTACTTCAGTTGACGCTTCAGAGGCGAAATCGTACAAAAATCACGCGGAACTTTTTGGACCTTCGATAACCTCCAGTATCCTCGTCTCCGTATGAAGGTTTTCGCCTTTCGAAACGCGGAAGGTAAAACAAACGCCTCCGACGCACAGTGTATCGAGTCAATTAGAGAGGTCGGACATGAAATTTTTGACTAAAAATTGCAAATTTTTATGTTCATTTCGCTACATTTCAAACTTTAAGGGGTGTTTCTTGAAGCCAATTTCACGAGGAAACCACTGGAACCACTTTCAGAACCTTAAAGTATTGTATAAACGGAGTTGTAAGCGTTTGAAGTTTCCAAATTTTGTCCGACCTTCCCCATTGACTCGATCCTCTGTACGACGCGACGAGGTGGCGTCCACTTTCCTGTCGTCGTCGGTGTGCGGATGATTTTACCGCATGCGGCCCAGCATCCCTCAAAATCCGGATCCAAACCGGATGATACCGATACTCCGGAGCCTAGAAGATCATCGCCGAGCTAGAGCTCATCAATGGGCCTTCTCTAAGTCAAAATGAAGTATACCCGGCGTGACTCAACCCCTGAGACCTGAGAGGATACATGCATGGCAGGGTCCATGTACCTGTGAAGATAGTTTCCTTTGATTCAATTACGGCCAATTGGACGTATTTCTATCAAACGGAACTATGTGCATTGAGACACGAGCCCTGAGACCCATAAGAATATGTGCATACCAGGGCTCATGTCATAATGCACATAGTTCCGTTTGGCAGAAATGCGTCCAATTGTGATTACTGCGTTGTGGAGCAGGGTTACGGATTGCGCGTTCCGGTCCGGAGCGCCTTGCCAGGAGCTTTGCCTTTCCAGCGGCCGGCGCCGGGTTGCGCCAGTCCATTGCTGCCGATTGCTTTCAGGTGGTTCGTCCCGGGTTTGTGGCGTGATCGTATTGATGATAAATCGCATCGATTATGTAAAGAAAGAAAAAAAAATCGGCTTATTTTAACTCAGACCTAGAGGTGCCCTGTCGGCTTCCCGTACCTCATCAGTGGACTGGCTCCGTTTCTAAAGGTTGTAACGTCACAAAGAGTCTTACCGATAGCTATCAGATATTTCGGAGCAGGCGGCAAGCAACCTAATGAATGAACATTCGAGGCAACGATCCCTTGATTCGAAGTTCATGCGGTTCCGGTAAAGCGAGAGACACGTAGACTCCTGCATCTTTGTGAAGGATGGGGGCCTTTTCTCTCAGGGTCTCAACATTCCCTTCCTTACGGAACTTCAATGCGAGAAGGTTCCCGAAAGAAACCGGACGACTTCCATAGCGTCCGCCATTTTGAAAGTTATGACTTCTCCACCCTCATATCGTTCTGTTGCAAATTAAGTTGACCTGACGAGGCAGCTTTGGAAAGCTTAATTGTCGTTTCCACCAGGAATGGGTTTACGAGACTATTTCTCAGCCTTTTCGATAGAGTTTTAAGCATAGAGAACCCTTAAGTCATCCGGTTATCGATTATTCGCGCTATTAGCTTGATCGTCGCGGTTATCCGCTTTATTCGAGTTTCGATCACCGCGGATATCCGCACGATCTCCTGTCCCAATCGCGACGAATTTTAGCGACTGTCGTTAAACCTTTCCGACAGACCTGCCAAGCATCCTAAAGGTTATACGATCCGCGGCTATCTATCACCTGCTGCGCTATTCTAGTTCCCATCACTACAAAAATAATAGCGACTGTTGTCGAACCATTCTCGCAGACTTTTCCAGCATCTCGAAGCTCGCACGATCTGCGGTTATCAATCCCCAGCGCTACTCTGGTTCCGATACCGCGCGTATCCGCGCTATTAGTGTCTTGATATCCGCGCTATTCTAGATTTCGCGGATATTCACACTATCTCCGTTCTCGGTCACAACGAATAATGAAACCCGTCGTTGGACCATTCTGATAGATTTTTCTGCTTGAGCGACGATCTGCGGTTATCCATTACCGGCTCTATCCTGCTGGTTCCGATCACCGATAACTTGGGTTTCAATTATCGCGGATGATGGAGGTCCTACCTAGAGTCCCTTTACACTGAGAGTAATTGGCGACCCAACTCTCAAAGGGACTCTCTGAGGTCCCACCGCACCGGCGCCCGCGAGACGAGGCGATGAAGCGTCACAGACCGGCATCCCTGCGTGGACCCGCGGTCGTCGGATTCTCGTCGCGGTTCTCCGTAAGCCCGACCGTAAGCGGGTTCTTCAATTTCTTCAGTTATGTTACGGGCGCGGGCCCTGGCCTCCTCGCCTCGCCCTTGGCCGCGGCCTCCGCGGTGCACCGTTCCTCTCTTCTTCTCTCCGCTCCCGC
Organism: Bemisia tabaci; assembly: GCF_001854935.1. Lineage (NCBI taxonomy): Eukaryota > Metazoa > Arthropoda > Insecta > Hemiptera > Aleyrodidae > Bemisia > Bemisia tabaci. The sequence continues at coordinate 1,151,902 of NW_017547234.1, read as the reverse complement.
CCGGCCGCACGCCGCGTCGCACGCTGGATCCGCTCGTCGATTTCCGTTGTCTCTCCAGTTGACTCACTTTCCATCCGTCCGTCCGCGACGTTCCGTCTTTCTCTCGCCGCTACGCATCTGCCTCTCTCCGTCGTCGCCGCGGTTTCTAGTTCGTCTTCGCCCAGTCCGTCGTCATCGCGCTGCCCCTGTGTTCCATCCGAATTTTGCGATCCGTTTCCGTTGGTTTCCGCGAGGTTTTTCTATCCGAGTTCCGGTGGGATTTACGAAAAAAGTGCCGAGAAATTCAGTGCTCCTCGAGTTTTTTTGTTTTGGATTTTAAGTCGTTCTCCGCTGCCTTTCCGAGATAACGCTCCGCCTACTAATGTGAGTCAATATATGGTTTTTTTTTTAAAAAAAAATTATTCTTGTTGTAGCATATTATGCAGATTTGAGTTCGAGCACAGCTTACGGGTGGTGTGAGGAAATTTTAGAGTTTTTCGTACTGTCATCGTCAATTTTGTAGGTATCACGAAAAAAATAAGAGAGGAATAGGATCTCGCAATTATTTTCCGTTTTTTTTTGTTAAGTGGGTATTTGTGACGTTTTTTCAGAATGCGTAAAATTTTTAAGGCTAAGACTGCTACTAATGCTTGCTCTGAAGAAGTTTCTGCGCCGTTGCTACAACATTGCAGAAGGTTTCCCGGCATTACTCCAGGTTTTCTTTTTCCTCTGAACCCAAGAAAAAGTCATAGGAAATCCTGGAAATTCGAGATTCGGCACATAGTTATCATGATTGCGTGTTGAATCAGTGCGCTGAGCCAAGTTTTANNNAAAAAAAAAAAAAAAAAAACACCCCCCTTTAATAAACATCGAGATTAGTGCGAAGCTGCTCTCTCTATTATTTCATTGTGCTCCGCGGCGTACAAGAAAGGAACGTTGCCTAATATTTTTCTAATATATTTGGACATTAATTCTGGATCCCGAGTAAATTGGGTGTTCAGTGCGGTTAGAATTCAGAATCAATTTCAAGTTCAGACTCTTATTATAATCAGGAATGTCTCGTGGTTGAATATTTTTCTTCCTCTTTTTATTTCCCCCCTTTTTCTTGGCTTATTTCCTTTTGGAATTTTTTACCTTCAACACTCCCCCACCCCTTTTAAAACTTGTGATATTAAACGGTCATGCCCCCCCCCCCCCCCCCCCCCCCCCCCCCCCCCCCCCCCCCCCCCCCCCCCCCCCCCCCCCCCCCCCCCCCCCCCCCCCCCCCCCCCCCCCCCCCCCCCC
>NW_017547234.1:1071126-1150595 GCF_001854935.1 Bemisia tabaci | reverse complement strand
GGCTCAATTTGTGTTTTTTAATCTCTTCTCATCGACATCGTCATTTCCTCACTTATTGCCAGTGTTTGGTACGTAACATTCTGCACGGTAAAAAAACTGCTAGCTTTGGCCGCTTTGGGTACACTTCCTCAGGCGATTCATCAATTACTGCAAGCTTACCTTTCTAGATGGCAGAATTTTTCATAATTCAAAGAAATTCTGCGTACCAAGAATGCATGCACATTCCGGAAAGCACGTATTAAAGCGGCTCAAATATCATCCATCAACGATAGATTTATGTTAACGCATCCAGAGTAAACATTCTGTACCTGAAAGTTTTACGCGTGCTTTAGCTTTGAGACGAATTGATTGGTCCGTCACCATTTAAACCTATGAAAAAGTGTCGATTATCAGGGTTTTCAGTAATCGATTCTTTACCATAGTGTAAAATGGGTTAATATCGCTTGTCGATGGATCCGCTATTTAAACCTTTTAAAAAGTATCGATTATCAGGGTTTTCAGTAATCGATTCTTTACCATAGCGTAAAATGGGTTAATATCGATTGTCGATGGATCCGCCATTTAAACCTTTCAAAAAGTATCGATTATCAGGGTTTTCAGTAATCGATTCTTTACCATAGCGTAAAACGGGTTAGTATCGATTGTAGATGGATCACACTTTGCCACTTAAACTACGGATTTCTTGGCTTTAGCCATCGATAAATACATTTTTGGTGCTCATTCTCTTACCGTTAGCTAGTGGTCCATCTGAGGCTTGGGGCGCCTGCCTGCCCATGCGAGAATCTACCCATGAAAAGTGTTGAGCGAAAACATGAACTAACGGTCTGCAGATACCTGTTATTTGCGACGTCTGGCATGGTGACCGCGCTAATTAAAGCGTTATTTTATTTTAGAAAGCTCGGACGTGATGTTACGTTACGGGGCCAGACGCGAGACGTGGACGTGAACGTTTCAACGGGCATCAGCCGCCGCACTGTGGTTCGAGTCGATTAGAGAGGTCGGACGTGAAATTTTCGACTAAAACTGCCAATTTTCATGTTTATTTCGTTACATTTTGGACTTTAAGGGGTGCTAAACTGGAAAAAAAAACACATTGGATCTAGAGTCCAGACTGTTGAAAACACTGACAAGAAAAAATACGCTTGATTCCATCAGATTTTTGCTTAAATCAAAAGGAAATCTGCTCAAATTAAGAGGCTTGGTTCTTGATTAAGAAAAAATCCGATTGAATCCAGAGTATTTTTCTTGTCGATGTTCTAAGAGTCTGGACTCTAGATCCAATGTGTTTTTTTTCCCAGTGTAAAACTGCTAATTTTCATCTTTATTTCGTTACATTTTGAACTTTAAGGGGTGGTACTAGAAGAAATTTTCATGAGGAAACCAATGGAATCACTTTTAGAACCTTAAAGTCTTGTATAAACGGATTTATAAGCGTTTAAAGTTTCCAAATTTTGTCCGACCTCTCCTATTAACTCGCTCCATTGTGCGCCGCGCTGCCTACCGATTATCGTCGCACAATAGAAAGCGAACGAACCCTCTCCATTGCAAGTGCATGGATTTCAACCTAACTACATCAGAAGTGTCCCAAATTTCCCTGACGATTCGTTCTTTAAACAGGAAAGTGAGCAACACTGAAACTTGATATTTTGTGAAAATATTCGTCATAATTACTAGGGCAATATCACTGAACAATTAAGAGCATGAAGTAGTTTCTATTAACGCATTGAACCATCACAGAAAATTAGGCACACGTCTAAAGATAGTTAAAACCGTCTTCCTATGAGAGAGTTTAGCAGCGGCGATTTTGTGTACGGTTTACCACTTTCCGGACTCGGAAAAAAACCAGGTAAAGTGTAACGGAATGTCATCAAACTTCGAAACCCTGTTTGTCCTCCATCAAACCCTTTTCAGCACTTTCGCACCAAGAAAGAGCAGAGTAGGTCGGGAGAAAATCGGCTTTTACTATATGTCATTTTATTTATAATTTTTACTCTATACGTTTAAAAGAATCACCACCATGCCAATAATAGGTATAATATAACAAAAATAAAAGTGTAAACATGTGAAAAATGCGGAGGAACATGAGGCCATACCACAAGACGCCATGTGATCGGGCCAAGGTTATAAAGTCAGTGATCTCTGAAAGCATTTTCTTCATCGACCTCGTGCTCGTCCTTAGTAGAGAAAAACCCTAGTCGATACAGAAATAAATTGTTTCAATTTTCAGTCTTTTCATGCAGTAAAGGTTTCACAGGTGGATGAAAAAGAGGAGGATGGAACGGAGGAGAAGAGAAGGAAAGACTCATACATTTGGCAGTCATTCATGACAAAATTAACTCTAGTTGTATTTTAGATGCTTCAAAAATTTTCTGGTGTGGGGGCCCCGGAACCCCCCCCCCTTCTGAGTGTCTGGATCCGCCTACTAAAGGTTAGATGGTCAAATTTAATGTAATTAATGATTAATTTTGAAGATTGTCTTGAAATAAGTCTAGTTGGCTTTGAGCATCACCTAAATTAATCATTTTAGCTTCATCGAGACGTTGGCTGCATCCATCCTTGGTGGAAATTCAGTCTCGTCTCCCTCCCGCGCAAGTGTTGTCTATTTGTCTGAAAAATCTATTGTTCTCCCCCTGCAATCCAGTATATTATGTCGAGCTGATTTCACTTGAGATACAACATCTGCGCGCAGTCTTTCAGCCACCGTTTCTTATTTTGTAAATAACAGAAGGAGTGAGTACGGCTCGACTTTCGCACGTACCGACAGCCCCCTCCTTGGCGTTACTGTCGGATGGCCGCTCCGCTGTTGACGTGAGACTAGTTGCAGGCGAACTTGCTGCGGGTGGATCGGAAAATCCTTATCTATTGATTCTAATCGATAAATCCTTATCTTAGCAACGCCATGCATCGATCGAGGTCAGTCGATGATTTTTCCGACAATCCAGCGGGCCGATCACTGAAATTAATAAACAAAGCTGTAGACAAAGAAGGCAAGGGAGATATAAAGGGATCCTATTGGTTGCAAGAGGGGGAAAATGATGGACCAACAGTCGGGTCTCTTGTCTGTTGCTGTTAGTTAGTCTATTACCTAACTCATTTGTCCATTGCAACCACTCATTTCCACCAATAAGATCCCTCTATATATCGTCACCTTCCAGGCAAAGTATCACAAGCGCTATGCGACGTTTAAAAATTTCCGCCGCCATTTTATTTTTTTACTGAGAAATTGTTGGTTGAATCTGTTTGGAAATTTCACTAAATTTTATCGGCAACACACAGAAAATTCAGTGAAATTTTCGGATAGCTTCGTTGAATAATTTCTCTGTAAAAAAATAAAATGGTGGCGGAAATTTTTAAACGTCGCATGGCGCTTGTGATACTTTGCCTGGAAGGTGACGACATCCCTTTTGTTTTGTTTGTCTACAGCTTTGCCTATCAATTTCAATAATCGCCCCGCAGGCGCTACAGCGGGTCGAGTATCGAAATTTAATCGTCCGCGGGCATTGCACCGGCATCACGAAATCCAAGCAACACTAGGAACGTAAACCTGCTCGAGAAGGTGAAGTTCACTCCACCGCAGCGGTGGCATAGCGCACAGTGGATCGAGTTAACTTGGGAGGTCGAACATGAAATTTTTGTCTAAAACAGCAAATTTTGATGTTTATTTCGTCACATTTTAAATTTCAACGGGTGCTCCTAGAAGCAAATTTCACGAGGAAACCAATGGAACCACTTACAGAACCTCAAAGTTTTATATAAACGGAGCTATAAGCGTTTAAAGTTTCCAAGTTTTGCCAGACCTCTTCTATTGACTCGATCCACTGTGTGGCGTAGCGGCGCGGAGGGACTGTCCCGGAGATACATGCAAAGGTAATGTCACAAGAAGCGAACTTTCTCGTCAATCTGATTGATTCGTCTTGGAGCCGATGAAATTGGTGACATCGACATCGGTGCCAGCAGTATGGCGATAGACCCATCCATCAGTGTGGACCAATCTGTGAACTTCCCGCCAGATTCATTGAGTCCCGCGTATTTTACAAGGCACAGATTGGATCCCAACGATGACCTCGCTCGGCGAGCATCAACCATCCGTTTGGTGAGCCCCTAAAACGAGGATCAGGTTCACGAGAAAACACAGATTCACCGGATCGGATTCACACGATCCATATCCAAACTAACGCGAAAAGACGCGCTAAGGATGAACGCTCGCTACATGAGCCTCCGGATGTTGCCAAATTTCGCCCCAAAAACCACGAATTTTCCTGCTAACTCGCTCGCAACGCGATTTAAAGCACCTATACGGAAAAACATCCTTAATTTTTCCACCAAAAAAAACATGATTTTTCAAGGGGTTTACATGGGTGGGAATAGGGGGTGGGGGCCGAGCCCTTCTCCCCCCCCCCCCCCACAATTCTGCTCGGTCCCTCCCAAAAAGTGTCAAGGATTCAAACGACTAATTAGTTTTGAGGTAAAAGGCATAGGGAATGTAATAAATACGAGCTTAATCCTAATATAATCGATCAAAGAGATGTTAGAAGATGAAAATTTCTCGCAAGAGAGGAGCTTCCTCCGATTGAGGAACGTGGAATGTCGTTTGACTGTATCCGGTTGTGGTTTTTCGCCCATTTTAGCGCAATACTTGTTTTCATGAGAGTTGAATTAAAATGATTTAAATTAAAAACCACAGTAAGATATGATATCCTTAAAAACACGTCAGCAAAATTTCTGTCTTCTACAATACTTGATTCCATTTAATTTGTCATTGAGAATGGCTAAAAATTTTTCTCGAAACGTTCAAATTTCCAAACATTCTCCGGGGGAGTCCTCCAGACCCCCCTCAGCCCAAGTCTGTATCCTCCTGTGCACCCCACATAGAAAATTCTTAGTTTCGCCCATGGAAATTTGGCAATCTTTGAATGTTCATACGGCATTTTTCCTTAGCGTTGGAGCATGTTCAAGAACGCAACGCACGGACTTATTGGAGGCTCAGTCGACGGGCGCCAACGTCGCTATGCGGATAGGATAACTTTCACTGCCGGACCCATTTTCAAAGCTTTATGAAAGCTGACGTTGGCGCACTCTTTCGGATTTTTTCACCGCTCCCACCCTCCGCCCCTCCCCCTCTGGTTTCAATCCTCTCCATATTACCGATAGTCTCGCACATATAAGCGCTCGTTATGCTGAAATACATGTATTCACAATCTTTGATAATGATAAAAATTACCCGGGTAAATACGAGTATTTGTGTAGTAACACCCACCGGTTACTTATCAACTCAACGATTGCCGAAGTGCGAAAGCACGTTTCCGTTTGCGACGTTGCAAACCTCCTTGTCGTATTTTTTTTTTTTTTTTTTGTAAATTAGTCAACGTAAAGTCTTGAAAATTTCCTTGATTTTCCTTCTCTGTAACCAAAATATCCTGCACAAATTTCAAGCTATAAAAATTGGTTTATTTTTCCTCGAAAAATAGAACAGGAGCGGAAATTTGGTGACACCGCAATGGAGATACGTGGTTTCGCACTTCAACCATCGAATATCACTGATCCTGTTCCGCATGTGATCGTTGACGGATGATGTCATTTGACTCTGTGCCAAATTTGAGCCTTGCTTGGCTGGAAGCTGGACCCACTGTTAGGTCTCTCGTTCTTGTCGGAAGTTCAGAGCGTACAATTTTTCCTCAACATCGCCTCAAACTTTTTCGAGTTCTCCTATGTTACATGATTCTTCGTCAACGTTTGGCATTGGAATCCATCAGCGTAATGAAAATGTCTTCATTTTTATATTACCAGTTCTCTGACTCCTTCAATTTTCATTTTTTTGTCCACGCTATATTTAGGTATTTACCCGCTCGATTTTCACGAATTTCCTATCGTAAGTAGGTACCAATTTCTAAATTCACCCGTCGTGTTTTTTGAAAATTCAAACGAGTGGCCAGATTTTTTTTCTACTTACTTTTTTCATATAAAATTAAATTCAAATTCAGTCATGCCATATAGATTCGGCCGATTGAAATACTTTTCCAGGTATTGCCAGTGCATCACTTTATTCCTTTCCGCCTTTACTTGGCTTTATGTAATTCGACAAAGTACGAACAAAATTTATATTTTTTTCGCTGAACTCAAGAGGAAAATCTACCCCCTCATAAGAGAATCTATTAGAAAATTAAAGGAAACCTAGTGTTTCCGCCTGGGAATTATCCCTTGGAAAGCAGGAAAAAGCAGGAAATGGGGGTAAATGAAGCTTTCTAGGCACCATGTCGAAAGGGTGTTGACTTTTCAACAGAAATGCAGATAGTCCCTAAACAGGATCCAGCGTTCTTGCTTCTCGCCCGTATTTTCGATTTGCTTCACGACAAAATGTTTGATATTATCGCAAAATGCGGGAGTGCCCGATAAAATGTATACGATTTGTCAACAAATTTTTAAAGTATTGTGCTGAAGAAAAGGAAAAAAAAGGTCGTCATTCATTAAAATTGCCTCACGTTTGACGCGCTCCTAGGATCGTGAGATCGGGCATTTTCTGCATCCCTGCACGGAGAAAAAAACATCATGCGTGGGACCCGAAGTTTACGTTAGATGGATCTCTGAAGTTTTCGGATTGAGCATCTGAACACTTTAGGTCCAGCTGCTGAGGTTTGGTTCACACATCTGAAACTTCAGTTCTTACATCTGAAGTACTTCGGTTGTCACACCCGAACAACTTCGGTTCTCACATCCGAAAAACTTCGGTTCTCACATCTGAAGTACTTCAGATGTAAGAACTGAAGTTTCAGATGTGTGATCCGAACCTCGACAGCTAGAACTAAAGTGTTCAGATGCTCAATCCGAAAACTTCAGAGATCCATATGACTTAAACTTCGGGTCTCACGCACGAGGTTTGTTTCTCCGTGTGCTTTGACTAGTAAAAGTTACACATCAAGGATTTTAGGTTCACGGCGCGAATACCTCATTGTGTGGCGGAGAACGGTAGCGGACTCTCTTTTACGTGGATCCATTACTTTCATTTTTTTCTCGTAAAGGAGGCTCAGGACGCGAATGCATGGCGTCGGACGGGAGCCCGGCCGGATGAGGGCGCGGCCAGGTGCGAGGGAGACGCGGCGATCCGGCGAGGCGTCGACCGACCCAGTGAAAGTCCCGCCGCGCCGCGGATAGCGCCGGAGCTGGACTGCGCAGGCGCGGGGCGGTAGTTGCGTGATACGCCAACGGTCCGCGCACCGGACTGCGCATTGCCGCCGCTCAGTATGCCCGCTATCCGCGCGAAGAAGTATTTCAAGGTGAGGCCACAGGGTGCCCCGGAATTAGGTGAAAATACGAGCGGCTGTTTTGGAAGTCGAAATCGGATCTGTTTTTTGATCCCCACCTGGACGTATTTCTATCAAACGGAACTAAGCGCCAATTTGAGTTCTTTTTGAGGAATTTAGAATCCCGGATAGCGCGTTCTGTCAAACGGACCTAAGCGCCATGGAAAAGCATTGCGAGTATAGGACGGAATAAGCTGGACGCCCGATTCCGCCGCCAATCCAAGCCCCCCCTCTACCTTCCTTACCCTATGGCGCTCAGGTCCGTTTGATAGAAATACGTCCACTTGTCATATCAGACATTTTGTTTAATGCCTGAACAGACTGTCAAATTTCAAAAGTTTCCGAAGCTTCCCCAGCTCTTGAAATTCTTCGGGTAAGAAGAAAATTTGCGCGGAAAAATCCGGCAACGCTGAAATGAAAATACGTTCTTTCTTGAAGGAAAACGACGAATTTTCTCTATGACGATGCAGCCAAGACGTTCTGCATTTCCTCGCCGCGCATTTATTAATAAATTACCCACGTCTGCAATTCAAATTTTATTGTAATTGTTGCGTAAGGAGGATCTCACTTGAGATCGAAATCTTCGCTCTCCGCACCCCTGAGATGATTTTCCGTCGTTCAAGATCCAAGATCTATCTGTTTTTCTTTTGGCTCCAGTCACGCATTTTTGGAATGTTGAATAGTTGAATTTTTGTGAATTTTAATGCAACTCACGGCACAAGCTTCGACGCTTCAGACTTTACATTCTCGCTTCCCGTGTCGAACGGGAAAGTTTTTTCCTCCGTAAAATCCAATCTCAGGAACTCAAATGGATACACACCTCTTTTACACTGCTGCATTACCATGCGCGTGTTAGCTCCATAAGATTTCTCAGACAGGCTTTTAATTCAATCAGTTGAAGTGCAGCTCATGTGAGGTCATGAGATTTGTAATTGAGCTCACATTAAGTTTAGTTACAATTTCACAGTCGATGACTATCATGACTTCAACTTTTAGAGCTTTTCATACAATCGAGAGTGAATTGTTGATGATCGAAAGCAACATGTTAACCCCCCATCCCCTTAAATTACTCCAAAGGTGCCGACAGGGGTGTTATTTGAATACAGTTTCTGAGCGCAGGGGAGTTAAACTTGATAGGTAGGTGGTGGTGGGGGGAGGGGTTCTTCATAAAATCTCTGAAAATGGCCCAGAATCAATTGAAGTGTACCGCAATCGACTTGAAAGTAGGTTGCTTTTAAAATACAGGGTTCCCCTTCTACTTGCCCCAAAAATCCGCGTAAAAGAGTTGTTCGTTATTGCGTCGCATATTTCAAGATCTACAGGAAACCCGTAAATTGTATTTCATTTTTCGTGTGTCACGAATTTGATTTGTCCACACTGCTCCAATACCTCGACACATTGCCCGCCGCGTCGTCGCTTTTGCAGCGGACGTTCCTTGGCCGTGACCGCTACCGCCCGACGCCAAGGGGCGCTATTGTATATCCTGGACTCCTGGCTGGTTACTCTGCATTTGAGCAGACCCCCCTATTGGTTTGCAACATAGGAACGCTCCTTTTTAGAATGGACATGCTCTTAACGTGTTATTCTACCTTAACGGCTTTTATGTATATCATTAAAATCAAATTTTAAAATTATGAAAAATTTGAATAAATGTAACGCTGGCTTGATAATATAATTACTTAAATCTTTCATTTAAGTGTAAGGAAGAAATATGTTCCATTTAAATTGAAATTTGATTAATTTAGAAATGAATTCAATTTTTTTTTCGTTTTTTTCCAATAATTTATTTATTATGGAATTTCTCAAATGTTAATATTTTACCCAGTGAATTTTTGCAACACTTACATGCCCATTCGACGTTATGTAGCCCAGCAGCATAATGTTGCATGTCTATAGCTACCAATTATAGTCGTTTATAGATGTAGTTCTGCCTCTCTCATAGGAGGTTTTAATTAGACCCGTGCGAATGGGTGAGTTTTTTTTCTACTCATAATAATTATCGTACACCTCATCAAGCACGTCTCTCACACAGGGATTAAAGCCAGTAAACCAATAGAAAAAACAAGTCTCTCATCACCACAATTTTGATTGCATATAGTATTCCGAAGAATAATTAATTTTTCCGGCGGAGAAAGCAACATTCTAAGCAAAAATCTTTTTGAAACTTGAGCATACAAAAATCGTACAAACTTTGGAGTTCAAAAATACCGGCCTTTTTATACATATACCCTCATTCCTCTTTAGTGTGGCCCATCCTCCTGAAAATTTAGAACCATTCCTTCTCTGGAACCGAGAATGGGCCATCCATTTCGTGCATTACATTTGAGAAAAGTCTATTCAACATATATCCTCTAATCCGTCATGGTTGGTGCGCAGTGCAATATGTAATACCTAATTAGCGTCAGAAGTTGGCAAGAACTTCTTTCCCATTCAATATAGCCCTCACTCTTAAATAGATTTTCACGACAGAACCTAGTGTGGGTTTTTGACTTGTTCGAAGTTCGCGCATTTTTTTCTCATCCCCTTCGATTTCTTCGTTGGTCTCATCGGAAATCAATGAAATATGATCTTGAATTGATCTTTGGCGAGGGATTTATAAATTGAATAAGTGTAACAGGTAGCAACGAGCTCTATGAAGGCTCTGCTGTATCTGAAATATATCGTGTCTTCATTTGTCATTTAACGCACGTAACTTTTTTAAGGTTCCACATTAGAAATTAAGCGCGTAGCACATTTTCCGTTTTTCTCGGAGTTTCGTTAATTCAAGGACATATAGAGGCCCTCTTTTAACTTTTCAGTGACAGGTGGAAACCATTACTTTTGGGGATTCCACATCTTTATCTGGTTCTTACTAAATGCATTCTCTGAAGGCACTAGAGAAAAAACGTTGGTGATTTTTCAATTACCCGATGATAAACTTCCGTCCTGTGACTATCATGGCGGCTCAAATAGACATTGAGGTTATCTCAACGCTCAGCGGCCTTGCCCAACACCTTTGCCCAGCTTCTTTGAAAGGTGCTTGACGATTGCGTTGACCGATGACCCGCCATGACAGTCAGCGGTCGCCGGTAATTAGCGAGAAGTCAGCAAGTTTTCAAGAACGATCGTCAAAATCTAAAGCCCTCGTCCCACTATCAAATGAACTCATCAAATACTCATCAAATGCAAGATGGCGGGTTCATCAACATTTGACGGCCCGCTAACATTTGATAGCGGACTTGCGCGAAAACCTGTCGCTATCTTGCATTTGATGAGTATTTGATACGTTCATTTGATCGTGAGACAAGGGCTTCAACGGTACTCATCGGGTAACCAACAGTTGACCTGATGCCTCCGGAAAACGCATCGCTTCACGTAAAAACTGGAGGCTTCAAATACGTCGAAAAACTCATCGACGATGAAAACGAAGAGATATCCAATCCACGCAAAGTGAAGCGACGGACAAGTCTTGGAAGACGAGCGTATCGGGCGGTGGGACCCGTGTGCGACGGTGTGTTTGGGCCCCTTTTTCGAGGTCAAGGACACTCGGGCAACCAACGGGAGTTGGAGAAGACCCGCGCCGAGGCCCCAGCTAGTTCCTCATGCCTCAGCCTCCGCCTCCGGTGCCGTTGATGACTCCCGCCCGTTACGTTCTTGCGCTTTGCCAATTCGCTCCCAGCATCCCAAGCTCTTGCGTAGACAGGGGCTCTCGAAGAAGTCGTGCGTTTCTATCCTCCGAGGGCCAAACCTCCCCGCCCAGAAACGCTCCCCTATCCCATTTTTGACGCACTTTGACCGTAGCTTGACGAACGCGAGCAGGGTGTTTTCAAGTCCGGAAATAGTCCTGATTTTTGGAGGGCGGTCCGGAAGTACTGAAAAAGTGCGGAAATTCCGCATGAATGTCCGGAATTTTTTCATTTTTTTTTGTAATTTTTGTCGCAATTTGAGCGAGAAATTCAACTTTTTGAATTTTTTCGAATATCGTCTATTGGAGGTACCGAATTTTTCTCTTGAGTAGCGTACTGAATTTTTTGAGAATGTACTGAAAAAGCTCTGTAAAAGTACTGATTTTTGGCCAGCCTGTTTTAGTAGACACCCTGGCGAGTTTCCTCTCTCCAAACATGTGTGGACTACATTTTGCAATGGAAACTACTATTTCTGGCACATCCATTAAAACGCCTATCTACCGAGGGTGTCGATGACGGTCATGGTGTTTTCTAGATGAGCTATGAATAGCAGTTTTCAATGTCCACTTGTTATCCACTAATTAGATGAGGACGCTTAAGAAATCAGAGTATTGAGCTGTAGAAAATTACAAGATGAAGAAGAACATGCGGACCAAGTAGGAGAAAGGGGAGCAGAAAAATAAGGATAGGAAGACGAGGGGAAATGGAACTTGGAAGACGCAGAAGAAGAAGAAGAGGAAGGAGGATATGGAGGGTAAGAAGAAGAATTTGTTTTCTCTTTTCCTCCGTCCTCTTCCGTTTTCTCCATCTTCTTGCTCTTTATCTCTTCTTCCTCCCTATCTTTTCTGCTTTATCTCCGTCCTCCGATTTGGAAGACGGAGACTCTGGTCAAAAAACCTTAGGCTGGAAGACTAGGGTTTAAGAAAAAAAAAAAAAAAAATTCCAAATCAATAAAGCTCTTTAGCTCTTGCATGTGTCAGGAATTTGCGATTGAAGTACTGATTTCCATGTAAAATTGCGCGGGAAACACGGTGATGCCACTGCTTTTCTTTGAGATCAACTCAAAAAAGCTCCCAAAGTTGAGGCCGTAATGGAGGGATATCCCACGCTGCCCAGAAACTCCACCACTATATCAAGATAAACTCCATGTAAAGTTAGGGAGCAAATACATCAGCAGAGTTGCCGTGTTTTCAGTTTTAGAGTCTCTAAACACAGTGGCAACCCTGTTAATGTATTTGCTCCCTATCTTTGCATGGAGAGTTTGACTAGGTATAGAGGTGGGCTCTCAGGGTAGCGTGGGATATCCCCTCCATTACAAATTCAACCTGGAAAGGTTTTTTTGAGCTTCGGAGTTGATTACAGAGAAAACCAGTGGCACCATCGTGTTTCTCGAGAAAGTTAACGTAAGTAAAAGTACAGAGATATCGCAAATCCCTCACGCGTGCAAGAGCTCCATGACTGTGCCCATCGGGCCGGATGCGCTTACTTAACTCTCAAATAAAAATAACATCAGGATACATAGACGATTCTCACAACTTGGAATCATTAACACATTTTTTCCACTTTAAAGTCCTCGGAAAAAATCGATGCCATGCAATGTAGCTTGCCTGCTTGAATGTAGATTGCTTTACACACGTTGCTTTTGAGTAGACAAGGCCCTACGTTACGAAAGTGCGTGAGTTGCGTCGCCGCTGCCAGAGTAGTTTCAAGAGGGTCCACTCAAAATTCAGACGCACAACAAGCACATTTCCAGGTTAGAAATTGGTAGGAGAGGGCGGCACTTTACTTGAAAGTACTGTTTTCAGTGGCTTTCTGGAGGAATACTGTCACTTACTGCTGTCTTGTCTGAAACTACATAATTTTTTGCGCACTCACTGCTTTCTCATGTGTCTCGTTTTGGTACAATTAAGATGAATTTTGCTGTTTTAGCTATTTGAACGATAGCACCTAAAAGAGATAAGACGGATTTTGAAGGAGACTCGATTTTGAAACTTTGACTGTCACTTACTGCTGTCTTGTCTGAATCTACACCATTTTTTGCGCACTTACTGCTTTCTGATATGTCTCGTTTTGGTACAAGCTATTTGAACGATTTCATCCAAAAGAGGTTAGACGAATTTTGAAGGAAACTCGATTTCAAAAATTCGACACTTACTGCTCTCTTGGCTATGATGGCAGAGTTGCGAATCCAAATTGTTGATTTTGGCAGGGTTTCCGCCGCTCTCGGCGTCTTGGTGGAGGAGTCCGGGGCTCGATCTCGCCGGCTGGCTTTCACTTTCCTGCCACTTGTGCTTCTTCCTCTTTATCGGAATTTCTTTGACGCCGACACTCGCCATAATCGTGACGCGAGCAGTCGCGGCGAGCGGCTCCCCGATTCAAATTCGCACCCACCCGCACGGCGCACACTGGGAAAGAATGGGCCAACGGGTGAACATGAATCATCGCTCCTCTGATATAAGGGCGCCACTCCATTTAAAATGAACCTTATTTATCGTTCATATATAACCTAGAGCACCTTTATAGGCAGTGTTCGAATCGCACCTTTGAGTTTTAGGAGCCATGTGGCGCATCAAGCATTCAAGCCCGATTTAAAGGCGCCATTGAAGATTTTTTAGGGACCAAATTGACTTTTTGCTTTTAAATTACGGTGCATTTAGTGAAAAATCAGACGCAAGATGTTTTCGCAACAGAACTAGTACGTTGCTGTAACTTGGGGAAGACAAAAGCATTAAGAATGTTATAGTGAAGAATATAAAAAGCAAGCTCTCACTTATTGTAGTGCTAAAAATTATGAGTTTTTTCAATTCAAATAGATTTGTTTGTCTTCCTTTATGTGACTTCCTGTGGAAATCCAGATTTCTGGGGGCAATTTTTAGGGGCCACGTTGGCGCAGCGCCTTCATTTTTTAGGCGCATTTGGCGCATTGGCGCCAGTGGCGCCTGTGAGTTTCGAACACTGTATAGGGAGAGTATGGACAACTCGAAAATTTGGAGGTTAGGTGTGATATGATCATGTAGCTCTTGGGGCCAATCTACGAACTGGAAGTATCCAGTGGTACTAATCTTCTAACTGATCATATAAAGGCACGTATAAAACTTTGATTTCGCATAAATTTTCTCAGTTTCAAAGTCTTAATCCTTAGAGACGCTTTTTTACAATGCGCTGTTGGCCGTATTGGTTAATCTTTCAAATGCATGGCAGCAACTCTTCTGTCTTCCCAAGGACATAAATAAATCGCTATAAGAATCGTGGTTTTTTGCTTTCGTTTTCGGCCTCAAAATGGCGGCATTGTCTAAAACCTTACGTTTGTCGACCTTTTTCTCTGAAGTTTCAATGCTGCAAGTGTGGCATCGATTCGTATGTAATTTAGTTCGCAGAAAACGAAATTTTGGTCAAAAATGCACCGCTTCAAGGGTGGTCCCAATCTCGAAATCGAAGCCATTTTGAGGTTAGTTGAAGGCAAACATTGATTAATTCAACAGACGTCGACTAAGTGTGAGAGTGAGGTGTCATACGATTTGATTGCATCGTAGCTCTTTTGATTTCATTCAGTTTCACACAGTTCCTTTTAGTATCAATACGTTCAATTGGTAACACTGTTTTTTTCTCTCCATTTAAATACATCGTAAATAATCGATTCTAGGCGAGGCACGAGTGAAAATTCAAGAGCCATGAAATGTTGCCAAGATAAGGCAAGTATTCCTATCATTGAACGGCTATCTCTCCGGAAGTGATATCCGAGAGGATGGTGCCGGAGGTAAAATCGGTACTTTAGGAAGTGATGATTAGATATCTGATTTCAATTAGTATAAACAGTAAGACTTGTATAAATGTTGGTAATGAGGAATAAATTGAAATCAAGGAATAAAACAGTATGACATGTTAATTTTAGGGGGAATAATGGCTTGCATTATTCCGCAACACTATAATAATTGTATGCAGACACCTTCTCATTTAAGATGGGGCCACCGTCGTCCCCACTCCAACTTTTGTGATTATAGAGTGAATATTTTATTTAACTAAATTGGGGGGGGGGGGGCTTGGCAATTTTGCTACCTGAAAATAACAACTCGTAACCCTGCCGTGAAATCAAGACCGACATTTTGACAAAATTCCTCGGTAAAAAGTCCAAAAAAAGGAGGAATCAATTATGTTATTTACAGTGAAAAGCACCGGTACAATCTTATGGGCATCTGATGGCGTATGCCAGGCTTTGAATGGACCACTAGAAGGAGTCTCAGCCAGGGAAAAAGTCACATGTTATCTCTTTATAATCTTTCGCAGAAACTTTTTACACAACGGGACAGGGTCGGATTAAGGGGGTGGCCACATGGGCCGCGGCCTATGGCGGCAAATCTATGGTGGGCGGCAAATTTTAAAATTTTTTTTAAATGTAGGTATAGAAAATTCGAATTTAGAAAAAAAAATTACAAACTAGAAAAGGTGACAAAATCTCTAATTTTCTGAGAGTATAGTAATTTCTACTTTTGTCGTCTTTCAGTGATACGAGAGACAGCTTCTTTAATTAGTCGAGTTAAGAGAGAAACCAAACACGCAATTTGGCCTGGAACGGCGCGACTTAGAGAGAAATGATGACAAGGACTTGAGATGAAAAGGAGAAGCCCTCGGAGCGGCGATCGGCATGTAACACATATTAGCCCCTACATGACTGCACAAATACTTCACGCATTGCGGCAAACACAGTGCGATCAGCGTGAAACGCATAGCGCCTACAAGACTGCGTGAATACTTCACGCATCGCGTCAAACACAGTGCGTTCAGCAGCGATCGGCGTGAAACTCGTAACGCCTACAAGACTGTCGGAATACTTCACGCATTCCGCCAAACACGGTGCGGTGTGCGCGGCGCGGCGGCGGAAGTGAAAATCATTAATCCACATTTATGTTTGTTCTTTCATAATTTTTTCGTTCATTTCTTATGAATGGAAGGCCTTGTCCTCACAGAGATTCTACGAGACTTAACTTTCGCGCAAAGTTCCATGAACTTTAGCTAATAGTGTTGACAGGGCTTTCCCCAAAAATGTGTTCAACACAAGTCTTATGCACCCTTCCCCCGCTGGCACGTTCATTTGATGGTTTTTAACCATCGATTAAACGAAATGACCCTTTCAGTCCCTTCACACGCTCCGAGATCGTGACGTTGTTGAGGGATTGGCGTTGGATCGCGTCATGTTGCGTCGGGCCGGGTCGGTTGTAAAATTAAAAAAAAAAAATATTAAAAACAACTGACAAGGAGGGGCAGACGAGACCGGGAGATCGGGGGCAGGCTCAGTGATCTCATCGCGTGGCAACCTCGCTCATTTTAAATCAATATTTGACGGGACAACGACAATGGGAATGGGTCGCCCCCCCCCTCACCCCCGGAGGCACCCCCGCCCTCCTCGACGGCACGTATCGTCATCGAGAAATTAATATTAAACGTTGCAGAAACGTCGTCGCGTCTTCATTGTCTCCTCCCTCACCTTTGACGTGGTCGGTGCAGGCAGGTGCAGACGTGGAAAATTACATGGCATAGTTTCTCCGAAGTTTTCGATAGTTTTTTTTTTTTTCTGACGTCGGATTTCACCTTTCTCTATCTCGGGGGAGGGGTCTTAGAATTTTTGAAACGACGGATAACAGCCATTGATAACAGCCGTTAATGACGTCATTTAAAGGTTCCATTCAGGGGGTTTTTGAATTTTTGAAACGACGGATATAACAGCCATTGATAACAGCCGGTGATGACGTCATTTAAAGGTATCATTCAGGGGGGTCTTTGAATTTTTGAAACGACGGATAACAGCCGTTAATGACGTCATTTAAAGGTTCCATTCAGGGGGTCTTTGAATTTTTGAAATCACGGATAACAGCCATTGATAAGAGCCGTTAATGACGTCATTTAAAGGTTCCGTTCATGACGTCTTACAGGTATATTTGGACTGCATTTTGCAATTTGGACCTATAAATTCTGGCTCATCTGAAAAAACACTTATGTGCATAGGGAAACTAATGGCACACACGTTGTTTTTAAACCGGGCCGGAATTTATAGGTCCAAAATGCAAAATGCAGTCCATTTAGGCTTATACATTTTTGGCATGAATCCGAATTTGGACCTTGACATTTTCCGCCATTCTTTGTCCGTTGATGACGTCATCACAGGACTCCATCTATGACGTTATTGGATGTACTCGTTGATAATTTTTCTTCGTGTGTTCGTTTGTTTTTTTGTCGGTTACTTTTTCTCGAGAATTGATCGACTGTATCCGGTGCCGGAATGAATTTGCGCTACGTCTCGTAACTCCTTTTGAATGTTTTTCCGGCAGACATAAAACTTCTGCCTCTCTTCTTTTTTTCTTTCTTTAAAAGTTATTTGAAGTTCTCGATCCATTTAAGGATTCTGCAACCTTGAATGAGCATCGCTCGGGTTCGGGTTAGTACACACCCGTGCTTCAAGCTTTCAAATCTTCAGGGATTAAGGCCGAGGCAGATCTGTCTCTGTAGATCCACTAGTCAGTCCCTTGAAAATTTGTCGCCACCGTCGGGTTTCGAACCCGGAGCCTATTGGGCTAACGACAGACGCGCTGACCGCTAGAGCGCTGAGATTTGAAGTTCCAGCACTCCCCCGTCCCCCGTGAGTCGGATCCCCGATCGGGCTGCGTCACCGCGTCGTAGACAATAAGGAGCAGGAGAAAAACTAGAGAAGGAAAAGTAGAATGAGAAGAAATGGAGAATGATGAAGGAGAACTAGAGGGAATGCACTGGATTTATCAAAACTTATGGACCGAATGATAAGAAAGGTACCTCTTATACACTTGTTTGACTTCTATTTGGAGCCTGAAAAAATGGGTCGAATGAACCGGTCAGCCGGCCGATGTCTCATTCCTGAAATTCTTACTCGACTCTGACCACCTGACCTGACAGCCTGACACTAAAAGGACAGGGTAAGAATTAATGCACTATAAGTTATTTTTCTTGTCAAATGCTGGACACACATCTAACCGAATCTAACATTGATGAACAGTGAACACAGAAAATGCTTGTCTTACGTATGAAATGGAAAGATTTGACCTCTCTCTGTGGTGTTTTGCATGCAATTTCGATGGGGAGCATACCAGGGTGTCTCCTGTGCGGCAGAAGTACGAATTAATATGAAAAAGCACGCATTTTGGAAGGTCGGTACGGAAGTACGGAAAAGGTACGGATTTTCGTGATACGACACACACCTAACCGAATCCAACATTGATGAACTCAGAAAATGCTTGTCTCACGTATAAAATGGAAAGATTTGACTTCTCTCTGTGGTGTTTTGCATGCAATTTCGAAGGGGAAGCATATCAGGGTGTCTACTGTACGGCGAAAGTACGAATTAATATGAAAAAGCACGGATTTTGGAAGGTCGGTACGGAAGTACGGAAAAGGTACGGATTTTCGTGATAAACTCTAAAAAGTACCCTGATGGGAGGTACACGATTTCCGAACACAAACCTATATCAATTTTCCGGTTCCTTCAAAGTTCCCGGTTCAAGTTCGGTTGGATTCCTCGTGTTTTTCGGTTTATTCCTTAGCCATTCCATCATTCCACTTTCCCAGTCCAAGTGCTGTTAAAAATGCGTGTGAAGTACGGAAAAAATGAGGAAAAAGCAAGGACTTTTTGAAAAACGGCAATAAAAGGAATTTTCAGGAAAGTAAGGAAGAAGCAAGGAATAGGCACTGAAAAAGCAAGAAATTTGAATAATAAGGTATCAGTAGACACCCCGCATATGTTGTGGTGCTAAATTTTTCACTTGGTTCGGTGGTCTATTACGGAAAGTCGAGGAGGCCTACCTCGCAAAATAGTAATCTTTGAATTCTTGTTTCGTGAGCTCGCATGACGTCATAGATCGTAGAGAGGCGCCAAACCCGAGCGCCGCTGCCTCGTGCCATTCCTCCTGCCCTTGGCAGTGATGATTCTCGAAAGTTGGCATCCGTATTTTTCCTCCCTTTAAACTCAGTAGTAATATCGATTGTCTGTCAGTTGTACTGGTCACAGAATCATCTTTTGATGCCTCATTTTAGCAGATTAGCAAAAAATAATAAGATTTGTGCGCACAGCCACTTTCTACGTTCCATATTAACCGAGATATCGCACTTTGAAAAATTCGGATTATGACGTCATCCACCGCAGTAGTGACACCCTTTGTTCCTTCCACCTTGCTCTTAGAGTACCTATATTGAGAGAGTATGGCCACTGGGGTTACCACCTCTGATTGGCCCAGCCATCTTAGGCTGAATGGAGCCCTTAGGTCCCAAAAATGGCGGACGCCATAAATTAATGTAATGCAAAATGACTCAAAATGTAGTTTTCTTTGCTTATCGTAACGAGAAATTTACCCAAATGCACTATTGCGACATCTTTACATATTTTTAAGGCTAATCGTGTGCAATTTTTGAGAAAAATTATCGTAGATGTAGTAAGGTTAGCAGCAAGTGCGGTTGGTGATAACCGTCAAAAGTTGGCAATGACCCCCCTCCCATCCACAAAAACCAAAACAAAGCACCGCCATTTTTGGGTCCTAAGCCTCTCCATGGGGCCCAGTGGCCATACTCTCTCAATATAGGTACTCTACTTGCTCTCACCCGAGTTTCTCGAAAAATTCGGATTATGACGTCATCCCCGGCAGTAGTGACACCCTTTGTCGCTTTCATCTTGCTCTCATTCGAGTTTCTTGTTGACCAACCAGTGCAAATGAGTGTATCTTTGCTTAATATAATAATAATAAATCCATGGTGGAAGGAATCATGGCATGCAT
Organism: Bemisia tabaci; assembly: GCF_001854935.1. NCBI lineage: Eukaryota > Metazoa > Arthropoda > Insecta > Hemiptera > Aleyrodidae > Bemisia > Bemisia tabaci. Next base: position 1,130,843 of record NW_017547234.1, on the reverse strand, counting down.
AACCAAGGTGGGTGACGTCATAAACCGAATTTTTTAAAGCGCGATATCTCGGTTAAAATTAAACGGTAAAAGTTGCTGATCGGAGAGTCCTCATTATTTTTAGCTGATCCATAAGAATCAAGCATCAAAACACGATTCTGTGACCAGCGGAACTGACCCGTTGATTTCCGATGATTCAAACGTAACCGAAGAAATCATAACCTCCAAACTCCGTATTGTAAAATGTATTCAGCCATCAGCACGAGCATTTTCCATTACAAGAGACACATGGTCGTATTCTACCACCGCGGCGCGAGTAGTACAAGGTTACGCGTCTGTTTACATTATTTTGAAGCACCGAAACTGCGATATAGATCTAGGACGTAGCTTCTAGATCAGTCTGTGATTTCTGTGAAGCACCCGGTCATCAGATCCGACCGAGCAACCAACTCCACGCTCCTTTTGTCTCGTCTTATCCGCAAGGCAAATTCAAAATTTCAACAATCGGGTTGATGAAAACAAATGGGGAAGGGGATTTCAGCGACTTGGACGACTTCACACGTTTCCCCACTCGAGAAATGACGCCCCTCCCCTCCGGCACCCCGCCCAAGCAGAGATGGAAAATTTCATGAAATTTATTGCAACTTTTAGGGGTACACTCAGGAGGCCAAGAAACGCCTGGAAATAGTGATTCTAAATTTTGAAATGTTTTACCCCAAGCCTAAAACATTCGCGCGTTGCAAATGTTTTCGTTCCGTTTAGATCGAGGTTAGGATGGGGGTTTTCTCTCTAAACTTCCCTTTTTGCCCCCTCTTTGCATGGAGAAAAAAACTTCGTGCGTTGGACCCGAAGTTTAGGTCTTATGGATCTCTGAAGTTTTCGGATTGAGCATTCGAACACTTAAGGTCCAGCTGCTGAGGTTTGGATCACACATCTGAAACTTCAGTTCTTACGTCTGAAGTACTTCGGTTTTCACATCCGAAGAACTTCGGTTCTCACATTCGAAAAACTTCGGTTTTCACATCTGAAGTACTTCAGATGTAAGAACTGAAGTTTCAGGTGTGTGATCCGAACCTCGACCGCTAGACCTCAAGTGTTCAGATGCTCAATCTGAAAGTTTCAGAGATCCATATGACCTAAACTTCGGGTCCCACGCACGAGGTTTTTTTCTCCGTGTGTGTCTGGCACCTTCAGTAGAGTAGCATAATACCGCAGCATCAACAGTAAGACCATCTGAAACGCTTTCAGGCCTCCGAAGGTTTAATCAATAATTCTAAAAAAAATTAACAAATTTCAACTTTTGTGAAATTTATTCGAGCCTCATGAAATTTCACTTTCTATCTCTGCGCCCAAGTCCTCCGAAAATTCCTATTTTGCGAGGAGAAATCAGGCAACGTTCGGATCTCGACACGGCGTTTTTCCTGAGGTCGGGAGCGTGGTCTCGCGAGGCAACGGTGCGGTTGCGTGTACCTCGTACGGGCTTTAACGGGGAGAAGTGCCGGTTTTCCAGGAGTATCTGGCAACATTGCGCGGCGGAAAGCAGAGCCGCAGCAGCGATCGCCGACTGCACAGGCAGAGGCACAGCACCGTTCAGCTTCCTCCTTTCTTTCTGACCCAGTGACCTACTACTTCCCAACCTGCCCGCCCGCGGCCCCCCGCCCCCTCCCCCGTCGCCACGTCTCGCTCCAGCTCCACCGATCCTCGCCGCCACGCCTCCCCGCTCCGCCGCCGACGCCGAGCCGGGAAACCAAATCCGGATCTTTTCATCGGGGAACCAGCAGTGACGACCAGATTTTCAAAATTCCACCGATCTAATTTTACGACTGGACAAGGTTTCTACGTGTCCGGAAAGTCCGGAAATAGTACTGATTTTTCCAGGGCGGTCCGGGAGTACTGAAAAAGTGCGGAAATTGCGGAAAAAATCCAAATCTTTTCATCGGAGAACCAGCAGTAACGACTAGATTTTCAAAATTCCACCGATCTAATTTAACGACTGGACAAGGTTTCTACGTGTCCGGAAAGTCCGGAAATAGTACTGATTTTTCCAGGGCGGTTCGGGAGTACTGAAAAAATGCGGAAATTGCGAAAAAAATCCAAATCTTTTCATCGGAGAACCAGCAGTAACGACCAGATTTTCAAAATTCCACCGGTCTAATTTTAATGACTGGACGAAGTTTCTACATGTCCGGAAAGTCCGGAAATAGCACTGATTTTTCCAGGGCGGTTCGGGAGTACTGAAAAAGTGAGGAAATTGCGAAACAAATCCAAATCTTTTCATCGGAGAACCAGCAGTAACGACCAGATTTTCAAAATTCCACCGGTCTAATTTTGATGACTGGACAAGGTTTCTACATGTCCGGAAAGTCCGGAAATAGTACTGATTTTTCCAGGGCGGTTCAGGAGTACTGAAAAAGTGCGGAAATTGCGAAAGGAGGTCTGTAATTTTTTCCATTTTTTGTCATTTTTGTCGCAATTTGAGCGAGAAATTCAAATTTTGGTAATTTTTCGAATTTCATCCAATGGAGGTACTGAAAAAGTACTGAATTTTTCTGTTGAGGATGTACTCAATTTCTTGAGAATGTACTGAAAAAGTACTGTAAAAGTACTGATTTTCGACCAGCCTGTGATAGTAGACACCCTGCTGGAGAATTTTCAGGTGTCTGAAATTTGATGAATTTCGTGTTTGAATGGACGCTACCAAGAGAGCTAAACACGAAGATAGCCTTGGTTCATAAATTGAACACTTATCGGAGGAAAAATGACAAAATGATCTAATCTGCTAAAATACGTGCGTTTAAATGGGAAATGCCGCCAGATGACGTCACTAGACGGCGTATTTTCTCACTTTCAAATCTATTCATGTACTGTTTCCCATGGCCGAAAAAATTATGACAAATACTGTAAAATCAGCTCTTTAAGCACATTCAGATAAAGCAATAAAAAAATGTGCGTGCAAATTCTCTATTGAACGATTCCATCAAAACTGCGGGATCTGGGAGTCTACAAGTCTGGCGGTCTGAGGAATTCGTTAAGCTTTATCCACACGAGCGCAGTTTCGGCGAATTAGTACAACAAATGGGGGGGGGGTTTCGAGGAACAATTTGTGGGTAAGTTGTACCGAGTTCGCCGAGTTCGCGCCGAGTGCCTCAAACCGCGCTCCTGTGGACAAGGCCTTACCTCCCTCCTAGTAAAAATTGGCAGTAGAATCTGTGTTCCAAAATACCATAGACCTACAGCCGGCCTTAAGATTTCCAATAGCTTCTATAGCCGGCAACACAATTTCTTACAGCCTTTTATAGCCGATGGCGATTAAGCAACAGTCTGGCGATAAAATGAAACGTTACTAATTACGGATGCTAGGACTTAGTGAGTTTTTTTACTACCGCTCTCGTTTTGGGCCGTAGTATCTTCATTTATTTTGCGAGAAAAGCTCCGTACTTTTGAGGGATGCCTGTCATTCGTAATATGTTGGAGTGCCTTCAATTTCGTATGATACTGTGCAATACCTCTGGTGTGAAATAGTTGCCTCAAGCGCCGTGGTACGCTGCGGCGCGGCGGGCGGGCAGCCAGCGCCTACAAACCTAACAGGGATACTTCAAGCATTGCGCAATGCGTGAAGTATCCCTGTTAGGTTTGTAGGCGCCATTGCGCCGCCGCTCCGCTCTGTGTTAAGCGCTAATATTTAATCTTGTGGAGTCAGCGTTTTTCAACTCATGACTTTGAAATGTCAGCACACTCTGTATGAATTATTCTCATTTTAATTGATGAAAAAAAAAATAGTAGTAAAGGAAAATGTAATGTGCGTTTTGTAAATATTAAGGTGATGCCGTAAAAACTTAAAGATTTACAAAGCACACGAATTTCTACACAATTTATTGTAGCCTTTTATAGCCGACGGCGAAAAAGCAACAGCCAGGCGATAAAGTGTAAAGCCCGGCGATAGGAACTATAGCTCGGCTGTATAATTTTTTATCGCTTCGTGTAGACCGGCCGTATTATTTTTTCCACTTTCTACAGCCAGCTATATGATTTTCTTTCGCCTTCTCAAGTCGGCTTTAAGAATTCCTATGGTATTTTGAAACACAGCTTCTATCGCCAATTTTTACCAGGGCACTTCGAATGCACATTTTCGATGTGAAAAGTCGTGGAATTTTGATAATGCTAGTCAAGGTAAATCTGGAAAAGTCAGATTTTTCCTCGGAATTTCCCTTGTAGACACCCTGATTCATTGTGAAACCAAATTACTACCGTGTTACTGCGGGTAAATAGGAACAACTCAGTTTTCTTCAAAATTCTACTTATTTGATTGCGATGAACTGAGCGGTTCCATTAAAGCAGCGAAGCACATCATATTTGCAAATTGTGGATTTTAGGAACAGTAACTCCGAACTTTCCCGCGAGATAGCAGTATCTCCCACTTTCGTGTGCAAAGTGGCACATTTCAATGCTGACTTCCCGCCTTAGAAGTTTTTCATTTCTCCTTTTTCTTATTTTATGAACATATTCACGCAAGCATGTGAAAGATTGCACATGCACATACTACTGTCAAACATGAAACCTTAAAGTCCCTTCTTTTATCGGTGAAGGTGAATTTCTTTGTCTTTGATCACCAAAACAATTATTTTGGATGAGTATAGACAATTTAACGAGGACGGAAGGAATTGTTCTGAAAAATTCCGCTCAGACACCTTTTGGTCCATTTTTCAAAAAGTCCCAATACTTTATTTCTAGAGTTACGACTCTCTCCGGTTATTCGGCAGAGATATTATACAATCTTCCGGAGAACTAGGAAGCTGTATGTTCCAGGAACTCCTCAGGAAATAGATAATGCCATAGTAACACCAAGTATTGATCGCGTTTCCAAGCTTGGAAAAGCTTATAACACCTTTCAAAACTAGCAAATAGAGATTCGAAGTTGAAGCACCAATTAGGACGTTTCTCATCGGGTATCTGCTTGTGGCGTCGCACGAAGTGGCGACTCAAAGTGGAAGGAATCCGTGGCGGAGAAATCATATGTCTTCATTTCACATTTGAAGGAGCAGGTGCATTTAAAATATTTTTGTATCCCATCGCATCGTCTCCCCCAAAATTGACTCATTTTTGCGGAAGGACAACAAACATGATCACGACAACAATTATTATGAAAATGTATGGCCATCTGGTTTGGTATTGGAATCTGAAGATGGGCTGGGTAGTCCTCTGAATTTCATAGTGTACACACATAATTAGCGTTTTTAAGTGTTAAATCTGTTGGAGATAAAAAAATTGAATGATGTCCCCTGGAATTCCACCAATTTCAATCACAAAGAAAATAAGAAATCTCATTTTTCTGGTTTCATTCAATCTAGTCTTTTAAGGCAAATCTTATGACTCAGCTTGATTGATTCAGACCGCTCCTCTTTCGATCATCCGAGGTTTGTGACGTCGAGCCACTTGAGAGTGAGAATAGTTCAAAACGTCCTAAGTGCCATCAGCGACTAGATTGTTGATTCATTAGCAAACCCCTACATCGAAAAATAGCATTTGCCAAAGTAGGGATTTATTCTGCCGTGCTAAGGAAGAACGCCTTGTGAGCTTTTAGGCGTTGCCAAATTTCCTTCGACAAAATACAAATTCTCAGCTATGTGTATATTTTGGTCCCAATTTTGTGGAGAATCACATCCACAATTTAATATACAGAATCGGCCTCCTGTGGTGTAGTGGTTGGAGGTCCCGGGTTCGATTCCCGGCCAGGCGACCCGAGTTTGATAGTCTCAAACAACGGTTGCCTTGGGCTGGTACATGGCCCAGAGACGGAGGGGGGAGGGGCTCTTACTGGAAGCGCAAGGATTACCACTTGTGTGGTATTTGAAGTAGTAGTAAAAAAAAAAAAAAAAAAAAAAAAAAAAAAAAAAAAAAAAAAAAAAAAAAAAAAAAAAAANAAAAAAAAAAAAAAAAAAAACCCTGAAAATTTTAAGGAAAAACATGCATGAATTTCCTCAAGAATGAATGTCAGAAATTATGAATTCAGGATTTAGCAGTCAAAAATCAGGATTTCTCAAAATGAAAAAAAAACTAGATACCCTTGTAAATTCGAGTTATTTTCATTCAGATTTGTTTCAAATCCATTCGAGTGGTTCAGACCAACCGATCACTGCTGAGCTCCAATCCTCGTCGGTGCCCTGAATTTTGCGCGTGCCGCGCAAAATTCAGGCATCGGACTGATGACCTCCACATTCAAGCCACATTCAGCTCTCATATTCAGTGTACGATTCCGGCTTTAAACGCCCACGCAGCACGTGACGACGCGACGTGACGGTGGCCGAGATGTTTCGGTGTTTCTTTGCCCACTGGAAGCTCGCACTTTCGATAGCGCGACGGGATGGGAGCCGAAGCCTCACGTCAACGTGTACGTGGACGTCACGTCGCGCGTCGACGACTCCACACCCTCGCGATTCCGGCGTTGCGGCGCGAGTTCATCGTCCACCGACTCGACGTCGACGACGCGTTTCGGATCCCGGCGCGGCGCGGCGTTGCGTCGTCGTCGGCGAAAAGCGCGTCTCCGGGCGGGGGTCTCGGTCGGGGTTAAGTGGTTTCCGCGGTGTGGTGCAGTGCGGCGCCGCGCGGGGTTCCCGCCCTTTTCGTCGCTCCTAATTGCTCGATTTCGACTCGGCCCGGAGCGCGTTGCGCGATCGCCTCGAGCGAACCTTCGGGCTCAGAACCTCGCCAAAACTTGAGTTCGAAAATGATTTTTGACTCTGGTCTATCAGACCCGTGTACAGGGCTTCTAATGCCTTTCAATCGAAGATGCATTAGAAGACGGAAAAAAGTGGAATATAAAGAAGAAGAAGAAAGTGGGAAAGGAAGAAAGAGGAAGAAGGAGAAGAAGAAAGTGGAAGAGAAGAAGAACAGAAAGAAGAAGAAAGTGGAAGAGGAAGAAGAGAAGAAGAAAGTGGAAGAGGGAGAAGGAAGAGGAGAAGAAGAAAGTGGAAGAGGGAGAAGAAAAAAGTGGAAGAGGAAGAAGGAAGAGGAGAAGAAGAAAGTGGAAGAGGGAGAAGAAAAAAGTGGAAGAGGAAGAAGGAAGAGGACAAGAAGAAAGTGGAAGAGGGAGAAGGAAGAGGAGAAGAAGAAAGTGGAAGAGGGAGAAGGAGAAGAAGAAGGAGAAAGTGGGAGAGGAAGAAGAAGAAAGTTGAAGAGGAAGAAGAATGAGAAGAAGGAGGAGGAGGAGAAGAAGAAAAAATATTGGAAGATGAAGAAGGAGAAGCAAGTGGAAGGAGAAAAAGAAGAAAGTGAAATTAAAAAAGGAGAAGAAGAAAGTGGAAGAGGGAGAAGGAGAACGTGGGAGAGTAAGAAGAAGAGAGTTGAAGAGGAAGAAGAAGGAGGAGAAGAAGAAAAAACATTGGAAGATGAAGAAGAAGGAGAAGAAAGTAGGAAGAGAAGAAGAAGAAAGTGGGATTGGAAGACGCCAAATACATTTTTCCGTCTTCTCTCACTTTTCGTTTTCCTCGTCCTTCGCTTTTCCTCCATCTGCAACTTGGCCGCCCGACTCGGAAAACTGGCTGGAGTCTGAAGGACTATAGAGTCAGTTTTTCAATGAATTCGAGCGATTTCAGCTGTAAAATAGCTTTGGCCAGGTGTGGAGCTCGAAAACCAGTGCGTCGGGCGTCACAGTTATTGCTTGTCGCGCAGGGATGGCGATTTTTAATCGATTGTTCGAGGTCGATTAAAAATCGGGATCGATTTTTTGAGCCAAAATCGAATCACTGAAAAGAATCGAAATTTCCTACGTCTATGTGTCACCTAAGGCCTAGATTCTGTGAGACCTGAGTTTCATTTCAAGTTCAGTTTTAGTAGTTGCGTTTTTGGCGTTGAACTTGGGTTTTTTGATATTAGAAATCGATTTTTCGTACGATTCTAAAATCGACTCGATTTACATTGAAAATCAAATCGATTCCCCGAAATCGATGTGTTCGAAAAAATTGCGATTTTTCGGTTCCGCCCGGCAACGCTGACGGCTCCCCGCGTCAATTTCCCCATTTCCCCCCTCTGAAAGCAAAGCTCATTCAGCGCGCCACTTAAATCACTCACTCGGCTAGCGCGTTGCCGCTTCGAGCCGAGGACGCGCGTTACGGATCACTCATCGAGGTCGATCATAAATGACGTCACGTATCTAGAGAGGAAGAAGAAGAAGAAGAAGAAGAAGAAGCAGAAGAAGCAAGTGGAGAAAAAGAAGATTGAAAAGTGTATTTGGTGTCCTCCAATTCCACTTTCTTCTTTTTCTCCTCCCACTTTCTTCTCCTTCTTCATCTTCCAATATTTTTTCTTCTTCTCCTCCTCCTCCTTCTTCTCATTCTTCTTCCTCTTCAACTCTCTTCTTCCTCTCCCACTTTCTCCTTCTTCTTCTCCTTCTCCCTCTTTCACTTTCTTCTTCTCCTCTTCGTCCTTCCTCTTCCACTTTCTTCTTCTTTTTCTTCCCCTCCTCCTCCTCCTTCTTCTCATTCTTCTTTTTCTTCTCCTCCTCCTCCTCCTTCTTCTCATTCTTCTTCCTCTTCAACTTTCTTCTTCCTCCTCTCCCACTTTCTCCTTCTTCTCCTTCTCCCTCTTCCACTTTCTTCTTCTCCTCTCCCTTCTTCCTCTTCCACTCTCTCCTTCTTTTTCTCCTTCTCCTCTTCCACTTTCTTCTTTTCCTTTTTCTTCTCCTTCTTCTTCCTCTTTCTTCCTTTCCCACTTTCTTCTTCTTCTTCTTCCTCTTTATATTCCACTTTTTTCCGTCTTCTAATGCATCTTCGATTCATCAGAAGGAAGAAGGACAGAGGAGAAGAGGAACAGAGACACGACTATCTAGAGACAGCCACATTCCGAGGGATACAAAACATACGCAATCGCATCATGGAGCTTTTAAAAATAAAAATAAAATAAGAGGGGGAAAAATAATTGTTTTAGAAAACTTAGGAGTTATGATCTCTTTTGGGGGCACTCATCGAAAATAAACTTTTTTGAAGAAAAAAAAACAGATCTTGATTCTTATGATTTTTGCGACTATCGACAGGAGATAGTCCCCAGATGAACCCGTTCTTTTTAAATTAGCTGACGGGGGTCCGAAAAACTGGCCTTTTCAGAGGGTTGGGCCGCGTAGCGGCCAGAAGGCTAGACCCCCTAGTTTCATATATCAACGGAGAAAAAAACCAACGCGATCACTTGGAATTTTAATGTGTAAATCATTCATCACACAGTGGAGAAAAATTAGGGAGGTTTTCAAGAAACGACGTTGAGTATTTTTCCATTTTAAAAATAAAGTATGACTAAAAGTCTGCATCGTCGTAAAGCAAGATACGCGTTCCTGCAATTTCACCATCAATATGTGTATGCGTGCGTCGCAGGCAATAAGCAAGCGGCATGCGTGCTGCCTCACCTAATTGTAATTGCATCGGCGCCCTGTGGTTCAGTCAGTGGGAGAAATTGGATAAAATTTGGTAACTTTGAAAGCTTATAGCTCCGTCTATTTACGAAACTTGGAGGATCTACAAGTGGTTTCATTAGTTTCCTCGTGAAATTTCTTTCCAGAAGCACCCTTCAAAATTAAAAATGTGGTGAAAAAAACAACAAAATTTGCAGTTTTAGTAAAAAAATTTATGTCTGACCTCTCTGATTGACTCGATCTACAGTGCGGTGTGTAGAGAGCCTCGAAATCCAGAGCACGGTCTCGATCGAGAGCGCCTTCGACCTCCGGTGATACCACCAGCTTTGCCTAGGAGTTAGTTTAGTTGCTGAACCTAACCAAACCCAACTGAAGTCACTGATTTCAACGCGCGCACTCGCGAGTGGGCCAGCTCCAGCTGGCATCGTGGATTTGAGGATAGAAAAGAAGTTTATTTCAACGATTGATGATGATGACGACGTGTGTAACCATGGTGTACCTTAAGGTGGAAGTTGAAATCGGCGGCGGAAAACCCAGTTCGGGATTAAACTCATCGCTTTTCATTTTTCAATGTCAAGCTTAATTGTTTTCACGCAATTAGGAAGGAACATTGGATCATGTATGTTTCAAGCATAATTCTCAATATAAATGATGTTACAAGCGTTCGAAATGAATTGTTTCTAAAGTTGACGATGACACCGACAAGTCTCATTTCGACGTTTTTGTCTGAATTTCGATGCATTGTCTCGTAACTTCGGATTGTTCTGAGACGGGTCAATTTTTGAAATTCTCCGGTAATTTCTGTGGTAATCCATACAACGATTTTAACTTTTCTAAATCTCGGGAGTGTGAGGAAATTTCACTTTCTTTGATTACCTACAATTTCCCAAATTGTCGGTTGAATTTGTTTAAAAATTTCACTGAATTTTATCGGCAGCTCGAAGAAAATCCAGTAAAATTTTCAGACAGCCTCGTTAACCAATTTCTCTGTAAGAAAATAAAATGGCGGCGGAAAGTTTTAAACGTCGCATGACGCTCGTGATAATTTGGCCGGAAGGTGACTATAATCACTCCTTGATAACGTTATCTGGACGCAGAATTTCGGCTGTTTTCGCACTGTCTCTGCTATTTTAGCCCATTTCTTTCTATTTTTCCCCCCAATATTAATGCACATTTTGCCTGACTTGATGACATAATGTAATATGTAAAAAAACTGAGCGTATTTTATTGTCTGTTTCAGGTATGACACGAGGAAATGGCTCCAAAAATCCGGCTGCCAGAGGTAATTCCGCGGCGTTCGTCCTGGTCTCGCACCGCTGCGGCGAAACAGCGGTGAACCCAAGCCCCGTTCAAAAACATTCCCAGTGATTTTCATTTTTTTTTTTTTTGAATTTTTTGTTTCTCGCCCCCTTTGTTTCTGTTAATCGTTGCGCACGCAGTCAGCCACGAGCCGTGGCCTTTGTTATTATTTATCTAATCGACTAAGTATTAAATACCGTTTATACATATTTTATTTTTTTTACTTACAGTAGTTAGTTGAATTTTTCTACGAGTTGTTTTCCACGGTGACGCGTTGAGGTTTCTGTCCGGGAATGCGTTGCGATCGTTGAGTGTTGCTTATCCCACGGTGCGTTCGCGTTCATGTAACAATTCAAATTTCCCGCGCTTCAACGATGGCAAACATGAGCGGAGCGAAGGAGTACGTCACGGTGAGCAGTTTCTACCAGAACCAGTCGGTGTTCGTGACCGGAGGCACCGGTTTCATGGGCAAAGTCCTCGTCGAGAAGCTCCTCCGTTCTTGTCCGGGGATCAAGTTCATATTCCTCCTCATGAGGCCCAAGCGTGGCCAGGATATCAAAGCTCGCCTCGAGGAGCTCATCAACGCACCGGTGAGTAGTCCATATTGCCTACCTCTTCTCTCTCTAGTTCATGGTGTCTAGTTTTTTAAAAACCGGGAAAACCGGGATTCATCAGGGAATGAAAACCGGTAAAATCAGGAAATCTGTTCCAGAAACCGGGAATCTCTTCTCGAACCACCCAGGGATCATTTGGACTGCATTTTGCAATTTGGAACTATAAATTCTGGCTCTTCTAGAAAAACACTTATGTGCATAGGGAAACTGACGGCACATACGTTGTTTTTAAACCGGGCTAGAATTTATAGTTCCAAATTGCAAAATATAGTCCATTTCGTTTTCAAATTTGGCGGTCTAATCTGACGTGCGCCAAAGAAATGGCTGTAAGATGAATTAAAATCGGTACGCATATCTGAAACTCTGGAAAATTATATTATTTTCCCCAAGAAAATCCCGAGAAAGTGGGAGAAAACGAGGGAATGAGCTCCTGAAAATCAGGGAAAATTCAGGGAATGAGCTTTGCCAAGAAAACTAGACACCATGCTCTAGTTCCCCTTCTTTTTTTTTCCTTCCTCTCTTTTCAAGGGTGTCTACTATACGGAAAAAGTACGGACACACTGAAAAAGCACGGATTTCGGAAGGTTGGTACGGAATTAAGCACGATAAAGATACGGATTTTCCGTGGGAAGGTACGGAAATTCGAGATTTTCGTGATTCTCGCGAAATTTTAGACAAGAAAAAGTACTCTTTTCGCAAATCCCCTACACATGCCAGAGCTCCATCAGGGTTGTGTGATGAATTTGAGATAAGAATATTAATTGGACGTATTTCTATCAAACGGAACTATGTGCATTATGACGTGAGCCCTGCTATGCACATATTTTTATGGGTCTCAGGGCTCATGTCTTAATGCACATAGTTCCGTTTGATAGAAATACGTTCAATTGCCACCTCGCGTTGATTTTTTCATATTTTCGATAAACCGCCTCAATGCGCCCATAGCGTTACGTGACGCAACCCTGAACGCTGTCCTGTAATGTACTGCCGTGCCAAGGAAAAACGCCGTATGAACATTCAGGTGTTGCCAAATTGCCTTATTTGATAAAACACGAATTTCTCGGTTAACTTATGAATACAACACCCCCCCCCCCCCCNGATACAGTACTATCTCTCCGTAGCGGCACTCTCCGTAACGGAAAACTCTCTGTAACGGATGTATCCACCGGTCCCTTGACGTTCCTATACGTTCCTCCAGCCCTCTGTCTACCGGATCCCTCTCTGTAGCGTACGAACCTTCCGGTCCCTTGAATTTCGCTACAAAGAGAGAAGAGCACTGTAATTTTGTTCGCAATTTCACCTAAAGATTCTGCAAATTCAAAGGAAAAATATTCCTAACTTCCCTCAAAAATAAACATTTTATCGAAGGAAATTTTGCAACTCTCGAATGTTCATACGGCGTTTTTCCTTAGCACAGCAGTGTAGCCTCAGATCCCCCTTCCCCATTAGCGTTACATATTTTATGAACGGACCTTTTTCTTATTCCAGAGTATGTAGAAACCCTGAAAGCTGAGCATACCGGGAAATATCAGGAATTTTTCTCTTATATTCCCATTACCCACCGATTTTCAGGAAAACTGAGTTTTACTAGGTATAACACTTGTTTTTTAGCACCCACAAAAAGCATTTTATTTTTGGAAAATTGGTCTCACAGAAAATCAGTGGATAATGACCACAATGCCTCTTTAGCCTTCATCTGCACAAAGAAAGTAGAAGTACCATTTTAGGTACCTGAATGAAATGATTTTCCGGTCTCATCAGATGCAAGACAAAGGGACCAGTTTGACCAGGAAATTGTGTTCCTCTCACGTTGGTATTGGGCTTACTTTATGCAAGTGCGTCGCTATTGCTAGGTGATGCTGAAAAATCAGCACTTTTCCCAATTTAATCCAAGTAAATGCAACATTTTATCGCACTACCTGACAACCTCGGGTATTGCCTTATTAGCAGCGATTCCCGCGAGTTGGCAACACGCCTCCATTTCACTCCATTATAAATAATCGATTGTTTTACATGCATTTAATTGGGGGAAGCTCATTGTTGTCAAACTTCAAGAAAAGCCTATTTGCTTATTAACAATACATATATCAAGGCGCCCAACAGCTTGAAAACTGTATGAGCTTCCTCCAATTTTCTGACGTGTTCATTCCCTTAAGTTCTCCCTTCATTTGCGACAGTTTTTACATGTTTCCATTTTTTATTTCTGCTTTTTCCTCTTTTAGTATGGCTCAATTGTTTCGTGTGCACAGAGAGTAATAATTTTTCCTCCTTTATTGGTTATGATTCAATTGTTTAATGAGCGTAGGAGAGTAATAACTTTCCTTCTTTTACTCTCTCTCAATTTCTCACTATCTGAGCCTGTAGTTAAGGTGGTTCTGAGTACGAATAAAAACCTCTGCGTATTAATCACCCGGATTTTTTTACCTCTCCGCATCGATAGAGAAAGCACTGTCATCAGAGTTTTCATTGATCGGGATGAATCGGGTAATTTTTATTGGCGGGAATTTCAGGCATGGAACGGAACAGAAATTTAGGGAAGAACTCTTGGTAAGGGGACATTTTGACGTGTCTCTTGTGTGGTACAGACTACGGAAATTCTCATAACTGGCGCTTTGGAGAACATTTTAAATAGTTTGTTGTGCTTAAGGTGATTCGATGAACGCCATATTTTGTGTCAAAACGAAATGCGATACACCGCATCGATCGGTTCCATTTTTTCAGCTACTCGTCAGTTTTCTCGAATTTTGAGATCGCAATTCTGCTCTCAGGAGACAAGAGAATTCACTCACCAATTTTGAAGAACAAATTCAACGTAATATTGGTGTGGTTTTTTCAGATAGAAAATATCGCATTTAAGTGCAGTTTCGATATCAATATCGAATGCTATATTTTTCCTCTAAGAAAACCACGCCTTCACTACGTTGAATTCGTCAGTCAAAATTTGTAAGTGAATTCTTTAGCCTCCTGACGACAGAATTGCGATCTCAAAATTCGAGAAAAGTGATGAGTAGCTAAAAAAATGAAACTGATCAATGCTATATATCGCATGCCATTCTGACACAAAATATATGGCGTCCATCGAATCATCTTAACCTCAGTTTTATACTATCTTACCTGTTTTAAGTTAGTTTAGTTTGCTGCAACTCATACGTGCAATGGAATGGACCACTTCTCAGGAAAAGCGTTTTTGTGCCCAGCATCCTCAATGAAAGATTAGCGACGCGTGGCAAGAAATTTAGTCGCACAGACTGATACTGATATCGAAACTGCACTCGAATGCTATATTTTCTCTCGAAAAAAAACCACGCCTTTATTTCGTTGAATTTCTTTGTTAAAATTCGTAAGTGAGTGCTTTAGTTTCCTGACAGCAGAATTGTGATCTCAAAATTGGAGAAAAACGACGAGTAGCTGAATAAATGGAACCGATGGATGTGATACCTTTACCATGCCTTTCTGACACAAAATATGGCGTCCATCGAATCACCTTAAGCCCGTTCCAGACGACCAAAGTAGAGCTCCCAAAGTGGCGTCACGTGATGCCACTTCGATAGCTCTACTTTGATGCTCTTAAACGGGCTTTAGACCTACTGACGAAATTCTAGAATGTTATAACATTCTATGTAACATTCAAATGCATTATCCAAAGTTCGTAGTAAATCTTTTCCTCTGGCAATTGACACCACGGCAACTAAGACTCCGAACTCTCTAAAGCTTTAAAAATTGATAACGGGGAAAAGGAGGGTTAAGTGGTTGACCTCGAATAGACCAATCATGAGCGATCGATCTCAGCAACTTCAGCCTTCTCTCTCAGCACCGGAGCTACCTCACTTCCACTCATCGAGTCTTGTATGGGAGCGTTCATAAAATACGTAACGCTTTGGGGATGGGAGGGGGGGGGGATTATGAGCCTTCGTTACAAGGGGGAGGGAGGTCAGTGCCAGCGTTACGCCGTTACGTTACCCTCTCCATCTTACTATGATTTAAAGTCTTTAGAGCAACGCAAAAACGTCTGAAGCGCGTAACGCTTCGGGAGTTCAGACTGCGGAGCAATCAGGGAGCGTAGCCTCCTAGTTGGTTTTAAAAAAAAAAAAAAAAAACATTTTAAGGAAGTTCGTTCCATCCCTCGCTGGTCGCCAGGCGAAGTATCATTATCCGTATCATCAAAAAATACTGCAAATTTTATTCAGCTTTTAACAATAGTTTGCCCCAATTTTCGGGATCTCAAAGGGGGTTATCCCATTTAAAGACACATCTTTCAGCAGATTCAGTCATTTGTTTGTATGGATTGCATTTTGCAAAAAAGAACCAAGAGCCAATGTCGTTTGGACTGCGCAACTTTTTTTACCTTGAAAATATAAACCGATCATCTGAACAAGGTCAGCGTTTACTCCCAATAAACTATTATTTCAAGACGAAAACTACCTTTGTAAATTTAATTTTTTTCATGATTTGAATGATTTTATTTGCGAAGAATGTAAGTTGCACGATCTTAGCAACATTGGATTGCCCTTGGTTCCTTTTTGCAAAGTGCAATCCATATCTCGTCTTATAATTGGTCCACATTTTGCAAAAAGAAACCACTATCTCTGGCTCATTTTAGAAACCACATGCCATTGGTTTCCCTATGCAGAAAGGTGCTTTTGTAGAAAAGCCAGAGATAAGTGGCTCCCGAGCCTTATTGCAAAACGTAATCCCATCGTTCATTATGGAAACCGAGGATATTTTCATGCTCAGTTCTCTTATTAGTTTATTCTTAAGCATGAAATTCATAAAATTTCAGACCCCTGCAAATTCTACATTGAATTCAAGTAAAGAAGCCTCTGTGGTTATCTCGAGGACTCCGTCGCACCGTTGATCGAGTCGATGGAGATGTTGCATGTGTGAGGATTTTGCGATTTGACTGTTAATTCTTGTGTAAAAGTTGGCGAGAAACACGATGGCGCCACTGGTTTTCTCTGAAATCAACTCCCAAACCCAAAGGGCTACTTCACGCATTGCGCAATGCTTGAAGTATCCCTTTAGGTTTGTAGGCGTCAGTGCGCGTTTCGAGCTGGTAGCACACCGCGCCGCAGCGTGCCTGTTACAATGTTGGCAATTTGAAATCAAATTCAAAATTAGCGGCTCAAAAAGCATCAGTTACGAAACTTTCGTGATCTTTCAGTCATTATTCGACTTATTTCTTCCTATTCTTGAGTTTTGGACAATAGTGCACCGCGGGCGGCGGCGCTCATGAAATTGTCCCCTGTGCACAATCGGTACGGCTTTTTCCACCAAGCTGGCTGTGACCAAGTGTTATTTACTACCAATGTGGCTGGATTTTACTTCAGTTCCCTCGTTTAAATGGAGATGTTGCGTGTATGAAGAATTTGCGATTTGACTGATGATTCTTACGTTAAAGTTCGCGAGAAACACGATGGTGCCACGGGTTTTCTCTGAAATCAACTGCCAAGCTCAAAAAAAGCTCTCAAGTTGAGGCCAAAATGGAGGGGATATCCCACGCTATCCTGAGAGTGCACCTCTACATCAAGACCAACTCTCCATGCAAAGATAGGGTGCGAATACATTGACAGGGCTGCCACTTTATTTGGGGACTCTAAAACTGAAAACGCGGCATCACTGCTAATGTATTTGCTCCCTATCTTTGTTTGCATGGAGAGTTCGTCTTGATGTAGAGGTGGACTCTCAGGATAGCGTTGGATATCCCCTCCATTTTTGCTTCAACTTGAGAGCTTTTTTTGAGCTTGGCAGTTGATTCCAGAGAAAATCCGTGGCACCATCGTGGTTCTCGCGAACTTTTACGTCAGAATCAACAGTCAAATCGCAAATTCCTCACACATGCAACATCTCCATTCTGCAAAATTTTATGTTTATTTCGTCTAATTTCAAACTTCCAGGGGTGCTCCTCGAAGAAAATTTCGCAAGGAAACCAATAAGACCACTTTTAGAACTTCTAAGCCTTGTATAATCGGAGTTATAAGCGTTTAAGATTTGCAAATTTTGTTCGACTTCTCCTATGGACTCGATCCATTGTGCGTCGTGAAGGGAAATCCTGAGCGATTGCGAACGGCCTCGTCTGACGGAAAGATAAAGGAAACCTCGGCGCGGCGCTCCTCACTTAAGCCGGCTCCAGACTACGCGGCATTCGCCGAGTGCCGAGCCGAGTAACGAATATTCGGGGTTCGGGAATCGACGGGCAGATTCGAATATTTCCACGAGTGTACAGCGCCACACTACTCGTGAAAGTCGTACTTGGCTCGTCATTTGGTAAATAACGAATATCTGATGGGATAGGACAAATGTTCGCCAAGTGAAGAAAAAACACTGGAAAACGCTGCACCTCTTCGCCCCCTTCCTACAAAACTATAGCGAACATTCGGCGAGTGAGGACGAGTAGTCTGGATGGCACCCCGATGTTGCTCCGATGTCGCGATGGACGCTAGGCTTCGCACTCGCGATCCCTTTGACTCGTGTCACAAAAACCGACTTTCAGCGGGTTGGGGCGAATGCCGAGCCGAGTGACTCGCCTCGCGTCAACACGAGCCAAGTGGACGCGAATGTTCCATCCAGACTACGCGGGACTTGCCAAATATTCGGTATTCGGCGAGTAATATTCGGCGAATGCCGCGTAGTCTGGAGCCGGCTTTAGCCTTCATTTTTCGCGCTCGGCCAGGAAGCATCCTACGAGCCACAATAGTTATCTACTCGCAAAAATGAAGGCTCCCCGTAGCTTTCGTTTTTTCTGCGGCGAGTAACTGCGTCCAAGCTAACTGCCTCCGTCACCTCGGTCTCTGTGCTATGCTTAGTTTTTCTTTCTAAATACCGAAGAAAAGAAAATTATTGATTCCAAAGTGTCCACTAGCTCGGAAAGATTTGAATAAGTCCTTTCTTTTTAAAGTCCGTCCAAAAATGATTCAAAGGTCTACGAATATTCCATTAAATACGAGAGAGCCAAAATTATCATTTGCTGTCACTCCGTTCTCGTTAAATTAGAGTCACTTGATGAAAGTGGATCATTTAACAGATAAAAATTAATTTGGAGGGGGGGGGGTGACAAAAAGAATCAAATAAATAAACATGCTTGCTCGATACCGTGCAAGTATCTCCCTTAGGATATGGCAAAATCTCTAAAGGAAAATTCAGAAATTTTGTCCGTCATTTACGGCCTAAATTAAAAATGGAGCTAAAAAAAACCCCCGTCTCTTACTTCTTTCCAGAATTTTTTATTTCGCAAGTGTGGCATGAATTTCCATCAAAAAGGTCGAATATTGACTGAGCAACACATTTAAGCCAAGGTAACGCTCCGAAATTGGCCAAGAATTGCTCATCGTTGGCCATGTCAACAGCATTTTCGCGAAAATTCCTTGGGCACCAGAAAAAATTTGAAAACTCTTCCTATACGAAAGACTTCGTTTCCCAAGAAAAAACTGTATGTTGAAGCGTAAGAAAACATTCATTAATTTCCAAGGAAGGCAAATGTTCCTTTGTGCACAGGTTGCACGTGCAATGAAATACAGGTTGATGTTTAGCCAGCGTTTTCTTTTTGTCTTTTTGGAAACTTTAAGGACTCTAAAATTTTGATCGCGCTTCTAATTCGCGCGTGTTACATGCTTTTGTGCAAACAATAGGCATGCAGGACTCCTTCATTATCCCGAAAACTAAAGGGAAGTGAAAGTAAAGAAATCGTACAATCCCAGATGAGTTGGGACGCTCTAACTAGCTCCCTTCCTCTTACTATTTCGGGGAAAAAAGTCCCCAATTTTCTTGAAAAAACACCCCTGAAAGCCCCCGGAAGTCCTCAATTTTGGTTTTTTGTAACTGGTAGACACCATAAATTAATATGGTGTAAATTTATTTGAGGAATAAGTAATTTGATGCGGATTTTGCCTTTGTTTTGTTACAGCTCTTTGAGCGGCTGAGACAGGAGCGGCCTAGTGAATTAAACAAAATAGTTCCTATTCTGGGTGACATCACGGAACCCCGGCTGGGCATCAGCCCGATGGACGAGGAGCGGCTCATCCAAACCGTGTCCATCGTCTTCCACTCGGCGGCCACTGTGAAATTCGACGAGGCGCTCAAACTTTCTGTTACCATAAATATGTTAGGAACCAAACGTCTGGTAGAGCTCTGCCACCGGATGCATGGTCTCAGGGTAATTATTTCACTCCCAGCCTCATTACTTTATTTTCTGTTTGCACCCTCCTCAAAATGACGAGTAGGGACAGATTCTCATCTTCTGACCAAAGTATCACAAGCGCCATGCGACGTTTCAAGACTTCCGACGCCATTTTATTTTTTTACAGAGAAATTTTTCAACGAAGCTGTCCGAAAATCTCACTGAATTTTCTTGTGCTGCCGATAAAATTCAGTGAAATTTTCGAACTGATTCAACCGACAATTTCTCCGTAAAAAAATGAAATCGCGACGTAAATTTTGAAACACTTATGATACTTTGGTTGAAGGGTAACTAGAGAGACATTTATCAATATTATCTCTTGTAGCAGTGTCTGTTTATTTCTTACTGAAAGAGAAACTTCAATTTTTTTTAAAAAAAAAATTCACAAGTTTGGACACCAATTTGCTCTTTTTTAATTTTGATTTATGTGAAATTAACGTTTCAAAAGTGTAGGCCTATTGAGAAAAATAATCTCTAAAAAGTTTGGCACTAGATTAGTTATTCAATATTCAGTATAAGCTGTTAATTTTTAAAATTTACGAGTCAGGAAATCAATTTGTGATTCTTTAACTCGAATTTTGTGAAATTTGAGATTCGGAAATCAAGTTGCTCGAAAAAAAATTCCAAACATGTTTGGCACTCAATCGACCATTTAATAAACAATAAAATCTGTTCAATTTGGACATTTTCAAAGTAAAATCTCTCACTTCCACCAAAGTATTTTTCAGTGGAAGTAAGCGTGATTTTTTTTATTCAAACATTTTTAAAACTCTTAACAATAAGTTCTCACGAAAAAATTTTTCGTATTCTACACCTTCCAGAAGGCACAAAAAATGTGGCAAATTTTGAAATCTTGTCTTCCAGTTTAAACTCAAACAATTAATATTAACGTCCTGAAGACTCAGTGATAAAAACTGTTCTCATTTTGAAGTTGGACGTATTTAAAGCCAAAAGATGTGTCTCCATTTTGACATGGGCCCTGCTATGCGTGTATTCTCATGGGTCTTGGGACCCAAGGCACAATGGAGACAGTGCCTTTCGATTTAAATAAGTCCAGTTATTTTCGAGAATCAACGAAAATTGCTACCATAGCCACAACTAATGATCTTATTACTTGAAGGGGAACTTCCATTTTTGATTATCTTGTTTGCTCACAAGCAAGACAAGCTGAAAATGTGGATTGAACGCAAAGTAGAAGAAATAAATGTTGCAAAAGTATAGGTGAAGTCATATACTCAGTTTTTCCTATTGGTGTTTTTAGAAAAATCATCAAAAAATATAATACATTCAAAATATGCACTCATGTGAAACTTATCCGTGGCAGCTCACAATCCTCAATTTCATCGTTGTCCGCAGTTTTTCTTCCCTTTTCCCCCAGATATTTTTCCTCATCATTTGTGTACTTTTATCTTACTTTTGCTTTTTATCTTTTGCAGGCCCTTATCCATGTTTCAACAGCATACTGCAATTGTGATCGAGAAGAAGTTAAAGAAGTAATTTATCCTCCTCCCTACGATCCCGAAAAAATAATTAACTGCATGGAATGGATGGACAATGAATTAATCCAAGCACTCACACCTAAGTAAGTTTCAAGTCGCTATACACTCAGCAAACTTGTGCACTTGAATCCCTCACATCTATGAAGCGTCACATGTATGATAGCAGATGCCTGGACTTGGCATTTTGAGCTAATTGCGCTGAAAGTTTTTAAGGCTCTGCGTTCAGGAGTCATGGGAACCAAGAAAATTTTACATAAGATTCTGATATAGAGTATAATTTCCTCCAAAATATACCTCTTACACATCTTTATTACTCTAAAAGTGAATGGAGTGCTTACAGCGATTTTAAAATTTGTTTAGCAGGGGTTGACAATCCCTGCTAACATTTTATTACTAGAAATTAAATTAATCCAAAGCTTTTTCTTTGATTTTCAGAAAGTAAATTTGAAAGAGAAATAATAAATTTCAACTGATTTCCTCTACTAAAGTTAACTAGACTGAAATTTTGCACTTTCCCTAATTGGAAAAATAATTGTCTTAGATTCACCTTTGATCATCACCTACCTAATATACAACACTATAACCATGATTTTTATTCTCAAAATGTTTTATTCACACAATAAAGAAGTAATGAAATTTTGTTTGAGATTAGAATTAAGTTGTTTTAGAAGGTAACTGTTTTGGGAAAAAAATCGAAGAGCTCAAACTTACAAATGGTTGTTTACTTTCTTGCAATTTATGGATAGAAAGTGTCACCCTAAAGTTTCTGCAAAACTTTTCTTAGCATGCCTTCTTCTTATTTGACGCCTTTTAATTTTGTCTACAGATTAATTGGGAATCGACCCAACACGTATACATTCACTAAAGCTCTAGCAGAAGATATGCTCTTAAAAGAAAGTGGCAATCTGCCTGTATCAATAGTGAGACCTTCTATCGGTATGTGCCACCCATTTTTTCTATTTATTTATTACTTAATAATTTTACAATGGTTCAACTTTTAACACCGGTGCAATTCAGATGTGCCAAAGTTCGCTCTGCAATTTTGGGTAATCGTAAGACCATGATATCACCCAACACCCTTGTTTCATCATAAGTGATAATTTCTCTTAAATTAGCAGCATCTGCAATTCTGCATGCAGCAGCCATTAGTAGATGGGAATGAGCTCCTCTTTTTGTGCTTGGGTTAACAACCTTAGCACCCAAATTGCAGAAAGCATGTACTTAGGGTTTAACTTTTGAGTTACAATTGCCTAAACCGACTCAAATAAAATATTCAGTTCGCAACTGGAAGTTCCTGAGGAGTTAAAAAACCATCGACTTGTGCTTTTTAGTGAATTTAGTTCACACAAAACTCATTAGTTGTCAAGCTCGATTTGACTCTGTGAGTCTCATCTTCCTTTTATTCCTCCACATTTTTATAAAATTTGCAGCAGTATGCACAACTACAACACTCATCAAAATAACTACTCTTAATGTGTCAAAAGTTTGGATACTTTTATTCAGCCTTTAACCTTTTTTTAACCAGCATATTTATTTAGTTTAGCAGCATTTAGATAAGCCCATAGAAATTTCAACTGGATCATCTGGTGAAATATTCATAGTTCGGTTTCTAATCTATCATACCTCATATTAAAAGTTTTTGGCACATCATTAAAAGTAACTGAAAAATGTTTCGAAAGCTCTGAAAGATCCTTAAGCGTCCTTGATTCAGCCAATTAGAAATCTTTGTGAGGTCATTGGTTGTGGTTTTAGTAAGCTTTGCACCGGTGCAAAGCCAGGGTCTTCAGAAAGTAGAAAATATTAATAACCTTGTTTATAACTAGTCTACTATCATACTTATGATGGTCGGTTTTTTTGTCATTTTAGTTCTGTCATCCCTCAAAGAGCCTGTAGCTGGCTGGGTGGACAATTGGAATGGACCAACCGGCATCATCGCAGCAGCAGGAAAGGGCTTTTTTCGAACGATGCTATGTCATGAAGAAAAAATTGCAGATCTTGTGCCAGTTGACATAGTTATCAATTTAATGATTTGTGCTGCTTGGAGGACAGCTCATTCAACAAGGTAATACAGTGAAACAACATCTGCCTTATCATTTCTACTGGATTTGCTCCAAAAAGGTTGTCAAAGAGGAAATATTTTATCTGTGAGCATGTCCTCTCCATGCAGGGTCCTTTTTCCCCAAAAAACCAAACCTCAAACTTCTACCTAATACTTAGCGCTGACTTTTATCAGTCATATCAGTGCTCCATAATTATAGTAAGCATAAGCTTTGATCCATCCATACGTGTATATTGCGTCCATCCTGAATTTAGGACATCCCTCGGAGGGAAGAGTGGATTTTTTACCCGAGAGAAACGGCTACCAGTTCAAAACTTCTATCTAAAAATCTCATTTCTTAACTCTCAAGCCTTGACTTAAGCCACCTATCTTTTAACTACTCTTTCCCTCCCCCCTCCCCCTTTTTAGAGAGGGATTAAATCAAACCTTTTTATTTTTTGTTCTTATGTAGAGATGCAAAATTTCATGAAACTTCATCAAAGGAAATTTCTCTATGAATTTTATGAAATTTATTAAAACTTAAGCAAAGGACTCAGTAGGTATGCCATGACAAGCATAGAAACAGTAAAATCTTAATATTTAAATTTCATGAAAAAATATCAAGAATAAATTTTGAAGTTTCCTTTCAAATTCTGTGATAATTTTTGCAGGTTGCACACGTAGCTCCTGAAAAATTATTTATATATTGCTGCAAGCAGTCCTAGTACTGTAGACTGCGTACAACTACTGTGAACTGCTTATAGAGATAGTGTCTTTGACCAGGAGCAACTGAATTCAAAAATCCTTGAATGAAAGTATGTTCAATTAATTAGGTTGTTATTTTGTTCCAGGCGTGATGGAATTATGGTGTATAATTGTTGTACTGGTCAGCAAGTGCCGATTACGTGGAGAGAATTCGTTGACTACAGTTTCTTAGCCATGAGGAGAAACCCTCTTTGTGATTTAATGTGGTATCCTGACGGGCAGTGTCAGTCGAATTGGCTCCTAAATTCCATCTATGCTTTTACTTTCCACATTCTACCGGCTCACGTTATTGATCTATTCAGACGATTTACAGGAAAAAAACCAATGTAAGTATTTTCCTGTCTTGTATCTGATCTGATGGAGGCAAAAAGAATACTGTTCCTTTTTTATGAATGTATCTCTGAAGTCTTTTCCCTTGCCAGGTCTGTTTAGTTTTTTGGGTTTTTTTGGGTTTTTTTTTTTTTTTTTTATTTCATATCGGGAGTTATTTGCTTCTGAAAATGTATGTTTTTCTTCAGACAAAATATCAAAGAAGCTCATAATATTTTCTGAAGAAGCAAAAGTAATTTTTAGTAGAATGAGCAGTAATTGATGTACATTTCGCAGTATAGGTCCAGTTACACGATCAAATTGGGCCTCTCATTGGTCGCATCCTCACCTCAGGTCTTTTTCCACCAATTAGAGCTTCAGTTTGATGGCTCAATTTGATCAAGTAACTGGACCTTATGAAACTACTACTTCTGGCTCATTTTTAGAAGCACCCTATCTGCTATGGGAAACTGATGCTTCTAAAATGAGACAGAAATATTAGTACCTTATCGCAAAATGTAGTCCAATTTTAAAGCTTCAAACAAAGTCAAGAAATAGTGGCTCATCGAATGCTCTTGGCCCTCCTCATTAAGGACCCTTATATTTCGACGGTGAAACTTGCGGACCGCATAGCTTGTTTCCAGGGTGTCTACAGGTCCGGAATTTCTGCAAGTTCACTGATTTTTCAAGGGCGGTCCGGAAGTACTGAAAAAGTGCAGAAATTTAGCAAAGAGGTCCTGAATTTTTTGCATTTTTGTCGCAATTTGAGCGGGAAATTCCAATTTTCGAAATTTTTTGAATTCCATCAATTGGAGGCACTGAATAAGCACTTAATTTTTTCTATTGAGAAGGCACTGAAAAAGCACTGAATTTTTCTGTTGAGGAGGCACTGAATTTCTGGGGAATGTACTGAAAAAGTACTGTAAAAGTACTGATTTTTGGCCAGCCTGTTTTAGTAGACACCCTGGTTTGCAGTATTTTATAATCTCTGCTCTCATTTCATTCTCCTAGAGGAGAGCAAATCAACATCATCCCGTAAAGTTTTCACAAAATTTTCTTCACAAAGAGAAGAAGAATTACGGAAATTTTTATGAATTAATGTTGAGTCGTTTTCCATTTTTAAAATTAAGCATGATGGGAAGTCTGGAAGTTACAATCTGAGATACGTGAATTTATTGCACTGTGCTTTCGAAACTCATATTTAACTCAAATTGAGCAAAACAGTCACATCTAAATTGCAACGTTTAAAAATTTCATCTCTTCCTTCAATTTTTTGGAAGGAAACCAATCAACATCACCACTTAAAAATTATTGCATTTTTTTTGCTTATATGTACCAAGGTTATTTCCACTCAATTTTGAAAGAAAACGTTGGCTGATTTCCTTCCAGAAAATTTAAGTAGGAAATGAGATTTCAAAACGTTGCAGTATGGACTGCAATGTGTGACTGTTTCACTTAACTGTAGTATGCGTTTACTACCTCAAATGTACGGTAATGGTTGACTGATTTTTTTTTTTTTTTCTACTTCAAACATATTGTAAAGGTTGATTGATTTTTTTTCTAGGATGGTAAATATTCAAGGAAAACTAGAGAAAGCAGCAAAATGTTTAGAATACTTTTCAACGCAGCAATGGCGTTTTCTAGATGACAATGTTAGAGCCTTAAATATGTCCTTATCGGTGGATGATAGGAGAGAATTCTGTTTTGATGTTAATGAAATCGACTGGGCTTCGTATATTGAATCTTATGTTCTTGGGATAAGACAATTTATTTTTAAGCAGCATCCAAATACACTTGAAGATTCTAGAAAACAATTGAATAAGTAAGTAGCCTTATGATTATTTATTTTTCTTATCTAGCTTTTGCCATCTGTAACAAGGCAAGAAATGGCGTTGTTGGATGGAGGAGATACAGCTTACCGAGCACTCTCTATGTTGGTAAAACCGCATAAAAATCAAGTTGAGCACAGGGATTTGAGGCGCTTTATGAGGTTATGCCGTACAGCATTGGCTTGCAGCTTTCGCAATAATGCCGTATGCCCATGTAGTGGCCCTGCGGGCATGCAGTGCCGCGCCGAATGCGCACAACCTGCCGGCGCTGGCTTTGGGCATCGAAGCCCAATGCCGGCCGGGCGGGCATTAAGCGCTGATGCTGAGATTTGATGCTGGCTAAATCAAATGATAAATCTTGCCAACTGTTACACCTCATTTTTAACGAATGATTTCAATTGTTTTAATCCAATTGTTTTTGCAACATAAATAAGTGAAGAGAAAAAACCGCTTGAAATCATCTAACAGAAACCTTTTGTAGGATGTTATTCTGGTTAGATTTTTTTATGTCTCTGAAAAATTCTAATTACCAGAGGCTAGAAGCTGGCTGTACCACATCTTGTTAAATTGAAAGAAACAAATTTTTTCGATTTTCTTTTTGATAGTTATGAGTTCATAAAAGTTTAAGGTACATAGAATGGATTGTTGAAAAAAATGAGGTACCAAAAGAATTTGAAGCTGTTAAAAATTCTGATCTTCTGTTTATGGTTTAATGAAGGGGCAGGAACAAAATCCCTTATTTGTTACATCTAGTTGTTTAAATGTCAGCTGCAAAGAAGTTCGTACATTTTTAAAGGATCCTAGAGGACACCCTGTCGAAACTCTTAAACTCATTAATTTCCTCTCTTTTTTCTTTTTATCTC
Organism: Bemisia tabaci; assembly: GCF_001854935.1. Lineage (NCBI taxonomy): Eukaryota > Metazoa > Arthropoda > Insecta > Hemiptera > Aleyrodidae > Bemisia > Bemisia tabaci. The sequence goes on along the minus strand of NW_017547234.1, from coordinate 1,104,078 downwards.
ATCTCCTAATCTTTTTTTCCCCAGATTATTGTGGCTGCACCGATTATCGCAAATGATTATGCTGTTGGCTGTGTGGCGTGTCTTACTCATGCGCTCAAAAGCTGTGCGGCAATCGTGGTTCTCTTTTCTAGACATGGTGTTGCGTGTTCTAAGATTTATTCCGTACGTTTGAGAATCATCATCAGTATCATTGCTCATAATTTTTTTTTGATGCAGTTCGAATAATTAGCGCCAAATGTTTTCAAAATAAGTCATAAAATTTTACCGAATAATCATGTCTCACGGAGCCTTTTCTACGGAGTCTACGGATATTTTTTAATTTTTTTTTTATTTAAGTATATTTCTCATATTGTATCAGAGATTGAATTAGGATGTGTAATTAGCACTTTAAAAAGACATCTGTATATTTTATTATAATTTTGCATCTTTCATAGTAGCTATGTATTCTTTTACCTGCATTTTGTCCTACAGGAGTTGAAACCTGAAGTTTTGAAGAGATTTGCGACTGAAAAATAACCAAAGAATGACCAAAGTACTGTATTAGACCAAAGAGTTGTAAGATTTCAGTTTGCAAAGCTTTAACAAGTCATGGTGTTCCAACAAATTTGTGTTAAAACTGGTTGATAACTCTGCTAAGAATTGATTGTAGCGCTATGCCTCAGTGTCATTTTACAGATCCTAAATTTGAACAATATAGTAAACTTAAGTTTCGCCTAAGTGTTACAAAAATCAGTCTGCCAAAATCTAAATTATCAGGAAAAGGTATACTACTCGTTTAAGGAGAGACTTCATGGGTAATTTCCCACTGATTCCATCCTTGTCTCCGAGGTCATTTGAATGTCTCAGTTTTCTCTTTAGATGCGAAGGTATCTTCCTGAAAATGCTAACTTTACTACATTGTGTTTGTGCATTAGTTTTGTTTTTTATTGTACAATTTTCTCCATTAGTATGTAAGCGAATCTTTGCGATTGAATACGATTTGCTTCATGAATTGGTGAAGTGAGGCGGATGTTTGGTAGATGTTCCATCCTCTAAGAGACAAGAATGGATGAATCCAGGAAATTCTGAAGAAAATTTAGAAATCGATGGTTCAATTTGTAAAACATAGCATCAAACTCTTCCAGAATTGAATTCAGAATTTTCAGTGGATGGATCAGACTTGCTGCTGCTGAGACAAATGACAAATTGATTATGATGCGGAAAAATGCCCAATTATTGAATATGATAAAAAAATCAATCATGTTCAATCGTGAGAATTTGCTGCATTTCTCTTAGATTTTCTCTGGGTCAAACTTATGTCATGACCAAAGAATGAAACCAAAGAAACTCTGCAAGTAACCTTTAGTCTATAAGTTTTGAACTTCAATCCAAGAAAAACATCTCGGATAGGTTTCAAGGTCAGTATTACTACCAACTAAAACCGCAAGACGTACCGAAGTATGTCATTTTTTTGTCTCATTTTCTTTGTATACAAATGGGGTCCCAAATTTAATCATGAAACATATAGCTTGTTTCTTTTTTCCAAGCTTATTTTTTATCAAAATCTGTCACCTGCTTCTGGAAGGAATGCAGATTGTTTCAAGTGAATTGTTATATTTTGTTTTTTTTCCTCATGCTTGTTACGCTGTGTCTTGTCCTAGTTTCCTATGAGTGTCTTTAATCACATGTACTTCCTGCCCGAAACTTCAGCCCAGTCTAAAATTTGCGAATATTATCAGTATTATCCATGATGCAAGTTGTAGTATCTCATAGTGCTGTTGATCTTTGATAATAGGAAAGGGTTTTAGTAGAACCTATTTGCAGCATTGCTTTTTTCAATTCTCGACTATGAGATTTCAAAATTAAAGCTGAGTTTCAGTTCCTCAGAAATATTTCTGGAATCTTTGACGTATTTGTTTGTTTTGGCTTTATTTGTAGCCAATTATATTACTTAATTTTACTTATTCACAGAAAAATTTGCCCATCACCAGGGCAGGTGTAATGACCCTCTGATTGTGTCCATACCACACCAGGTCTCTAATTTTGTCCTCAATGTAGGGGACTGTTATTTTAGCTAGTTCAGTTTACTGATAAAAATGCCCTTACCAAACAAAATATGATGCTGTAAAGTAGGTGAAATTCGATTTTGCTTGAATGGGCAACTATGTTACTCTGCTTACTGCAACAATTCTGTAATGTTTCATTTTTGAATTCTGCAGTATGTATTTCTCACTGCCACTAAAAGTGGCAAACTTAGCCCTTTGATCCCTATGGTTGTGCCATTACTATAAAATGTCTGGTTTCCGATTATTATTTCTTGGAGCATTTCAAAAAGCTTTTTTAATCTTCATGATATGCCCGGTTGAATTATTCGGTTAAATTTTGAATTTCTTGATTATAATTTTCGAGTAAAATCAATAAGCCAAAATGTAAGAATTATTTTACTAGGGGTCCGCGAAGCGGCGATTTTCAAAGGCGAAGCGAAGCGAAGCGAAGCTTCGCTTCGCTTCGCAATTTGCGAAGCAATGCGAAGCGAAGCGGACAAAAAAACCCCTTCAAATACGCTGGATGCAACCCGCGGAATTTCGTAGCGGTTACTCCAGCGAGCCGCGACTCAGCGTGCGGCAGTGGTAAATTTCATTGAACACTGGGAAATACGTGAAAAATACATTCATTAAATTTGCCCCCTCTTCCCTTAAATTTTAAGAATGAATTTTTATTGAGATGCCAGCAGATCTAAGATTTTTTTTTTAAATTTGTCATCGGTTTTGCTTTAATGATCACGGAATGATAAAAAATAAAAACTGTTTTTACTTTTTATTTTTAGTTTCCTTTTAATTTTTTTTATCTAATTTAATGTAAAACAAAGAAATACCTAAAAAATTGTGGTAAATATAATTTAAAAACCATTGATTTAAACTTCTTAAGAAATTTTATTATTTATATTCAATTCAAGAACAAGAACACAAAGTAAAAAAGTCTCATAAGACGTAGGAACAAATAAGATAAACATTTGTTATTACAAGATGAGATTACAATAAATGCACTTGGCTGTTTGGTCCTTTCGGTCTTTTGCTTTGATTGATACATAATGTTTGAATAATGGCCTTTTAGACACATCTATCTGAACGTCAGTGTTACTAGCTTTGTTTACCTCCTTTTCAGTTGTGTCGCTTTCCTCATGTTCTGTGAGATCAATGTGGTCATCATCCATTGCCATTACTGATTCGGAAACTTCAAACTTTAAATAACTGCACTCCGCGTTTGTGATAAGGAAAAATATGATGGAATTGAGGTTAGGAGACGAGAGACGGCGCTATGTTGTTGTTGTTGTGTTTAGGTTGAAATAATGCGGGACGGCCGCAAGCGCATGCGCAAAGAACCGGCTCACGGTATCCATCAATCATCGGCATTCGGCATCAATTGCGAAAGCGCGCGAAAATTTGAATTACCGCGAAATTTTCGCTTTGCTTCGCTTTTCCCGACCTCGCGCTCCGTTTTGCGAAGCGAAGCGAAGCTTCGCTTCGCTTCGCAAAATGCGAAGCAATGCGAAGCTTCGCGGACCCCTATATTTTACATTTCAGGCAGAAGATTTTGTATTGGAATAACTTGAAAAATCTAAGGATAAACCAGCCTTTAACATTGAAAACTCGATATAATAACTGAAAACTGATCATCTCAAGACCTTTGAATATTTTTCTAAGACTTAACATTGAAGATGGTGAAACATTTTCAGTCCATTTTTACGACTCCTTATATTCATACAAGCAAGAGTGTCGAACGAAAAAGGTTCATGTTTAGGAAATGCAGACCAAAAAAAATGAGTGCCTCATGCACTATCCAGCTTTGGGAGCAAAGGGTTAAGGAGAAAGAACACCACATGACCATGTAGTAACCCTTATAACAAGATTAGGATTCTGAAAACATGTCATATAAAGTACACATAGACTGGATTTCACTTTCAGAACTCAGATTTTGTCGGATAAAACAATCCTGCTAAAATACACTGTAGATACTGACTTCACTTAAGTCCACTAGAGTATGTTTGGTGGTCAGTATCGAAGATCTGGGTCAATGATGCAGGCTTGTATTTCTTGACAAAATTTGGGCTCAGTTATCCCAGTCAGCGATCATTTTTTTCAAATCCTGCTCAAAAAGTCATAATATCAAGGCCAGGGAACCAATTGTGTTGTAAAAGAAATTTTGTAGATAATTTTGGTAGTTTTTTTAAATTTTTTCCCCCTGCTTTTCCCGTTTCATTTTCTGTAGAAGTCTCTGATTAACATTACCACTTGTAAATTTATGATTAGCATCGTTGAAAGACTTTATTTGTTAATTTATTCATTTATTTAACTATTTATTTATATATCTCTTGTAATTTTGTCATCCTTAATTCATCCTTACTTTCATCTTTATCAAGTAATATTAATGACCATGCCTAACTACTATTCCATTGTTTTCATCTTTTTTGTTTGTCAGACATTGAATCCAAGTTTCCAGTGCAAAGTGAATGCATGTTGAATGAATCTGTTATCTTTTTGCCTTTCTGTCCAAAAAAAACTTAAAGCCAACAGTTTCTACTTTCTGATTGGTGGCTTTTACCCTCTGTGAGAGACAAGAAGTAAAATTTTCACTGTTTTTTCAAAGCTTCTATAAGTTGAACTTAACTGTTCATTTAAAGGAAAACAAAAGTAACTTAAAAAAATTCTGAGCACGTCCATTAGCCTCTTTGATTTTGGGGTTATTCGATCCTACTATAATAATAGAAAAAAGTAATAAAAGCTTTTGATGAATGAAAATAAGATAAAAGTGGATAGCAATGATTCCATGACCTCCTAGAAGGAACACGTAATTACAAATTCTGCTTCTCTAAAATTTTTAATACAAGCCCTCTTTCAGCTTGAACATCTGACAATGGGCCTGTTGCAAACTTTTGCTAGAGCAAAACTAAGAGTTGTTTCCTGCAGATAATACCTCAAAAATCACGATGAGCGCATCGGCAAAGTCTGAAATGCACTCATAACTTCACAATCTGCGTAAGAAATTTGCGGTTTTTTGAGCTTCCCGCTTCAAAAACGATACTACGGCACAGGTGAACATTTTCTTAGAGGAGTCGTTCCATTGGCGGCGATATTCATCATGGCCGACGCTTGCTCGCAGTTCCGTGCGTGATTCGAGGAGAGTTCAAGGTCAATCAATTCGGGCGTGGAAAATATGAACGTTAACACACCGATTGTCATCCGGTCTAATCCAGTTCAGGTGTTATATCTCGTCCAGAGACAAGAGACCCTCCACTAGTATCTTGGCCATGGTGGAAGCTTTTACTTTCGGGACTTCAGCATTCTACTGTTGACTTACCTACATGGTTGATGTTCAACAACGTGTTGGCAGTTTCGTTTTGCAAACAAGCCGAAAATGGCCGACGTTTGGGAAAGTTGTTTGGCTCATGACGTCATCCGAAGCTTATCATCGACCATGTAGGTAAGTCAACAGCCGAAACTAGGGTGATGACTGATGCTCCCTAATAATTGTCCATAAGGAATTGTTGAAACCCCGAAAGTAAAAGCTTCCACCTGTCGCTAGGAGGCCAGTGGAGGGTCTCTTGTCTCTCACGAATCTCAAAATCTTGTCTCAAAAATCACGATGAGCGCATCGGCAAAGTCTGAAATGCACTCATAACTTCACAATCTGCGTAAGAAATTTGCGGTTTTTTGAGCTTCCCGCTTCAAAAACGATACTACGGCACAGGTGAACATTTTCTTAGAGGAGTCGTTCCATTGGCGGCAATACTCATCATGGCCGACACCAATCCGCCAAAACACGTGTGATGGGACGAGATAACTCCTGAGCAGGACTAGACCAGATAACAATCGGCGTGTTTACGTTAACAGCTACGTTTATGCGAGGCTCGAAACCGGGGTTTCATGAAACCCGAGTTTGTAATGCAAGTTTCCTCCGTCGGGTTTATGCGGGCGCTGTAATCCGACTTTCGCGGGAAATCAAACTTTCCGATTNATTTCTTACGCAGATTGTGAATTTATGAGTGCATTTCAGACTTTGCCGATGCGCTCATCGTGATTTTTGAGGCAATATCTATAGGAAACAACTCTTAATTCTGCTCTAGCAAAAGCTTGCAACAGGCCCATTAAATATCTCTAACCCCACCCCTCCCTAGAAAGTGGACTTTTGTAATTTGTTGTCTAAGAAATTATATACCCTTCGTGCAATTCCAAAGTTTGCAACAATGAGTGAAAAGTGGTCATTTTTGTCAGTGCAATGGAGCAACTGGAGGATGAGAGGTCTTCCGATTGCAATTGTGGCGGTATGTTGCAGAGGTCCTATTTGTCAAGTACAATTCCCTCGTTTGTTTTTTTACTGCTGAGTAAGTGACTACGGTTCAATTTGCTGAGGCCCTTTAGGTGGTATTGCTTCTTTGACAACAAAATAGTAGGTCTAAATAAAAATGGAGATGAATTTTAGCAGATAAATTACTTTGACAAGGTTTACTTCCTGATTTTAAACTATCAAACACTGGATTCATCACATTTATTTTAGTCCTGACTTCTGAAGTATATTACTATGTATACACATGAATGATACATCACATTGGAGCTACTGTAATAGGTAGTGTTCAAGTTGTTTGGAACCGAGGATTGAATTTTCATGAAAAACCACCCTTAAATACATGCTGACAATACCAAAATTATCTCAATCAAGTGTTCTTATTGATTTTTTCTTATTCCTCAGTTTACATGTTCTTCTTCTATTGTGATCAAGACAGAAATACCATCTCAAAGTTGAATGAATCGATAATGAACTGTGAAAATAGTCCCATTCTTATTTGAATTTTTATGCTTGAAAGGGTGTTTACAATGCCAGCTTTTTTAGGCTGAAAAGTAATGTGAAACTTTAATAAAGCTGTTTAAAGTTAGTTGAAACTGGTTTAAATTCATCCCTCATCATGTCGTTTTTTCCTCTGGTGCCACTCTCTGTGTTGTCGACCCACAGGACCTACAGAGGAAACTGTTTAAAGTGTCATCACAAGAGAACCACTCGTTTTAATTTAGTAATCATTCCATCGTTTCATTGATAAAGTGATGATTTCAAAATCTAAAGACATTCTAAAATAGAAGTCCGCTAACTAAAATCATTCCCTAATGCATTAGGTATCGATTAATGAAACATGGTCTATAAGTACTGGAAGAGAACACCACAAATCCAAAGCTTAAATTATTTGCCATATTCACTATGCCACTTCATTCAGCGGTGTTCCAAGCAATCCTGTGTTAAAATTTTGTACTCACTTTTCCTACTTGTTACTTTTACAGGGTCTGGCATAATCAGAAGTAGAGCCAAAAAAAAAATTTAAAAAAGGATGCTCGCAGTAAGGTAGCATCATAGCAGTCTTGGGGCATGAATACGGATACCTTTGCATTATAGGCAATGTGAGCAAAAAAACACAATTGCATCGATGAATGGAATAATAGGAAAGGAGAACAAATGTCTCAATTGCAGCAAGGCATGATAGGGAAAATTGTCCCAGAGTTGTGGCAAGGTAGTCAGATTGTCTCTTACCAAGCATGGTCTGTCTCATGCAGCTGAGCCCTTCATGTCAAGTCTATGACTAATAGGTCAGATTTTTATCAGCGGCCAATTGGAGACGCGTCCGAAGTTCAGTTCATACCTTACTACGAACTGACTACGGTTTGACACACATCGATGGTGAAAGTGCAGAAGTGCGTATCTTGGAAAACACGATTTAACAGGAGAGTAAAAAAGCTGTCTTCATTCGCCTTATTGTCAGTAGAAGCCAGGGTAATAATTCTTGAGGATAGCAAAAATAAGACGCTTTTTCAGACTCCATCAGCACTTTGGATAATTTCTCCAACTGTTAGAAGAAACGGCAGAAATGCCTAGATTCGCATTTTCGGCACTAAGATTTGACACTATCACGAGATATGCATTTTTGCAATTAGAGTTTTAAACCTGTTGCCGGCAGACTTTGATTAAAAGACTAAAAAAAGGAGTTTCACGCTTACAATCCTTCATCAAAAGCTTTAGTTTGATCTCGTACGGCCCGATCAAGCATTGTATGATTGGAGAATGACATTTGATCACAAGATATGCATTTCTGCAATTAGCGTTTTGAACCTGCTTTTGATCATTAAGATCAAAGATGGAGTTTATTCATTCATACTTGAAACTTGTTAAGAGGCTTTAGTTAATCCAATACGGTAGATGAAGCATTGTGTGACTCGATTGACTCTAATATAACTGACCGTTGTGATGATCTGTCAGTTCAAGACTACAGAGAGTGAATAATGGACATGAACGCCGCATGCTGCTAGTAATAGGTTACTTATGAAGAAATGATACTGGAGGGCCCTCGAGTGATAACCATTTGAAAACTTTTCAAAACCAGCGAATTCCTGATAATAAATAAAAACACAGAACAGCTGGTAAGCTGATATACCGACGGTAGAACAACCAGAACATGGATTTCGTTTGCAGTGTTACGTAATTTTGCACTTAAGCCCAAGATACGCGAAAAAAGTTCTACGGATTTAGGTGGCTTCCTGACTTTTCCGATTATAATCTCTTGTTGGCAGATAGACGACATCTTCAACAAGCAGCTAACTTGCTTTGCTAGTTTATGCAGCTAACTCAAAACTGTCACAAATCGACATGCGCATTTCTGCACTTTCACTATCGACATGTCGTTTAGGCAGTGTGTTGGTGATTTTGCCATTATGAAACACTAGTTGCACCAAACAGCATAGCTCTCTAGAGTAAGTGCTTTGACGAGCTTTTTGCCTCTAAAATGATGATATAAGTTTTAGACTAAAATTTAATGCATCAACATTCACCTGCTCTTCGTTCACCATGAATGAAGGTTATGTAATGAAGGTCACCAACTTAGGCACAGTACTACCATGAAAAAAAGGCGATTTTTCACTTTGCTCAATACATATGTATTATTCTTTTTCATTCAGTAAAAAAATAATAAAAACATTATCTTAACACAGTTAATACATTTGAACCTTAGAAGCTAAAATTCTTCGAACTCATCTGAGCAGAGTAGTAAGTTCTTGTTGTAAAACAAATATCAGACATAAAAAGGGGCTCAAAGATTTGAAAAGTTTAATATAAAAGATCCCCTGCAGAAATGACCCTCATGCTTTTTATTCAAATTTGGACTAAATTTACCATTTAGAACTACTATGCCTAGCTCATTTCAGAAACAGCATGTGTGTCGATAGTTTTTTTCAGCAGATAGTTGTTTTTTTGGATAAGCTAGAAATGCCAGTTTTATTGCTAAATGTAGTCCATTTACAACTGGTGTTATGAAAGAAGTTAATTTGCAAGTTGACAGACAACATAAATTGACCAGACCATTGTTTGGAATACTATCAGCATGTCAAGTTTTCAAAGAAACTACCAAAAAAGGCTTTCCTTTTTCTTTTATCTAACAAAGATGGGAACCTAACAGACTTTGCCGGCGATCATAATGGTTCCCTTCAAACTCAAGACGCAACTTGCCATCTTAGCATGAGGCTCGACATATCACAACTGAACTTTTTAAGGGTGCATGGGTTAACAACAGCTGCCGGAGAGACTTTCAGATAGCAGAGCTGGCAAAATATTTCTTTTGCGGGTACTTTCATTGGACCAAAGTCAACAGAAATATACTGAATTGCATTTCGGGAAGAAATGAGTTGGGAATAGTTTTGAATTCAACTGAAAAAATTTTTCTCTCGTCCAAAATTCGGAGTCAAGAAAAAATATTTTAAAGATAGCTCCTAAACTTCGTCCTGAATATTGAGTCTTATGAAGGTACCTGCACTGACGAGAAACCATAGGAGTTGGGACACTACACTTTCTTCCACTTTGAACACAATAATTGGCCTATCTGTAGGAAAATAGCACTGGCCTGGATTTTTGGCAAACCCAGTTTTGATCACCGCCCCTTCACACCATGAGGTGTGATCGCCCAAGTTTGGATTTTGATGTTTGTTGTGGAACACTGAAACATTTACAAAAGCTGTTAGTTTTTCTTAAGAAATTTGAGAATAAGGAAGATGATAATGACGAATTATGTATTGAACTTAAACTACTAAAACACTACAGAAGTAAAAACTTTAACCGAAATTCGAATTTTTTGATGATGTCTGGTTCAGCACTGAATGGACTGTAAATTGTTACTTAATGGAGCTCAATTCAAATTTCGATTTATCGCTGGCTGATTGCATTGGCTTGTGTGAAAATATTAGAATTGTTGGTTGCTGTCAAGGATTAAATTGAGTATAATAGTATTGCATACCGATGGCAAAATGCTTATCTCAAGTGCAACATTTAAAAATCTACGGACATCTTTTATTTACTTCAAGGAAAGCTAATCAAAGTGTTTCCTTATAATTCTGTGTAATTTTCTTGGATAAGTGAAGAAAATTTCAAAATACTCTATTGGTTTCTTCCTTTGAAAAATAAAACGTGAGTAAAGACATAAAACATCGCAATCTGAGAGACTCATTTCTCAAGTTTAGCCATCAATATGATTCAACAACCTTTGAAGCTTGTAGTCAATATACTATTCAACGATCTTCAAATCTTGTGGTAACGTTTAACAGCATTAAACCATACGCTATCTTCGGAGAAAAGGTATGAAGTCAAAACCCAAGAACAAACCCAAAAAATAGGTGGTGATTAAAAGATAGCACTTACTGAAAACTTGATTGCTTTCATCACATCTGCCCACACTGAGAAATAATGACTGGTATTTTTGGTTTATTATTTGGTCCAGTCGGAACATTCTCAATTTTTCTCATGACTAATAATCCATCGATTACACGACCAAACACGACATGCTTGCCATCGAGGAAATTACATTTAGCACATGTTATGAAAAACTGGCATCCGTTTGTGTCCTTTCCACTGTTTGCCTGTAAAAATACAAAACTGATGGTCAATCCTCAAATTTTAGAAACTAAGTAAAAAATATCCATCAAAACACCTCATTCCATGTTGAGGCATTCATGGATTCCTTTAAGTTTCTTCCTAGCCCAAAAATAATTCAAGCTTTTGTGCCTTTTTTAGTTCATTAATAGATTACAGAAACCTAACACATGATGAAAGAATATACAATTATATGAATGCTGTCTTTGCAGAGGGAGCTAGAAGAATCCTCATCAAAATACTGCTGGTAAAGTGTGTTCCACCAGTATATGATGAAAATGCTAAAACGATAAAATATTGCAGCAGAAACCTAACAGGAAAGGCAGTTTCCTGTTAGGTTTCTGCTGCAATATTTTTTTTTTAAAAGAAATGTTTGAGGAAAGGAATGTAGCTGCTGTGCTAAAGTACTATATGATATGTCTAAGGATTATAAAACCTCCATGCTTCATCAAAAGCCAAGAATTATTGATTCAGGCTACCCCTAATTGGTTCACCCACGGGTTCATGGAGCTTTATTTTGCTGTTTACTTGGCATCATGTGTAATTGTGCTTGGTTATTGTTTTGACAGATTTAGAGAGACGATTCCGAACTACTTCATAAGTGGTGATGAAAATACTACATCTACATATAAAATAACTCCAAATAAACAAAAGTTTGTCTCTGGCAGTCGATTCTATGAAAGACCGGTTTTTTACAAGGTGTTGGCCATCTTTGTATTTTTGTGGACAGACATATTTTGTTGCACTAACAAGAAACCCTGATGAGGAGTGTTCAGCATGTTCACTGATGAGTTCAAACCGGAGCAAAGCTGGTGGTTCGACTGTTAGCAGACCTGATTTCTTTATCCACACTGAACACTCATCAACTGGGTTTTTTTGTTAGCATATTATAAAAATTAGCGCAAAGAAATCAAAAGATGTCTGATACCTTGTAAAAAACCGCGTATACCTGTAAGTAAATATCACTATAAAAGAAAGTACCATAGCAAGAAGTCCTGGTGCATCGTGTTTTAAAATGAAATTCTCATCGGCAAAAGTGCTTCCCCCGTAGATACTCATCAAACCTGTGCCATCACCCTAAGGACAAAAACAAAGTTATGAGTTAAAATAATTGTTAACAATTTTTTTTTAAAAAAAAAAGAGAACTTGCTGGTATGTACCATTTCTTCGACTCTAGGATGCATTTTGATTTTTTTCAGGTCATCCTCAGTGGCAACTGAGAATTCTCCCTGTTTATCCACTTTGCTCAGAGCTTAATGTTATGTCTAAACTTCCAATAAGGTCTCATAGAAAATATTCACAGCGCACATCATTTAAAGTTAACATTTTTGGGTACCTTCTTTTACATTGAAAAAGAATATTTTCCCAGACATTCAATTCAGATGTAGTTTTTACTTCTTTCAAAAGTTAGGGGAGGAGATCTTGATTAAGTTACCATACTAAAAGTGGACCAAAAGTGGTGGCCCATCTCAGAGCGGGTAACCTCTCTATTTTCAACCATTTGGATAACTTGTAGAGATGTAAATGTCTGCCATTGAATCAGTCGTTCTCAAAAAGACTTCAGTGTCAAAAAATCGAAAATTGAGTTTTTGGTAGTATGATGTTCCTTGGGCATGGATGAATATTGTTGCAAAAAGACAACCAGAAAAACGGATTTTTAAGACCGAAACAACAATTGAAAAGTCTAGTCATTCTCGAAAAAATTCGGGCATCAAAGCATTAGATGCTAATCACTAATCTTGACTTGATCCGTTTTTGATCCCTTATGCAGTTATATCAAATTTTCAAGAAAGACGGAGTAAATACTGTACCTTCAGGCTGAACACATCTCAGTTTTACATAATGTAGTAAGTTTTTGCATTTGCAAGCAATCAACAGTAATGTGATAAATTAAGGAAGTTATTATCATATGTAAAATACAGAAAGTGTACAAGAGAGTTTCTGCACACAACAGATCGCTTACACAGTTCCTGCACCTCTCTAGTATGCCTGAAGTGTGTACCTTCTTACCAACTTGCTTTATCTCTTTAGATTCGGAGGATTTACTTAAAATAGGTAGTGGAACTTAATTTTTCAATGACGCTTGAAAATATTCACTCCATTCTCATTTTAACAAGTTAACATTAACAGGAATTATGAAAACGTTATCTGACAATGAAACTTATTTTGACTTACATTTACGAAGTCACCACCTTGAATCATAAAGTCTTTGATGACTCGATGGAAACTAGCTCCCTTGTAACCATAGGGGACTCCATCTCGTTTGTACTCCCCGGTGCAAAACTGTCTGAAGTTTTCACTTGTTTTCGGAACTACATCTGCATAAAGCTCCATTATCATTCTTCCAATCTCCTGAAAAATTGAATCAATCACTTTGTAGCTCAAGCTATGAGGTGAGTATCCCTGACCAATATCAGTCCATCATGCCAATAAACAGATTGCAAATTAGAAAAGCATAGAAAAAGTAGATTAAAGCGTTTCAGTAGACCAGCGGAAGGGGAGGGCAAACTACTCCTTTCACTGTACGAGAGGGAAGGGATCCGCTGCCAGGGTCGTCGCAAGGAGTAAGCGACACTAAAGGGCAGGACACTAGCTTTAGGATATCGAAACCTTTCACGCATTTATTGTGAATGAAGATGATAGACGTTTTGCTTGCCCTTCCTTGATAATGGTTTCTAAATCCTGAGCTTCATTTTAACATACATTAAAAAATTGCAAAATTTGCCGCTATAGGTCTCCTCTTTCTTAAGTACAGTCCTGATGACATGACAGATATGATGACTGAAGTAATACGATGGCTCATGTGCCAAAACTGTCATGTCAGGATGCTCTAACTAGATGAAGATCATAGAATTTTAGTGTGTACGATTAAAAACTTGTCTCACAAGTGATGGAAGTAGCTTGAAATCAGACTTGACGTGAAACCCATTCGGTCAGACAGTTGAAGTTCGGTGATCTCCAATTCGGAGCCTTGAATTCAGCTAGGGTGTGTCAAAGCCAAGTGGGTAATACATAATTAGAAAAACGATACTTACTGTGGCTCCCACCATGATATCGAAAAAAACCACCGGATTGTTAGCATTCTGAAGTTGAGATTGAATTTGACTCCAGGTAGGCATGACTCTTAATTCAAACCTCACGAATTACCTGAGGAGAAAAGTAAACAGTAACAGTACAAAAATAGTTGATTGAGAAATCAAGACTTATTCGGCGGCACTAAAATGGGTCGAAAACGACGAAAATTATGACTAGAAAACGTAAAAATTGTCGTTATCAGTCGTTTGACAGCCGCGTGTGTTTTGTTCAGTTTGTTTATGTTCGTTGGTGAGTGTCTGTGAACGTAACCGTTCGCGCTTCTGTGACGTCACACGTTGACCGCAATGTTTATTTCCTGTGCTGTGATAAGAGATAAGTGAACAAGTGACTAGGTGAGGTGAATAACTGATAAGCGCAAAAAAGTAATTAATTGGGAAAATACTTTCCTCACTAACTGATTTGTTGATTATGATATTTTATTCTTACTAGTTAAACGTCAAATAATTAGTCCTTAGCTTTTAAGGTTTGGGGAATGTAAGTCACGTTTTTATCATGCTTTTTATCGTATGTCTTGAGGTGCCAATAAAAACTATTTTATCAAAAACTGGCAGGTCTGACCAAATTTACATATCTTTCCCATGCATTATCACTCCCCACCCAAGTGCTGCATGATAATCTTCATGTTCTCAAAGTCAGTTTTGGTCAGAAGCCCCCTGTGAGTACATTGCCTGTCGGCGAAGCTACCAACGTCAAGTGATACATAGGTTTACCTATCTCTGAGAACGTGGGATCCATTATCAGCTGCTGTGCTTAAATTTTTACCAACAATGTTTTTTGGCATGTACTTACCCTCATTTATTGAATTTTCCTTTTTTCAAATTGTCATTGTTCTGATTGTTTATCATAGTGGTCGAATTTGTCCAATTAAACTCATTTGACCACGCTGGCATACATGGGTACAACAAAATTATGCATTTTAAGCATTGGAGCCATGAAACGATTGAGCCACTAAATCAGTCAATTCATCAACTGAGGGGCTTGAAGAACAAGGTGCATGAATGCAGTTTTTGATAATTCAAGAAACACAAGTTGAAAGTTTCAAAGTTACTTATACATGGAGCCTTACAGCGGAAAGAAAGTTTGAACTCACTTACCGATGCTTTAAAGTTGGATCTCAGTCTTGAATTTTTCACAGAATAAACTTTCAAACTAGTTTCAGTTGAGTATGCAATATCTCAATTTTTTCAAAACTGCACTTACGCGCCGTGTCCTCTAAGCCCCTCAATTTTAAAGCGATATTTTTCATTTTTCAAAATTCTTCATTTTTACAAAGTAGTTAGTATCCAAGAGTGGCAGCAACAAGTTAAATCTGAAGCATTTAACTCATAAAAACAATATATTTGACTGTCGATCTTTTTCTCAATCAATAGATTATTTTTAAATTTCAGAAAAAATTTTCCAAAAATTTTGGAGGTTGCATAATACGGTAGGTAGTAAGTATCAGAGGTATTACCTATAGTTTCTACCTATAAAGTTTGATGGGGAAACACTGAAGAAAAACTAAAAAATTATGACCTGAAGAAATATTGCCCATTGTTCTGACTTTCGAATTGCAATATTCACTCAATGAATGATACATTCATTAGTTCAACATATCAACAGTGTAAGTCGGCAATCACATTATTCGTTTGCGGTGTCTGAAAATCTCTGCCTCTATGTTATTTCTTTTAGAACAAACTGATACCATTTCTTGAAGTTTTTGCAGAATTTTCTTCGCACAGAGAAGAAACATCATGGCAGTTTCAAAGAATTGCTGTCGAGTTGTTTTCTGTTTTAAACATGAAGTATGACAGGAAGTCTACGACGTTGCAAACCGAGTTATGTGATTGCCGACTTACACCGTCGATATTTCTCACTCAAATTTTTCCACTGATATCTGATGCAATGTGTTGTAAATTTTAGAAACAGGTTTTTGAAAAAAATACCATAAAATGCACGTACAACCATCTTTCAAACGGAAGGCAGAAATAAAATGTTGCAAGAAGGAAATCAATGAAGTCAGTAAAGAGAGTGGTTACTATGATTTGATGGCTTACAAGGTTAACATCACATTTAAGAGAATTTTTGAAGTATTTTAACCATGTAGGAAAATTATTTCTGTAAATATTTTCATCTGTATTTTCAGCAAAGCAACTCAAGTCTCTTCCAGAGATATTATTGATTATTGATTTTTTTTTTGTTTTCAGTGTTGAAGAGTTATGATTTTTTATCGAATCAGTAGGCATTTAAAGTGGAAGTCTGGTTTACTTAAGAAAATGGCTAGCGACACTGGTGACAGAACGTGGGGTCATCTAGCATCCACAGAGATTTACGGGAGGCCATCAACTGCTGATGAATACACCGAACTAACCAAGGAAGAAATTAACTCAGAGCATTATTCCAGCAAAACAAATGCCTGCCACTGTTTATTATTTGCTCGCAAGAATAAAAAAACTTTTGGAGTCTATAATCCTAGAGCAACCGTACTCGTAAGTACTTTTCTGCCATGGTTAACGGTGAAGAAGCTTTAAGCACAAATCTCACAGTAGTCACCTAATGACGTATTTTGTCTGCTCTGTTTTCAGAGCTTATTCTCACAAGAGTCAAGAAAATTTACTAGAAATGTACCTAAAGAAAATTCATATAAAGCCTCTCCTATAAACAAATAAAATTTAAGTAAGAAATACTAAAACTGCAGATGAGATACGTTCCTTTGTGTGGGAGACAATGAATTGATAATCCTTTGGACTCTGTGGAGCTATTGACAATTATTTTTTATACTAAAAATGTGTAATTTTTTTTTTTTTTTTTTTTTTTTTTTTTTTTTTGCATCTTGTTGTTTCAAAAGTGTAAATTTGTATGTCTGATCTTTTATTTTCTACACTTTCATAAATTTCATGGTTTTACATTAACAGAGTTCAAAATTTGAACGAATGTCCAATGCTGACCTTTCAAACTAGGGAACTTCTTGGAAAGTGATGGAAATTTTTAAGGCAGGTTAAGAACAGACTTTATCAGATTAGAAGATTATCCGCTCCAGCCCATTACATAGGCCTTTAACAGAATCAGTCTAATTGCATCATATGGTACCTAATATCCTCTTTTATGCTACCTATATTTTTTTAAACCGAGAAGTAAAGAATATAAGTAAGGCCATTAATATTATAGTAAATTGATCTTAGATTTTAAAAAATAAAGGCACAAAACTTCAAGGCATATGTCGCTGAATATTTCGTATAAATAATGTATGTTGTAGGAGGAAATTCAGCAATGTGAGTGAGGATTAGTGATGAAATCTTAACCTTCTTAGACTTCTTAAAGACTTCTTTAATTTATCCTTCTATTTATCTTTCTATCCTTTCATTTTCGTTTTGTTCACAGATGCAAATGCGGTTTGATGGTTACATTGGTTTTCCAGGTGGTCTTGTCGATAGTGGAGAAGACCAAATTACCGCACTCAACCGAGAATTACTCGAAGAAATGAATTTAGATACATCAACGTACAAAGTAACTGAGGAAAATCACATCGTCTCTCATTATAGTACTAAAAAAAACATTTGCTTACACTTTTATGCCCTTGAAGTACCTGAGGAAGACATCAAGAAAATAGAAGTGAAGTCTCTCAGCTCCAAGGACCATGGCTCAGAGGTAAGGGTCATACGCAGGCACCTTGTGACTTAGTCTGAAGAACTATCCAAAAGCTGATTTAAGTTCTTCTATCTTCACAGAAAATGTTGGCATTTTTTACCGTAAAAAATTAAAACAAATTTTGCAATTGTCAAAATTAATAACATGACGGCCACTCAAGGTCTGCAGCTTTTGCTCAACTATTGTCTGAATAACTAACTTACAAGTGGAACTTCCCAAGCTGCTGCTGTTGATCTGACGAAAACCTTTGCCCAGTAATTTTTGTAACAGGAATGAGGTTTATTGCCTATACACTCACTTTGTGATCTTACAATGGAGAGCTGGAGTAATTTACTATTATAGTTAATCGGACTAAATTTTGCAATGAGAAACCACTACTACTGGCTCATTTTAGAAACAACTGAAGTGCCTTTAGTTTCCAAACGCAGGTAGATCTTTTTATGGATGATCCAGAAATCTTGATATCTCATTGCATTATGAAGTCCAGTTACCAGTTCATCTAAAACTGTCCAAACCAAACTGCAAATGCTTATTTATTAGTTATGCTTGCGATTATCTCACTATTGACTTTCGGCTAAGAAAAAATGCTATTTTATTCTATAATTTCTTCTGCAGGTGTTAGGTGTGATTCAAGTTCCCCTGTATACAATGGGAGATGGAGTTCGTGGCTTCCCGACTTTTTTGACACATTCGTTTATAGGAAATTCACGGATGCAGCTTCTCATCTCCCTAAAAAAATTGAATATATTAACCGAAGATGAAATCACATCAGTGTTGAATGCTGTCCCGACGAAAACTACGACTGCAACATCCTCATAAATTTACATTGCGCTTGATTTCTCCAAGTTTTTCTATATTGACTTGCATTTTGGCTCAGCAGCCATTCTCTCTGCTGAATGAGTTGCTGAATAAATTTGTCCTCAAATTTACTGACTTTTAAGAGCCCCAAATTTGACATTAGGCTTCCAATTGGATGAAATTTTATTAATAAAAAAAGTGTAATCAAAGATTTCATTGGTGACATTGATGCCAATATCAGCACTAACAGATATGTTCAGTTTTTACTGATACCTACATTTTTTAAATTTTTGGTAGGGTCACAGTGAAGCTTTGTTGGTGATTGGTTTTGAAAAATTAAAATTTTGTTGTAAATGAAATGAATCAACTGAGCGAACATTTTTGAATTGGTTTTTATCCAATATTTATTTTTATTGGTTGAAAATACCCAGCACAAGATTTGAGCCCATTGAAAGTCTGTTATATTTTTGTTTCTGTTGTATCATGGAAGAAAATGTATGTAAAAAAGTGCAAGATCCAATAGTCCAAAACGCCATTGAACTGTTTTTTCTTCCCGAGAAGCAAAGTCCATTCAAAGCGACCTGCAGCATGCTGGCCAGCCTTTTCTCATCACATGTGAAACAGTGACATTTTTGTGAAGGTGAAAGCAGGAAGAAAATACACTTAATCAAACACTATCTCAAAGTGTTTTAACTACTAATTATGGTTATAGTTGTAGCGCTAAAAATGTAATGTTACTCATTGTCTTTAATTATTTTTTTGTTTGCGTTGTTAGTTATTTAAGACAGCTTCTGCTCTGAAACATTTCTATTATATGTCCACCATGAAGCCAATATAATTTTTTTGTAGCAAACTTGTAATTTTTCTGTTCAAAATAGTGAAGAAATAGTGTAAATCCTTATGTTTTTAGGCCACTTCTTCTTTCAGCTTAATTGCTTCTAAGGAGGTTCAAAATGAAGCCGTAATCATTTAATCAATACTCTTTTACAATTAAGCAGTTGAGGTGAAAAGTCCTCGGTTTGCAGCTCTCATTATTCATAATTATTTTCTATAAAATGCCTGAGTTACTAATAAAATAAATTTGTATCGCCTTGGGTGGTGAAAGGCTGGAAAGTCAATAAATAAAACTAATTCTTTGAGACCTCTGTGTTTATTCAATGTTTTCCATTCTTTAATGGTTGTATTTTCATAAAATTCATCGCAAACAATTGCCTATGAAGCCTCAAATTCTATAATAAAAGTTATTGATCCATCATTTTTTTAACTAGAACCTAACTTGTCTCTCAACTTGTCTCCTTCTTCCTCATCAAAAGCAAGGATGTTAGGTATTGAGAAAGAAGCATGAGATAGGTCTTTGCGAATGTATTTTAAGTAACCCAGACCAAGCTAACGATCGAGGTCTTCCACCGAAAAACTGTGTTTTCTAGGTTGTAGTAAATGGTGGGTTAAGAGTAAAAGATTAGGAATCCACATTTTCGGAAAAATTTGCAAGCATTCTTAAAGATTTTAAAAGATGTTCTGAATTTCTTCAAAACTTTGCAACAATATCTGACATCTAATTTGCGGCTTAGAAAATATCAAATTACACTGTGGGCCTACTTTACTGCAGTTTTCCCCTTACTTTTTGTAATGGTAGGGGTGCTAGTTTTGATTTTTTGGTTCTCTACTACATAAACAATGCTGTCCTGAGGGCACTGTATGAAATTTTTTTAATTATATGAAAAGTTAAACAGTAAGATGGCAAATCTTGATTGTGATGTTTCAATATTACCCCTCCTTCTCTGTTCCTTTACCGAATATTACCAGACATTTTTTGACAAAATTTTCAAGGGATTTTAGAGAAAAAAGAAAGATAACAGAATAGTTTGTCCCATTATGAAGATTTGTTGTCTCTTGAACAAATGAAATGTGACTGCCTTTGTAATGTCACAATAGGAAAAGAGGGGTTTCACTGTCAATGCATATCATCGAGACAAATCCAAACAGGTCAGTCACTGTGCATATTTCCTGAGGTCCACAATCACGCCCATTATAGTCTGTATCACATGGCATTGGCTCATCCCGAAATTTTTCCATAAGAAGTACATTAAATTTCAACTCCCCGCTGCCATGGCTTAGAAAGGTGTCTGAACTCACATACAGGAATGACTGACCTGCGTTAACTGGACTTGCCTCACATTAATGCTTGAAGAATGTACAATTAATATATATTAATATATGAGTCAAGGAACGCTCAAAGACCATGACTTGATTGGCTTCTCATCTCCAATGCGGTGACCAGTTTGTACTGAATCAATAAATTTCAAGAATAAAGCATTTAGATGTTACATATATTATTGTTAAGAATGGGAGGAATAGTTGAAATACTTTTGAGATGAAGAGACAATTTTTAAGGATAATACTGTATTTAAAAAACAATACAAAAAATATCTTATGAGTAAAAAACTAAAATATAGGACAATCATAACATTAAATACTGATTTACACTGGAAAAAGTAAACTTTGGAGTCGATCTTCAAAGCAAAAAATGGATATTATTTTAAAAGAATTGGATGCCAGTGACTCAAAACTCCCAACATACCTAAATGCATGACTTTCAGAAACTTAATATTTAATGAAAGCATTTTATTATACCTTCACCAACTTATACTTCCAATTTTTTTTTTGCCTCCGTTTAAGAAAAGTAAGGTATCAGACAGTGTGAGCCAACTAATCTATCAATAAATGCACAGTTTTAACTTTGGACTCTGCGCGATGGCTATTCTCCAGTTTTACCTGAGTGGTGGAGGGCGATGAAAACGGTACATGAGAAAGAATGAACTTGTCTCTACAGAGTGTACAATTTATAAGGGAAGTCCTACATGGTTTCATATCAATTCTTTCGAATGAGATAAAAATAAATTCGGTGGGGAGTGCCAGGAAGTGGAGGTAAGATCTTTCTAATTTCCAGAGGCCAGAAAAACTGGATTATTTTCTTTCATACTTCATGAACGTTTTAAAATATTGAGAAAAGTTCGAAGAACCAATTTTAAGTTTCACGAGTACAGTTTAAATGAATTCAGAATTTTTCTGATGGCTCATCAAAATATTCTATTTATCTCAATGTATAAGTAAACTTAAAGTTTCGACAGACTTCTTCTTAAACCTTTGATTCCCTCACATGAACTCAAGTTTTTGCTTCATGAGAAACCTTGAGGACTTTAGTGGCTAAGTTATTTTATAAGAAGTACATAATTGCTGCAAAAATGGAGGATGCAGCGTATAAACCCCCAGAGTAAGATGTTCGTAAGACGGTAGAGGTCAGATACCAAATGACATAGAAGAACACGCCCTGCACAAGGTAGTTGGCAAACATCAATCTGAAAAAGGAAAGCTCCACGTTAATGAACAGCTAAGATAAACGAGACCATGGGCTTCGGTCATAGTCTAAACAGACAAATGGACTGCATTTTGCAATTTGGACCTATAAATTCTGGCTCATCTGAAAAAACACTTATGTGCATAGGGAAACTAATGGCACATACGTTGTTTTTAAACCGGGCCGGAATTTATAGGTCCAAATTGCAAAATGCAGTCCAAATTTCTTTGCACATACTTGCCTGAATTTTACCCAAAAGTTTGCAGATTAAGTTAAATTTGGAAGTTTTCTGACTCTACCAAAATTAAAAAAAAAAATAAATAAATAAAAATTACACAGAAAAGACGAATCAGAACGGAACTTTGACATTTACAATTTACAGCTTCAAAAGTGTAGCTTTGAAAGAAGCAACAACCTACTTAAATTGTTTTTAATCCAAGATCAGAGCTTGAAAATGTTTTATTATAAGGCAAGTTTATGCTATCTATTTGCACGAAAACGAACCAAACTGCTTGTAAGTGATTCTTCGGGATACTAAATAGTGTGCTCGTTCGAAAAGTAAAATAATTATAATTTTGCTACCCATCTTGACAAGAATGCTTTCCTAGAAAAATTGCTTCAAGGTCCCTTATTTTTCTTGGACGCTTAAAAATTGTCTTTTTTCCCCCTGCAACAAAAATACCTGGATAAAAGAGCGTGAAAATGAGAAATCTCTGTAGATCAAAATAAATTTTTGCTGGGAAAATTGCTCTACTGAAAACTAAACTGACTGAAAAGCTTGCCTCGACGCACAAGGTTTCCTCTCCCATCCATGATCACATGCATAATGATCCTGAAGTCGAGTACCACCAGTAGCAGGTACCACTCTTGAAACTATTGTACAGATTGAGCTGGAGACTTAAACTTCTGTGAAAGCTCCTGGGCCGAAGAAAACGACTTTGGGGACCCAATAAATTTTAGGGGAACCTTCTTGAAAGGGGGAAAAATATTAAGGTTCATAGGGGCGGTGTGGGCCTTTTGGTTCACTCTGTATAAACCATGGCAAACTAACAAAATAGCATATGAATTTACTTACATGGTGTCCTTTTTGCGACCAGCTGGTATAGTTGAGTCAGATTCTTTGTTGAGGTACCTTCGAACACCTTTTGCCAGGTCATCGAACAAATCAGGCCACCTCAATTGACGAATGTCTACTCCGAAGCGCTCTTGGTCAGCTGGTTTCAGGGATTCATGCAGTGCGACTGTTTTACGATTGTCATACATCCACTCTTGGAAAATAAATGGGGCAAGACGATCCAAAGAGCCGTTGATATTTCTATGAAGGCGCATCAAACTGTTCAAAAGAAAGAATCAATATTATGATTTACTTTTACAAGAGGAAGTTTTCGGGATATTTTTATTTACATTGATAAAGATTGTTTGTGTCTGATTAATAGATAAATAAATAGGTAAACAATTGCTCTTGGAAAAATAAATGCCAAAATATAATAAGCTAGTGCTGAAGCTCGATGAACAAGGGGGTAATAAAAGCTGATTTCCTAACTATCAAAAACAGCTTGACCAGAGGTTTTCAACCTATAGCATTCAGGTTTCCGCAAATGAACGAGTTGGGCAAGTCACAGAGTCATGTTTCGCCAGTTGTCGCTTTGAGGTCCAGAAAAATAATGAGATCAGACTTCTAGCCAAGCTTCTACATTGTACATTAAAGAGGAAATTTTCCTATTCAAAACAGAGTTGATGACATCATTCATAGTTGCAAGAGCATCCCTTGGTTTCATTTGTCGGAGATGCACACAAACTGATTGCTTTAATACATCACCAATAATGCTAAGACCAAGAAAATCATAGTTCAGACCATTGTGCAGAGCTGTAGAGGTTTTCTTTCCTGCCACACTGTTCCTCTTCACGGCTTGCATGCATCAAATTGACGTTCCCTGAGCCTGCAAGTGTGATGACCTTTCAC
The DNA here is from genome assembly GCF_001854935.1 of Bemisia tabaci. NCBI lineage: Eukaryota > Metazoa > Arthropoda > Insecta > Hemiptera > Aleyrodidae > Bemisia > Bemisia tabaci. The sequence goes on along the minus strand of NW_017547234.1, from coordinate 1,080,304 downwards.
TGTTATGTTGGCTTACATTTTAAATGTTGGACGAATTTGAATAGATCGTATGAGCTATTTGTCACAAAAAAGATTGTTGACCCTTGCAAAATACTCTGGCAAAGATTGAAGGATAATGATTTTGAATACTTACATGCGTCTACCTCCTGCTAGAGCTAGCGTGTTGTCTAAAATGAACGCAGGCAAGATGTGGAATATCAATGCCGACAGTCTAAAGAGGAAAAGACTGGGCAGTAGTTTCAGTGCTGGATACCACACGGCACTTTTCAACGGATATTTATGCAATATTTCATGAATTCTTTCCTCCACATCTGCCCAGCGGAATGGATTGCAAGTGCTTGATGTGCAATGATAGATAGGAGTTGAGGGACTGGAGAACAGACAAAAAAAATGTATGAAATACCAAAGCCTCACAGCATGAGAAATCATCAGAATATTTGGCTACTTTCCTTGGATTTTGAACATTCTAAACAATAAAAAATTAAAAGGCATGTTTAGAAAAAATATTCAAAGTAATAACATATTATAGATTAATCTTGATTAGAGAGTCTCAGATGCTATCTCTACATGGTGCCATACAAATATGTACCCCCCCCCCCCAAAAAAAAAATTAATGAGACAAAGCAAGTTTGCCAACCCAACGTTTGATAAAAAGCTGATTTCTGAATGTGTAATATCGACCACTTCAGTTTAAGTGAACTAGCAAAGCAGCGCTCATTAGTTGGCTGAAGCACCCATTCCACACACAAATTTGGGCTCTCAAATTGACACTAATTCTTAAATTTTTCAACCATTTCTGCAAAAATTCTTTTGCAACCTCAAGATCTAATGTACTATGTATCCCGAACACATCGGTTACCTCGAAAGATTGTCGGCCTGACAATCTTTGTTAACAGTCCTCCGTTCCATCAATGAGCTTTCTTGAAGCCCCTATAGGGGCTTCAACTATAGTTTGTGCGAGGGATGGGCGCTTAAATGGACACAACCCGCAGCTTCAAAATTTATGAAGGGACTCAACACATCAATTGATTTCCTAAAAATTAGGACTACTGGTCAAAATATTTGGAAAAGTTCTGGAAAATGACGATCTCTCAATATGAAAATACATGTAATAAAATCAAAAATTCAATTTTTATTTTTCATCTCTTACAGTAAGAGGCAATCCTAGGAGTTGCATCTTGTGAAGGATAAAAATGTGAATGTTGAAAGATATCACTTAATCAATGCAAAAAAATCAAAAGCAGACGTTTGATTAGAAAATGTGGATTTTTACTCTAAGTTATACAAATATGTGCATACTCAGCCTTGTAAGCTCCAAGGATCATGTGATTGATCACGATATCTACAGGTATATAATCATACACGAGGTTCTTGCTGACGGGTAACCTTCTGACGACCCCTTTTGAAGCGGCCATGAGAAAACCCTGTGGACCATTTTTGGATATTGTCCAGCCTGGTACCGGCTCTTTCCATGCTCCGATAACTGCAAACAAGTAAATGATATTGACATTTCACTCATTCTGTTTTGTTTCGAACAAAATTATCACTGCACCAGCCACTAGGATCCAGCATATTTTGATCATGTTGAATAATCAAAACGCTACAGACAGCAATCAGTTCTATTCACTATAATAGTATGTTATATATAATTTGAACTGATTTAAAGCATTTTAATACAACTCAAAGCGATCAAAATTTCGAAAACACGCACAACCCTCATTTTTATCACTTAGAGGGAGCGTAATATATTTTGGTATATTCCCAGAGGGCCCCAAGCACCCATTTGTTTGTTTCTATTTTAATGGTTAAAGTTATGAGAAATTTTTAGAACAACTGGGTTCAAAACAGGTTCGATCATTTTTGCAATGCATCAAATCTTATGAAAATGTGTATGCACCCATAATTTGATAAGCTAAATACACGCAACATTAGAAAAATCAAAATCTCAGTTACAAATAGGGCTTTGGGGGGCAGTGGGGTCATGGACTTACAGAGATCAATATCTTGTTTTTATGGTTTATAAAACTCCCCTTTTAACTGAGATTTTATTTTTTCTCTTGTTTTTAGTGAATTCAGCATATTGAGTTATGGGTGCATACCAATTTTCATTAAATTTGGATGCTTTAATGTTGCCAAAATGCAGGAAAAACGATTTATTTCAAAGAGCTTTCAAGTGGGCTGTAGCTCCTTTAATTAGTACTCTTAGGAAGAAATTTCTTGGAAGAAGCAAGTTTTTTATCAACCCATGGCACACGCGCTTGCAGCCTGAAGATTCCTTGATCACCGACCTGGGATCACCCTGGGCACACCAATATCGGAGGAGCCCATTCATTTTTGATGATTTACTTCTCACTGAAAGTCAGTATATACACTTGTTCCTTGCACCGTTTTTTTATATCAAAAAGTTAAGATTAATGTAGATCTTACTCATGCTGGGTCTGATGATGCAGGTGTTCAAGCCACTCTCTGCCACTGCATGCTCTGCTAAGGCTTTTGTAAAAGTGTAAGTGTTTGGATGGTTCCCTAATACTCTGCGCAAGTCAAGAAACAAAATTTTAATGTTAGACTGATTTAGTCATAAAAAGAAGAACAATTACACAGTTGAAAAGAGAAGTCTCAGAGAGGTAATTTCATGGAACAATAGACTGATTATTGATATTTTGTGCTCGTCAGGCGGACAGATAACAAAGGAGATATGGTGTATTGTGATTGGTTGGCTATGTCTTATCGCTACTTTGTGGTGCCTATGTCGGGTAGAATTGGCGAGAAGCTAAAAGCAACTCTTGAGTTCCCGATAGCATGCTGTCAATTCCATCCAAAATAGGCTGGACAAAGCAGCACTTCATTTCACCTTGTCCACTCAACTAACAACTGATTTCAATAATCCGCCAGCAGGTCCTTTCCGTCTATTTGATTTGACTGTACCCATGTAAAGAGAAGTGTCATTTGCACCACTTTATCATCACTTTTATGAGGGTTTTCTTTTCCTATTCCTTCTTTTTCTTTTCTTTTGAACAATCAAATCTTACTTTCAAACTTGTTAACACGCTGCGTCATGATTTTGTTTATTTGTTCTGTGAGGAAAAAACTATGAAATGAGGTTGAAAAAAAATTGACGCCCACAGTTTTCATTCAGCCGCTTCCAGTTTGCCAGTTAACTTCTGCCTCTTGAGTTGAATATAGTGGCACTAAAACACTTTGACATCAAGTCTACACGCTCAGAAGCTCTGAAACTACTTTTTTTCTGACTCTTGAAAGTTTTCTAAAATACCACTAAAATCAGAAATATCTTGAAAAGTACACGAATTAAACTTAAAAAAGTAAGAAAAGAGAGTTCCTCCAACCTAATTTTAATGAAGCAAAAGGAGAATCGTTGGAGGAAGGAGGAAAAGCGTTGGAGAATAAAAAACTTACGTTGGAGTTACTTCTTCCAGAGCGGCATCATTTAGGGAAGAGACTAATCCTCCGACTTTCTCGACGTCACCCGGAACTTCATACAATACTTCTTCTGCTTGATTTCGGTTGGAATTTGCGTAGGCACTTGAGACATGTAACAGGGCCTTTAAAAAAAGGATCACTTCAGTAGCAAGAAGGATGATGAGTAAAACAAAGACTTAAATAAAGTCACTCAAGTAACAGAAAAGATGATACGCATGACAAGACCCCAGAAATATCACAGTAATGGGTCAGTTGCATTGGTCATAGAGCTGCACTTTGATGGCTTAGGCTCTTGGCAGAAACACAAATGAAACAAAGAGGGAAGAAACGACGGTATGCACCACTGCGGTGGATGATGGTATATGTTGCGTTTTTTGCAGGGCGAGATCTCCTTTGATACTGGTGGAAACTTGGTGTTCGGACAGATCTGATCAAGTTTCGCTGGTCTATAATAATCGAAACATAATTTTGTGACTGGCACAACTGACATGTTCAAATTTTTATACAAGGAGCCACTTAAGAAATAAGAAAGATAAATAACGTTTTGTGCACCTTCACTTTGAAATTCTGAAAATAACAAATTTCTGTTTTATCCTGATGCTACTCACTAATCTAAATAAATAAAATAAATAAAAATATTCATAATAATAATAAATAATTCTTGCATAAAAATATTCATAAAATATATTCATGCATTACTTAGATTGTGAGCACCAAATTTAAATTGTCACAGGGCAAATCCAAATGAATACAGACTACATCATGGCTTTAAGTGGGGACATACTAATGACCAAGAGATTCAGAATAGAACCACGTTTCTCTGCAAGATCAGTTGAAAATACATTCCATAATCTTCATATTTACATAATTTTAGCTTCAAATCAAAATTGGAGCTTTTTTGAATTCCACTACTCCTACGCAGTCAAAACCAAGCAGATTCTGGTTGCTTTTCCGAAAAGTTAGGTACCAATTAAAATATTTGGTTCAAATAAATTAATCCTAAAAATCTTGTTCTAAAGAATGAAGGTTGAAACTCAGATGAATAAGTCATTTTCTGATGAGCATAAAAGCCAATTTTAAACATTTTTACAAGTCCAGAAAAAAATATGATTTTATCCGCTGATAATCTCCCAACTTTTGGGATGTTGTCTTCTTTTAGGTGGCTCATACTTACATTTTCCAAAGTTTGAAGATTGACAGAAAATCAGGGAAGGAGTATTTTCATTTAGTTTCGTTGCTATTTAAAATTGATACTCACATTGATTGACAGATGTTGCATTCAAATAAGGTAAAATGAAAAATGTCGTGTGAGAGAGTCCATTCATTGAGATTCTCCACTACTAAGCATACACTTCATTCATTCGGATATGCACATTCATCCAAGACAAAACATTCACTCTGAGCAAGAATGGCTCAGAATAATTGGTGCACACTCATTTATTTGAGTCATAAAATTCTTACCTTGAACTTGGGTAGAGATTTGCAGAGTTCTATTACTCTGCGTGTGCCTAATAAATTGATTTCATAGGTTGTTTTTAAATTAGCTTCAAAATCTAAAGTTGCAGCTGAGTGGAACACAATGCTGACATTTTTCAGGGCAGCTTTGTCACTATCTGATAAGCCAAGGTCTGGAGAGCCCACATCACCAGAAACCGCTACCAGTTTTTCCTTCAAGAGACCATCGCCTTTCTCTGCAATGAATTTTTCAAACACCTAGAAGTAAAATGAGTACAAGATTAATTCTATTATAAAGGAGAAGAAAAACCCCAAGAAAAGAGCAAAATAATTAAATTTTTTAGGGGATGGAGAAAAGAGATCCGGACAAGAATTGATTGTCATTCAGACACGATAGAGGGTGACAAACAGGGCCGGATTAACCTACTTGCCGCCCATGGGCCGCCTGTTTTTGCCGCCCCTTCTCATTCGCTTTGAAACATCGATACAAACCATCAAGTGAACGTGCCGGAGGAGGAGAGGTGCATAAGACTCGTTTACTCGTGTTGGGCACATTTTTTGTGAAAGCCCTGCCAACACTACCAAAAGTTCTCGGAATTTTGCGCGAAAATTAAGTTCCGTAAACCTATCTCTGTGTGGACGAGGCCTTTCATTTAAAAGAGAAGAACGAAAAAATTATGAAAGAATAAACATGAATGTAGTTTACTGATTTTAATTTCCGCCACCGCGCCAACCGCACTGTGTTTGGCGCCATGCGTGAAGTATCCCTACAGTCTTGTGGGCGCTATGCGTTCCACGCCGACCGCTGCTGACCGCACTACGTTTGACGCAATGCGTGAAGTATTCATGGTATCTTGTAGGCGTTAATATGTGTTTCATGCTGACCGGAGCGCCGAGGATACCTTTCCAAAATCGGGGACATTGGGGACTTTTGGGGACCGGTGGACACCCTGGAAATGTTTCCCCTACAAATCTGATCAGCAGCAGCTGTGGATCAATGCACACTTTACTCCAAATACATCTTGTAATACTACTGATTAATTTGAGCACTACTCACTGAATTTTTGGGTAAATCTAAAACTCTTTGGGAGGCAGGGACATCTTTTTTGCTACGAATTAGAAGATAGATTTTTCCGATGTCATTTCCAAAACACCTTAGGAGTTTCTCGATCAGGGCAACGCCAACGAAACCAGTGCCACCGGTAAGAAAAATATCCGCTCCCTTGTAAAATTCAGCTACCGGAGATGACATCCTGTGAACAAAAAGGCAAATTTACATTTATTTAATGATTCGTGAAAAACTCAATACAAAATTTAGTAAGGGACATTAAAAAAAAGGCTTTAGGTCATTTTGAACATGAAAGCCTGCAGAGTGTTGCCTGAATGCTCTTGCATGAGTCAGGAATTTGCGATTTAAGTATGTATTGATTCCTACGTAAAATTTTGCGAGAAGCGTGATGGTGCCACTGATTTTCTCTGAGATCAACTCCATAGCTCAAAAAAAGTCTCAGAGTTGAGGCCGTAATAAAGGGGATATCCCGCGCCATCCCGAGAGTCCACCTCCGTATCAAGTCAAAACTCTCCATGCAAAGATAGGGAGCAAATACACCAACAGGATCGCCACTTTGTTTGGGGACAAACATGGCAACCCTGCTAATGCATTTGCTCCCAATCTTTGCATGGAGAGTTTGAATTGATATAAAGGCGGACTCTTAGGATAGCGCATGAAATCTCCTCAATTACGGCCTAAACTTTGAGAGCTTTTTATGAGCTTTGGAGTTCGTTTCAGAGAAAACCAGTGGCACCATCGCGCTTCTCGCAAAATTTTACGAGGGAATCAACGCATACAAGAATCGCAAATTCCTGACACATGCAAGAGCTCCATTGTATTTGCGGGTCTCGGAAGGAGACCGATCAGTGAACAAACGTAGGATGCGCCTTCATTTTAATGATAGGCAAAACCAACTACATAATCACAATTCAACCGGTCCCGCTGCCCGCTTCCGTTTCGGGAAGTACACTTGGTTGCTACCCGCGGTGGATTCGCGAGTCACTTACGAAGAAGAGACAACTAGCTGCCGTGCTAGGGAAAAACGCCGTATGAACATTCGAGAGTTGCCAAATTTCCTTCAATGAAATGTTTATTTTTTAGGAAAGTTATGGATATTTTTCCTTGAAATTCTCAGAAATTTTAAATGAAATTGCAAACAAAATTGTCAATAAAATTGGAAGGTAAATATTCATAAGTTTACAAGGAAATTCGTGTCTTATAGAACGAAATTTGGCAACGTCTAAAGTCTCATACGGCGTTCTTCCTTAGCACGGCAGAATAAGCTCGCATATGTTTGAAAAAATGAGCGTAAACCACGCGTCCCGAGTGCGGGGGCGCGGAACCCCCCCCCCCCCCAAAAAAAAAAAGAAAAACCAGGGCAAAGCGCCGATTTTTTAAAACTTTTCACTGAACAAACGTCTCCCCCAAGTTCAGGGGTCATTTTGCCGAGCGCCTTCATTTTACGGGTAAAATTTGTATGCATTGCGCGTACAATTATTTAGAAGCCGTGGAGATGTTTTCACTTTCATGTGTTTTCATTTTCAATCATCTTTCGACTCGAACGGATTTTGAGCTCTCCTGGTGTTTTTATTTCAACTTCCAAGTATGATAAAAAAGTTTTAGGCGTAATTTCATTTTAGTTTGCGTGGCGGTGGTAGCTCTTGAATGTTCAACGCCGGTATGGAGAACGCACCTACAGTTTATATAAAAAAAAGCATAGAAAAGCAAGGTACTGGATTTAAACAGGCCGGCATTTAATTAGAGACCTGTTGAATTATTCGGTGCAATTTCAGCCTCTGCTTTAAAAAATTCCTTACGTTTTAAAATGAATGCGAACGTCCTTTGAAGTACCAACGAAAGTTACTTTGATGGACAGGACAGCTCGGTTGATTCGTGTAAGTTTTAGGGGAAGATACAAAAATAATCGGATAGTAATGATCATGGGACAAAGTTCGTACAGTCGTAATTTTTCAGAGTTATCCCAAATTTTTCTTCAGTTTGCTCTTGTGGCATCAGTTGGTCAACAAATCTCAAAATGATCACATCATTTGTAGGTAAATCCCATGCCTGCGGTTGAAACTTGAATTTTTCGCCGATCATTAAACAGAGATTTTCAAATTTCATGAGTTTTCAGCCCTCCTTCCACCCCCCCCCCTCATTACTCCAGGGATTCCACAGTTTTTTGCACTGAATAATTCAATTAAAATTCTCTGCATTTTTCCTCATTCGCTGAGAATTCGGAGGTTACTATGCATCAACACTTAAAAAATGGGCGAACTTCACCTTGAAAATAAGTTGAGAGGGGACTGAATTTTTTTAGGATATGTGCAGTGCAACTAATTTACATATTCTACTTTTCATTTTTACCCCCNAACCCCCTCCCCCGAAAAAAAAAAACTCTGCGGTCAACGGGGATGCTCAAAATTACGTTTTATCGAAACTGTAAACTGCCGAGCCGTATAAAAACACCGAGTGAAAACTTCCGGATGTTGCTAATTTTTTCCTTATAAGTAAAATAAGAACTTTCTGACAGATGCACAGATGTGAAAATCTATTTTTTTTTTTTTTTTTTTAAATTTTCAGAGAGAATGACAATTTACTCTTATTTGCCTGAGAACTCGATTCAAAAAATTTTCTCGATGGTGAGTATTTAATGAGGGAAAATTCGGTGGCATCCGAATACTCCTTCTTCTTCGACGCGGGATTTAAGTGCGCTAGGTTTCGGCTTTAAACCCGATCGTCGGATGACGTGAAAATGGCTCTTCCTAACTCCCGGAAGATCAGAGACCAAAGACATCCGCGCTGCGAAATCAAAAACCCGTTTTCCGACCTGGAAATTTAAGACCCACCTGCGCCGTCAATTTTTCGGATTTACGGGCGTTCTTGGCGGGAAACGACTTATAATTAACACAGAAATGCAAGCGAGGGCTATAACTCAAGCTGCCTTCGGAGAGGTTACGCGCGGTTTTCTCGCTGCTTGTCGCGTGTTATCTAATGCGCTTCTTTCTCGCCTCCTTTCACTCTCTTTCGGACTGAAACCGAAGGAATCCTCTTATTCTCTCTAGTGCTGTCGGTGATATGCTGTTCGTTCACTCTTTCCTCGTCTGAAGTAAAAACGTCCTACTAATGCATGGTGTCCGATGGTTAAATCGCTAAACGACAGGAACGTGTTCCATGGGTCAAAATAGGACTTTTCTCTCTCTAAAAAGTTTATTTGAAACACCCCCCCCCCCC